>CATIUR010000003.1:72917500-73307500 GCA_949592205.1 Helichrysum umbraculigerum
GTCACACAAAACCCCCACCATTTACTTTCTGTACAAATTAATTGCACTTGAATAAAATTCTTAAACACACATTCCGTGTGTTCGAACCTGGATTTACCTAAACTATACTACCACACGATAGGGTCCACTGCCCAGTTGTGTAATAGTCTAAGCCACGGTATTTTCTAGTTCATTTTACAACGATAAATTTTATAACTAGATTTTACACATCAGGTACCATATAGGATTGACAATCCTCGTCCAGGTTAGCAAGCACTAACTGGTCAAACGGACGCATTAGCATTTGTGTAGACGAGTGTGGATTAGGCACTCGTAGGAGGCACCTCGATCGGAATTCCTTCATTGGACCCGACCCCCAAGTTAAGCTCAGACTATGTGCTCATGACTGTATAGTTACTTTTATTTTGCTTTATTGCAACTTAAATTCAATTAAATCTTGCGGTTCATTCAATATGTTTTGACATACAAACATGTGAGCTCACCAGCGTTTCGCTGACCCAATTTAGCTTGTATCACAGGTACTCAGCAGTAGTTTGGACTGCCCAACATGATACTTAGCTCGAGTCAGCATGCAAACCATCAGAGATTTAGCTGCATTATTATATTTTGTATAAATTAATTATGTATTTAAATCTCTCAATTTCAAACCGAGCTAATGTACTTAATACTTTGATGTAAACTTTTGTAATTTTGTTTTATCAATACAATTTGTAAAACGACGCATATAGTGGTCGTTCATTATATCTTTGTGCTGTGATTACCGTATTGGTCACGCCCCGACCCGATTCGCTTCCGCAACCCGAATTTGAGGGTGCGACAGCTTCCTATACTGTTAATAGTTCTTGTATATGAAACTTATCCAGTTATAAGTTTAAGGATCCTAAATGTATAGGATAAACAGTTGCAAAACAAATTACAATATTCGTTTCATAAAACTAATTTTATGAAAATAGCGTGCATGCATTCTCCCCCAAAAACAGTTATAAACAGTTTAAAAGAGTGGGGCTATGAACTCACCTTTGGGTGCTAGCGTTCCTAAACGCGCGTGTGATCCAAATAGTAACCTCTTAGTGTCCTAAATACACGAGGTCATATAAGTAAGTGGACGTTTAAATAACCTATTCATATATGTGTTCATTCGGTTTTATCTTGTCCAAAGTATTCAATTTGTGTTCTTGATTGAGTTTTGTAAATAAGTACGGCCCGTTGGTGACGGAATTGAAATTATATTTCAAAAATATAATTTGGATTTGTTTTCGTATCGCATAATAATATTCGTTATCAATTAAGTTTGTCGCTCCGTGAAATCCAGTACTTAGTTTATCAAAAAGGGTTGTCTGATTATAGGGTCGTTCCGCCGGCTCAGATGGGTGATCCGCCAGCTCAGATGGGTGATCCGCCGAATCATGGCCGGATCCGCCGGATCACGACCGGATCCAGACCGGATCAGGGTCATTTCAGGTTTAATGCAGGTTTTAGGGATGATCTGCCGGATCATGGCCGTTACAGGTCTGTTCGTGCAAGTTTTTAACAAAACGAGTTCCAACACGATTTTAGCCAATTTTCTCGCATATAGAACACTAATACATGATATATTACATATTATGAACACAAAATTAAAGGAAATTGGTGAGTGTCCTTACGAATTAAAATGGAGACCGAGAGGATGATGATGATGATGACCCGTGAAGATGAGGAAGATGATGATGATGATGATGATGATGATGATGATGATGATGATGATGATGATGATGATGATTATGTTGTTGTGATTGTTGATCTTGATATTGTTAATATTGTTGTTGTTGATCGCGATTGAACCGAGAGAGGGAGAGCCGAGAGATAGAAAAGAAATAGATGATTTGTGCGTGTGTGTAATCTGCATTATTGGAGTCGGTTATATCCGGCTCCAATAATTGGTGTTAGTGGGTATTTTATACTCGTGTTCGTGTACCTGATCGTAAAGTAGTATAATCTTTTCCAATGATAAATTTCTAAAAATATAATCGTTTATATTTTTAATCGAAGTATTTAATAAAAATACTTTTAGTGAGATATAATTATCCTTGTTTTACTTTGAATGTACGGATAGCTTTCTGAGTGCAAAATGTGTTTAAATTTCCAACCGAGTAAATAATTATTATTCTCTTTGATAATACATTATTTAGAAAATGTTTTTCACCAACGACCGTATTTGATTCTTCTGCGTTCTTTCAGATTTGTTTGCGAATGATTATTTAATAATCATTTAACGTTATATATATATTATTCGAATACTTTTGTTTTAACACGTACCGAGTACGAATAATTAAGGTTTAAATTAGGCACGAAAAATGCCCTTTTTGACCGGGTGTCACAGTTTCTATTAGTTTTGGGAAAAAACTGACATGGCGCAGACGTGGTAGGTTGGTTTTAGTCACTTTCAGTCTACCATTGGGAGTAGTGTTACACACAATGTTTTCAAAACCGGTTCAGCCGGACCGGTCGAACTGGATTTTAAGAGGAAAACGAGTCACACGGAACCGGTTTTCGAGAATAAAGGGAAAATCATAGACTCGGCCAGTTTTCCGGTTTAACCGGGAACCGGAAATCGTTTGAACCGGGAAATTTTTATTTTTTAAGTTTTTAATAATTTTTAATGAATAATAAATGTATCATGTATGTATATCGTTTGACCTTTGACCACATCTGATATCTCATATCTATCTCCATCTGTGTCTCTCTCTCTCTCGTTCACAGTCACGAACCGAATCCGGAACCCAACGCCACCGCTCGCCTCCGACCACCTCCTTGCTTCTCCGGCCTCCACCTGTATAACACCCCTCAATTTCACAGTCATTTAAATATAACTAGCTTAAGACCCGCAAAATTTGCGGGCTGACTCATGATATGTCTTATATGAATGTGTTATACAGATCTAATAATTGTTTGGTGTTCAGTATATCGGTTTGTATTGGTTTACTTTTAAATGAAATTTGTATTAAGGATTTGAATTGTGATAGATTTTGGATTTATGAGCCCAAATATATTAATTAATTAATAGAGATATTATTGTTTATGATGCCAGTTTGTTATTTGTATTGATATTTAATAATACTATTTTATTTAAAATTGTACGGATATTGTTTTTTCAAATAAGCAAATTTACCGGCTCAGCAGGTAAATACTATTTTGTACTTAATAAATAACTATCTTTGCGGTGCATTAGTGGTTTTCATCCATCTAAGTTACTTTTATAATTCAAATCAACAATCTATAATGCGTTACTTTGTCTTTTTAACTTTGATGAAAGATGACAAAATATGACAACTCAGATGCAAGCTATTGACCCAAATGACGTTAAGACGACCTTAGAAGATTAAATGGTTAATTATTTTTGGGATGTAAATCGAGATATAGAGAAATTAGTGGCAAAAGAGTAAATTAATTAATCAATTATTGATACCACTTTCATTTTTGTATTTGGGGTTAATATACAAATAGGTCACTGTACTTTGCGAAAATGTTCATCTGGGTTATTAAACTTAAAAAAATGTTCAATTGGGTTATTGATACTTGTTGATTGTGTCATCCCACATGTTTCGCTTAATTTTAGTTAAAAGTTTAGTGACCTAAATGAATATTTTTATGTTTAGTAGAACGGTGTCATCTTGGCTATAACAACTATGTCGAAAGTTTTGTAACCTAATTGAACATTTTTACAAGTACAGTAACCTAATTGAACATTTTTAAAGTTTAGTAATCCAGGTGAACATTTTCGTAAATTATAGTGACCTACTTGTGTATTAACCCTTGTATTTGTATCGTTCTTTAATAATAATACTATATATTATGTACCAAAATTTTGCATTAGTTAATTAATAAGTTAAATTGTTAGTTTTAAGATGTCAAATCTTGTAATTCAGTATCGTTTTTTTTTTTCGTGTTTCAAATTTGTCTTGTATATTCAATAACTAATAATTTTTTTGTTTCGCCATAGTTACAAACATGAGGATAATCGAAACCTGCTAATAAATATGAACAACCGATGGGTAATACTAATTGGGTACCGAACGGGTATTGGGTCGGGTATCACGAATATTTGAAACCGGTATATGTACTGATATACTAAAACCCGCCAAAGACCCGTTGGCATCCATTAGCCAAAAATTGTAAATCAGAAATTGATAAAATAATTCAAAAAAAGGCGGTAGTATGGATACAAATACACTAAAATCAGTCGGAACCCGACCTGTTGACACTCATGAACCAAAAGTTCTTAATTATAAATTGATAAAAGGATTCAAAATAGTAGGTCGTATACGAATTGAAATCACTGGGCGATGGAATAAAGTTATGAAGTTTTTGGAATTGAAAATAACTTATTGTATTTTTTAGAAAAGATAAAATAAATAATATTGTAGGAAGAGTTTGAACTATGAAATACGGTGGTTTGGGTATAGATACACTAAAATCCGTTGCCATTCATCATCCAAGAATCGTAAGTTAGAAATTGATAAAAATGGTAAAAAAAAAAAAGACGGTCGTATACCAATATAAATCAATAGGAGATGGAATGAAGTCATGAATTTTTTATAATTGAAAATAACTTATTGGGGCTTATGTCGGAAAAAATAAAATAAAGAAGATTGTACGGAGAGTTTAAGTTATTGAAAAAAAGATAGTAGATATTACATTAAAAATTCCATAAAATATTTGAGGGATTATTTACAATTAAATAAAAATGAGGATTTATATTGTAAATATTGAAGGGTGTATATTGTAAATATATAAGGGTAAATTAGTATTTTAGTTATATAAAAATAGGATTAATGATGTCACTAAATAAATTAAGGGTTGGATCTTGATTCTTGATCTCCATCTAATGGTCATTATTCTTTCAAGATTTTTCTTTTAATATATAAGATAGATAGATATGTCGGAAGCGCAAGTGCAAGTCCAATTAAACATTTATTATTTACATTATTCAATAAACAGAATTCAAACTATTTCAAACCATAGTTTATCAATTTGGGTATTATGTAAAAACAACATATAACACTAATTTATACAAATCAGATATCAGAGTATTGCTCAGTTGTCAAACATTCCATTCTATTGTCACTGCCTTGCCCAGCCCATTATCGAATCATGCCCTGCAAGGAGTATTAATGTGGGGGATTAGCTCAACGCTAAGTGAGAAAGAACTGCAACCAACAGTCTAACTCAGTAATAACAAATCTTTTTACAGCCATGTATCGTAAACACACAATCTCATATAATATCAATGAGATAACATCTCAATACAATGAGGACCGGTGGTTCTTGGGGAATCCTTCAGCCAAGAACACTTCTTAACCAACTGCAGGCCCATACAGAGGTTTAACCGACTACTTGGTACTATTAACCCAAACAACACAGGCTACGACAATAATACTTGTAATAAGACCCTGCGTTATCCAAACAATAGCGAACCCAAGCCCAGCCCAATGCTAGCCTCAATAACAACTAATGCCCGAAGGCCAAATATATCAAGTGATCACAAATTCAAATATTTATCATGCCAGACTAAACAGTATATCAATAGTATTATTACTAACAACCATAATCATCATGGCAAAACTAAAACAGTAATAATACGTTACCCGTTGTAACCAAACCTGTTACAACTAAATCACACTGAGGATTACAGATCCACTCACCGTTACCTCAGCCGCTAACTCAGAAGTCTAATATTACCGAGTCTTCTGTATCTGATAATACAACAAATAAATAATGAGTTAGTATTTTGTTTCAAATTATATAACTCATTATTTATTAATATTAAACTACTACAATCATCAAGTTATATTCTCAATCATAACTACTCAGTCAGATTTTAACACATAGTATTGAAATACTAAACAGTAACCATTTATAATCATTTACTCAACTCATAATTTAATATTGACAAACTAGTCATTATCTCATATGTAGTTTATCTCAAACTGGGTACCCCTCAATAGCATTTTACCCCATCATCTCCATACTCAATATTAATATAACAATAATAATCGAAGTATGAATAATCATCGTACTACTCAAGTAACCCAACTTTAATAATAATAACTCCTTAATGCATATTCAGTTATTATATATAATTTCATCTCGAACAATTAACTACACCATTATATTTAAATCATAACTAGTAATTCAATCGTATTTCAATATATGATATCAACATACTACAATATATATTCAAACTATTTAACATCCTTGCCTTTTAGTTAATTTCTTAACTAATCAACATACTCACATCTCTTATCTCAATATTGATATAACATCAATATAATAAAATAACTGGACTGTAAGTATTTATCATGCTACTTAACTAAACCAAATTCAGTAATGGTAAACAACCTCTTTAATCATTATTAGATTTACATATAAAATGTTATCTCAAACACATGACTTCGTAACCCATTTAATTGAAATCAAAGTCATAACTTTAACTAAAATATATTAAAGAACTTAAACTTACCAGTGAATAGCAATAGAGATATTGACGATAATGATGCTGAAATTGAGTTAAAACCACACAATCACATAATTGATTAAATTTGTTTCATATTGGGTTTGTTCTAGTACAAAGCTTTTGAGAGCCAAAAGAGGAATTGACATAATTGGGAAAGTTGGAAAAATATGAGTCGGCTCACATCATAACCGACTTAATATCCTTTTAAATTTTATTCCATTTTTAACCTATTATCTGGAACCTAAAAATCATTTGCGAGACTAATACTTTTATTATTCTTTCAACTTAATTAATCTAAAACAATTATTAATTTATCAGTCACAATAAGTTATTTGACCTTTTTCCCAATTATTTTCAAATATTAATACGAAATTATTTCCTAACTCATTAAACAATTAACTTAAAGTCGGAGAAAACATTAAAATAATACTAGACCCAAAAGTGGGTGTTACAACCTGCGCTCGCCGACCATCTCTTTTGGTATTCTCACATTATAATTTATCAAAAAATTAGTTGTGTTTGGCTAAATTAGGCAATAGGACTTGTGGGTTTTTATGGGTTTTCTTAAAAATGGTGAAATCTAGCTGGGTTTTGAGAATGGTGGATGAGGTATATGAGTTTGGCTAAAAGGATGAAAACTTTACATGTAGTATGTATCATCTTTAATCAATTTAGGCAAAAAGATTTTTTGATTTTTTTGGGTTTCTTTAGTAATGGAGTAAATTACATTGCCGGTCCCTGTGGTTATACCTATATTACGGATCCAGTCCTCGGGTCGGGTATTGTGCGGATTCAGTCCCTTGACCCGGTTTTTCGTTTCATTGCCGGTCCCCCATCCGTACGAGTTCAATCGAAATGACTGAAATACCCTTAAACTTTAAACTTTTTATTTTCTAATATATTAATTATTTCTATATTCTACGTGTCAAACTTTGATTACCCCACTTTTTAATGTGCATTGTTTTGTTTAATTAATAAAGATAATATATGGCAAAGGCACAAAACCATTTCATCTTCAACCTTTCACCTGCAAGGCTACAACTTTTCTGAATACATTCATTTGCAACAATGTTCATGCTTCTGTATACGTACAACAAATCAAAGCAGCACAACAATTTTCATATTTTTTCACCTACAATGATTTTCCTTTTCTTCCTTCATCAAACGAACCTCCGACGACTACCATTTTCGCCGGCAGCGAAGCAACCACACCTTCACCTCTCTCAATTATTAACACCGTTAGAGATCCACAATTGCACCTTCAACTCTCTCTACCGGTCGCTAATTTCACGATCACAGAAGCCACTGTCACTGGGCTAATGTCAGTCTGTCACCGGTTGTCTTTTCCGGTAGCGACTTCTGACGGTGGAATGAAGTGAACGATTGAAGTGGATGTGTGTGTTGGAGAGCTAGCAGGCCCCCGTTTGCTGCCGTTGAAAACCCGCCACCACCGTCGCCCAGATCTGAACTGCAAAGGCGGTAATTGACGACGGTGGTTGTACAACAGTTTGATTCTTCTCCAAAGACGGTACAGATAATAAGATGTTGCTTTCGTTTTGCTGGGTTTATAATCGATTTGGATATATGTATATTCATATAAGAAATGAGAATGAAGTCAAAAGGAAACAAAAAAGAAAAAGAAATGGTGCTTTCCGTTGCTGCTTTCCTTTCTGCAACTATATATATTTTGTATATATGTATAATAATAATAATAAATCTTTTTAGTTTATTACTAGTATATTCAAAAGATAATATGTAAATGAAAAGAAAATAATAAAAAGACTATTGTACCCTTATTTTAATTGGAGGAGGGACCGGCAATGAAACAAAAAACCGGGTCAAGGGACTGGATCCGCACAATATCCGACTCGAGGACTGGGTCCGTAATATAGGTATAACCACAAGGACTGACAATGTAATTTACTCTTAGTAATGATTAACAGCTGGGTTTTGGAAGATGGGTTTCTTTAAAAATGGTTAATAGCTACGTAAGGTAGTAGGTACTAGGTAGCACTATTTATGAAAAATTGAGAATGGAAAAGTTATTGTATTTGGATGGAAACAACACATTTGGTGTTGACTCAAACGTACACTAAGGTGATAATGACCCATCACAATTCAAAAGCCAACATCTCTTGTTTCTGAGAGAAATCCCACAAAAACGGTCAAATCGGCCGGTTCAACCGGGCCGACCGGACCCGGAGGCTTCACCGAGTCAATCCGGTTTTCGCTTTTAAAAACATGGGGCAATTACATATTTCCCCCTAACATTCTGCAAAATAACATATATACCCAAACATGCATTAAAATCATTGTACATCATGCAATAAAAACTTGTATTTAAATATATATAATATTTTGACAAGTTTTGAGGGGATATATGTAATTTTCCGTTAAAAACATCGGTTACACACCAGCTTTTCTCGTTAGAGTTGTCCACGTCGAGTGGTGACGTGTTAAAATATCTTTATTTGGCATTAAAAAAAACGCTTTGGTGAACCTAAAGTCCTAAACCTGTCGTCGCTTCAACCCTAAACCGCCGGTTACCCCCTACGATAGATTCGACCGACACCGTTATTTAAGTTCCTGTAAATCGTTGTAAAGGTATGAATGTACATCTATATTGCTGTAATCATCATGCCCTTTTATTTATGTTGAATTTCTAGGAATTACTTTTTCTTAAATGATTTGACCTAGTTTAATTAGCGGCTGTAATTAGCTCAATTATGTTGCTGTCATTTAAATTGCTGAGAATTTAGAGTTTATTATGATGAAACTAATGGAATATACTTAATTTTAGTGATTAATATGAAGATTCGCAATGATGATATGCCTACTTCGAGTAAAATCAAATTCGATGTAAGCGACGATGAAGAATCAGAAGAAATAGAAGAATCAGCTTCTGAAGATGTGAGTCTTGATATACAAAACTATATACTTAAATTGATGTGTTTGTAGTTATGTATGAGCTGGCATTTGGATTATTATAATATATAACGTAGTGGTGTTGAATTTGTTGAAAATGTTATATTTGAGTAAGTATGTGATGAATGTGTGATTAGGATGGGGAGAATGAAGTACATCAAGTGCTTGCAAATGTTACGTTTGAGGAGTTGCAGAAGGCACGTTCGGACGGTTCACATGTAGTTAATCAGAAGCCAAAGTTAGAGAGGAAGGGTAAGCGAGAAAATAAAAATAGGTATGTGATTTGTTTGAGTTACGGACTCCTTTTTTTTATTCCTGTTGTTTGGTTTACGGTGTTGATAATGGTTGAGTGTTGTTTTCTTTTCAGGCCGATGGAGATCAGTAGCAAAAAGCCGGTTGGTAGGTTTAGAGAAGTCATTCAGGCTCCTAAAAAGGTGACTTATGTGTTGAATATGCTACTGTCATTAATTCACAAAACTCTTATGCATTAGCCCTTGGAAGTAGATTTGTTCTATTAACTGATTGGAACTTTATCCCTATTTTTTTTTATTCTGGGAATCTTTGTGAAGTTGTGAATGATTCAACACAGGCAATTGAGTAACACGTATGTCAGAAACCTAGTTTCGTTTTGGTTCATTTACACCTACTACTTTGTACAATCAAGATCTTTATGATTTGTCAGTTCTGGTACTTTATACTTGGAATTCTTTGGTCGTACTGTTAAGTTGCTTTTGCAGTAGTAGTAGTAGATGCTCATCAATTCAGGATTGTGTATGCATTTAATATATATGTGAGCGTAATACGTGTAATTATGAACTATCTTCTTTATCTCTATTCTTTATCTAGTGTCCTCATCACCTCCCAAAATGTTCACTTTTTGCTTGCCTAGGTATCACAGTGGCATTCAGTTTCTAAAATGGTGATGTCTAACTTTTCTTTTTATCTTTCTTTTTAAATCAGGTTATACGTGACCCGCGCTTTGAATCTTTATGTGGAACACTTGATGTGGATGGGTAATTTCTTTCTCCTCCCTTCAGTTATTTGTAAAATATGTGTGGAGTGTTTGGATTACAAATTTGCAATGATTACTTTGTCTTGACAATACAGTTGCCTTCTGGGATCCCATTTTGCAAATACTAGTGCAATTGTTAATTAACTTGGGAACTCTCTTTAACTACTGCATTATTTAGAAATATTTCAGTCTGGTGAGTGTTGATAGTTTATTATTTTGAATCTTGCAGGTTCAAGAAGAGATATAACTTTCTATATGATAGTGAGTTTCCCGCTGAGAAAGAGGTACCTTTGTAGAATTCAAAAAGTGTGTACCTTAATACAGCTGCTGTTTCATAAACAACTGTTTTTATTGAGTATTCTTTTTTGGTGTTAATAGCGATTGAAGAAGCAGATGAAGAAAACGAAGGACCCAGAAGCCTTTGACGAGTTAAAAGAGCGAGTAGCGTGGATTGTAAGTGGTTTTTACTTACCAAAACGGATGTCAAGTTGATAAAAAGTCACATGTTAGCATTGTTGTATTATAAACTTTTGTAACTTGTGGTGTGCTAGGACAAGCAATTGAAATCGGCATCCACAAAACATATTGATAAAGAGATTCTTGTAAAGCACAAGAAGAAGGAAAGAGAAGCAGCAAAACAAGGGAAACAACCTTATTATCTGAAGAAATGTAATCTCTCATTCTCTCTCTCAATATGTGTGTGTGATGTAGAAGAGGTGTTATCTCACTGCTTACTAGTAATGCTTATCACAATTCTCCCAAATCTTGCTAGTGGAGGTGGTAAAATGGACGGGTCAGGGGGATTGGGTAACTGTTTAAATTGCCACGTGCTGGGTGTACCCAGTACACTTTTAGTCCAAAATTTTCCATGTTGTATAACCCGTTAGTGTATGAAATATCATTGTAAGTTTTTTATAATTATTATTTCAGTGGTTATGTGTGCTATCTAATAAAAGGGGTTTGGTAACGAAGCTTTCATAAATATGTTTGAACATGCATAAAACAATTGTACCTTAACTAAAATTCAGGGGGACAGAGAATATGTTATTTTCAAAGTACATATTTTTATGCATGTCCTAACGTCTTAACGAAAGCCCTTAGGGATCTCGTTATCAATTTCCTTTCTAATGTTCTCTACATTACAAATACACTTTAAGTGACCTTCAACAGCTTTTGTTTTTCCCACTTTTTCGCTTACCCTTTGGCCAGTTAGAGATACAATCATAAGCGAAATTGACCCTACTATTAGTAAATTGGTCACAATTGCCATCTCTGCTTGTTGTTTTCAGTTACCGTTCTGTAGCAGTGTAGCTAAGTAACTTTTAGAAAAAATGTAAAAGAATAGATGATATATTGCAACAACATGGTAGGCATTTTCTTTCATTAGTAGTTTGATGAGCATATTGATCAACCATGTTTTCTCATTCTTTGCAGCCGAAATCCGAAAACAGGAGCTTGTTGAGAAATTCAAGGAGCTCAAGGTATGTTGTTATATATGTAATATCTCTGTAGACTTCGCCCTTTGATGCCAAACGCTAACATGGCATTTTCTCACTTTAAAATGGAATGTTTATGGCTTAGTAAGCTTACCAACATCTATTGATTAGTCGTACTTGTTATCAAGTTTGCAACTCTTTATCCGACCATTGGCCTTGTGACCTCAAAGGCTAAATGCTCTTTATAGATGTGTATTTTGGACCCAAGCTCAAGAATCAAAGAATTAAATCCTAGAATAATGTGTTTCCCCTTTTAATCTACTAGGCATCCGGCAAGCTTACATCCTTCATTGAGAAAAAGAGGAGGAAGAACGCTGCAAAAGACCAGAGATTCATGCCGTATCGAAGGCCAAACGAAAACCAACAAGAAAGCTAGAACCATTACTTTAATTTGTTGCTTTATCGATGTATAATGCACAAGCACCTAACTTCATGTTTTAGTTTTGCCATTAAAAGTTTGGTGTATTTGTTTTTTTTAAATGTTCAAGAGTCAGGCAGTTCTAGAACATGAGTTTGGTCGAACGTGATTTATGTTATACTAGAAGATCCGTGGAATTTTGTCTTTGGCATTTTGACCGAGTACACGCAGTCTTGAATCTGAATCGTGGCTAATCAGGATGGATCTCCGATCTATCACCATGGACAAAAATAGTATTTTGTACTATGATTGCAACTTTTTTGTATGGTTCATGAAATTAGCACTATGTTTTCATAATATACATCTTTTGTTCGTCTTAATCATTTCAAATCCAAGAGTTTTTGCTATATCTTTGTTTGATTCTACGTATGCTTTTTACGGTAGCGAGTTTAATATACCTGCACATAGATGCTCACTAATGAAGATAAAAATGGTGTATTATTCCACATGTAAGCAGCTGAAATCTAATTACACTTTTGTTGGTCATAAAGTAATGTGTTGCTTGAACCTCACGTGTTTGTGGTATGTATCTGTATCTTGTTTCTGTATTCTTCATTTTTCTATTTCTTTTTTGTTATGGGAAATAATGCGTGAATACATTTGTGAAATAATCCAGGTACTGTCATTATGTACGACTATGCTAGTTTTTTTTTTTTTTTTTTTTTACTCTTGTAGTAGGTTCCATATTGATTTAAACTATCGACTATTATCAAATAAATTCAGTATACGGTTATAACGGACACATGTTGACTACTTGACGTGTTAAGCTAGTCGTTGACCAATTACAGAGGACTATCAATGGAGTATGGCCTAAACGTGGCAATCCTCGTCCAAGCTTACAAACATTCATTCGAGCCATTTCACGTAAACTCAATGTTTTAAATACCGCTTGAACTGGCTTGGTTCAACCGGTTGAACCGGAAATTGGAGGGTTTCCAGTTATATTCTAACAGGTTTTATTATGATTTTTGAACCAGTGTGAACCGGAAGGTTTTCCAGTTCAACCTAGCTGAACCGGCGAACCGACTGAGAATCTTGTTCTTGTTCTTGTTCTTGTTCATGGTATTAGTATATTGTGTTTATTAAAAATCGTTTTGGACTCATAAAGAATGAATTACTGGTTGAGATGTGCGGAGAAGTATGTGGAGGTGTCAATGTAACACCCCCAAATTTACTGTTTAGCGGAAGCATACATTGGGTGTTACTAATCAATAATCAAAGCACCAAGATGTATAGTAAACGACTCTATATGCGTCGTTTTAACAAAATATATTAATATAAGAAATGTTTACAACATTTGAAGCTGTACATAGCTCGTGTTCGATAAAATGAGAGATTTCAGTACATAAGTACTTGTACAAAATATACTAATGCAAGAAAATCTCTAATGTCTGCATGCTGACTCGAGCTATATAATCCTGATGGTAGAGCAAATCTACTGTTGGGTACCTGCGATACATGCTAAAATAGGTCAGCTAAAAGCTGGTGAGTTCACAGGTTTGAAATAACATATAAGTTGTATGAACCGCAAGATTTAAGTAATTGAATTGCATCCAACAATTGATAATGTAAGTGTATACAGCCATGAGCACATAGTTGAGCTTAACTCGTGGGTCAGGGTCACAGCCTCAGCGTTTTTGCCTCCACGAGTGCCTAATCAACACCCGTCTTCCCAAATATTAGTACGTCCGTTTACCCGATTAGTGCTTGCTAACCCGAACGAGGAGGGTCAATCCTATATGGTACCATATACTAATATTCACGCTACAAATGTATTAACAACTATGCTGTCGGAGGACTTTAAATGATTAGTCGTGTAAAACTCATTTAGTATATGTAAAAGTTGCACTTGCGTTCACATGTTAAAAATAAGCAGTGTATCACACCCCTGAGTAAAACAGTAAAAAGAGGGGCCATGAGACTCACCTGTTGAGTTGTGTTGCGTGTGAGTGCTAGCAAAGCCTAAAACCCAAAGTTCACCTAGTCGAATCTCCTAACGTCCTAAACGTTTGAGATTTAATAAGTACGTGGATGTCTAAGTTTGAATATCCATGCTAGTGTTCACGCAACTAAATTATGTCCAAAGTGTTTGTTTAACGTTTACGTTTGTATTTTGTAGTTGTGAAAATGTGTACGACTCGTTGGTAATAGTTTGAAATCACGATTTCAATAAAAATAAGTTTGTTTGAAATGTCTGTACAGTTCGTATATCGTATCATGTGTAAGTATTCGTTTCCGGTTAAGTTCGACACTTAGTGGAAAAATGATTTGCAAGTTGAGTTTCGCAAGTTGAGTTTCGCAAGTTGAGTTTCCTCGCGAGTCGAGTTGAGATTTATCGCGAATTGAGATTTCTCGCGAGTCGAGTTGAGATCCACGAGTCAAGTGGACCCGCAAGTCAAGTCGACCCGCAAGTCAAGTCTCGACTCGCGAAATCCATCAAATTTGGATCTCAGCTCGCGAAATTGGCTGTTCAGCGATTTTTATGCAAATTTCGACTTTTAAAGTGTTTTTGACGGGGTTTTTGGACATAATCTTGTTGAGTAAACATTCTAACATGTAAAGCAAAGCTTTTTAAGTAAATCAAGCGAGTTTTAAAGCTTCTTACCAACAAAATCGAAAATGGAGATGATCTTGATGCTTCTTCTTGGTGATGATGATGAACGATTTTGATGGTGGTGTTGGTGATGTTGCTGCTGCTGTTTTCAAGAAGAAGAGAGGGAGAGATTTGAGAGAGTTTGAGGTGAGTGTGTGTGTATTTGTGTTTGTGAAAAATGGAAAAATGGAAGAAATGGGGTTAAAAGGAGGTGGATCATGGGTTGGTGGGTTGGGCCGGTTTGGGTCCGCGGGTCTTGGCCGACCCACTCGGGTCTCGAGCTCGTTTGCTTGTTCCTCTATTACGTTACGTTCCGCGATTAATTAAATGTTATTCCGCGTTTTATGTTAAAGTTTATCAGAATTATTTTTAAGTGAAGTATTTTATCAAAACACTTAATAAGGAGTTATAAAAGTATAACTTGAGTTATTTTCGTTTGTTAGGCGCGTTTCGTACCCTTTCGTTGCATACAGGGTGTTTTATACAATTTTTAATTGCGCGTAATATATTTCACAAGTATATTATAGCAAATAACGTTCGTTTGGATAATTCCACTTTATTTATAAATCTTGTCACCAACGACCATATTAAATAATGTCGGACCACATTCGATTAAAATAGCGTACGATCTAATCAAATCACATTTTTTGTATATATATTCAACAATATATATTTCGATACATTAATTAGCCTAAAACTGAACTAATTACATGTATTAACGAATGATTAGGCACTAATCACTAGTCCTAATTTGGCGGGTGTTACATTCTCCCCCTGTTAGAAGAATTTCGTCCCGAAATTTAGTTCGATGTCGCGTTTGATGTGGAGTCTGTGAAGAGTTGAGGATACTTGAGTCGCATTTGGTCTTCCCGTTCCCAAGTGAATTCCGGACCGCGCCGCGAATTCCACCTGACGTTAACGATGGGAATACGACTATGTTTGAGTTGTTTGACATTATGGTTCACGATTTCAACGGGTTCTTCCACAAAATGGAGTTTGTCATTGACGCGAATCTCTTCGAGAGGGATAATAAGTGTCTCATCAGACAGACATTTCTTCAAGTTAGAAATGTGGAATGTGGGGTGCACGCTTATGAGTTCGGCTGGCAGTTGCAATCGATATGCCACTGGACCTATCCTTTTGAGGATCTCAAAAGGCCCAATGTACCTAGGATTTAACTTCCCGCGTTTGCCGAAACGAATGACACCTTTCCAAGGTGAAACTTTCAAGAGTACTCGATCCCCAACCTGGAACTCGAGTGGTTTGCGTCTCACGTCAGCGTAACTTTTCTGACGATCACGTGCGGCTTTGAGTCGGTTTTGGATTTCAACAATTTTCTCGGTGGTTTCGTGTAGGAGTTCAGGACCAGTGAGCTGACTATCTCCCACTTCGGTCCAACAGATCGGTGATCGGCACTTACGACCGTACAGTGCCTCAAAAGGTGCAGCCTTAATGCTGGCGTGATAGCTGTTATTGTAGGAAAACTCGCACAATGGTAGGTGTCTTTCCCAGTTTGCACCGAAGTCAACTACGCAAGCTCGTAGCATGTCTTCCAGTGTCTGAATAGTTCGTTCACTTTGGCCATCGGTTTGAGGGTGGTATGCGGTACTCATATCGAGACGGGTACCCATTGATTTCTGAAGTGATTGCCAAAAGTGGGAGGTGAAGCAGGCATATCTATCGGAGATAATCGAGGTTGGAACACCGTGTCGAGAAACAATTTCCTTGATGTAGATTTGTGCTAGGCGTTCCATTTTATCGGTTTCCTTGATCGCCATGAAATGAGCAGATTTAGTGAGACGATCGACGATCACCCAAATGGTATCGCAACCGCTCGACGACTTGGGTAGTTTGGTTATGAAATCCATGGCAATTTATTCCCATTTCCATTCAGGGATTTCAGGTTGTTGGAGTAAACCGGAAGGCTTTTGATGTTCGGTTTTGACTTATGAGCAAGTGAGACACTTGCTAACGTAAGTGGCGATTTCGGCTTTCATGTTCGGCCACCAATAAAACTCCTTGATACCATGGTACATTTTGTCGGATCCCGGGTGGATAGAATATTTAGACTTGTGAGCTTCGTACATCACCAAGTCCCGGAGGTTCCCAAAATTTGGGAGCCAGATTCGATTGGAGAAGTACTTAACCCCATTAGGTTTGGTTTCGAATTGTTTATCCAAACCTCGCAAGGCTTCATTTTTGATGTTTTCAGGTTTTAAGGCTTCGAGTTGAGCGGTGTGTATTTGAAGGGTGAGATCATTATGAATAGTCATGCTAAGGGTTCGGACTCGAAGTGGTTTAGGTCTTTCTTTTCGACTGAGGGCATCGGCAACAACATTTGCCTTACCCGGATGGTATTTGATTTCGCAGTCGTAATCGATAAGCAACTCGACCCATCGACGTTGCCTCATGTTGAGATCCTTTTGATCGAAGATATGTTGGAGACTTTTATGATCGGTAAAGATTGTGCACTTAGTGCCGTAGAGGTAATGTCTCCAGATTTTGAGAGCGAACACGACAGCTCCAAGCTCGAGGTCATGAGTGGTGTAGTTCTTTTCGTGAATTTTCAGCTGTCGTGAGGCGTAAGCAATGACTTTGTCTCGTTGCATCAGGACGCAACCGAGACCTTGATGAGAAGCATCGCAGTATACCACGAAGTCATCGGTGCCTTCGGGTAGAGATAAGATTGGAGCACTGCAAAGCTTCTGTTTCAGGAGCTTGAATGCTGACTCTTGTTTATCAGTCCAATCGAACTTCTTTTCCTTCTGAGTCAGTGTCGTAAGTGGTTGAGCTATTTTAGAGAAGTTTTCGATGAACCGGCGATAATACCCTGCCAATCCCAAGAATTGGCGTACCTCGGTTGGAGTGGTTGGCGCTTGCCAGTCTTTGATAGCCTCGATTTTTGATGGATCAACATGAATTCCTTGACTGTCAATCACGTGTCCAAGGAATTGAACGGTTTGCATCCAGAACTCACACTTAGAGAATTTTGCGTAAAGCTCCTCGTGCTTAAGTAGTTCTAGGATGGTTCTGAGGTGTTGCGCATGTTCTTGCTCGTTGCGCGAATAGATGAGAATGTCATCAATGAAGACGATGACAAACTTGTCAAGATAAGGTTTGCACACTCGGTTCATAAGGTCCATGAATACAGCCGGTGCGTTGGTTAAGCCGAATGGCATCACTTGAAATTCATAATGCCCATAACGGGTTCTGAAGGCTGTTTTCGGAATGTCGGTGTCGCGAACCCGTAACTGATGATAACCCGATCGAAGGTCGATCTTTGAATAAAAACTCGATCCCTGAAGTTGGTCGAATAGATCATCGATGCGAGGGAGTGGATATCGGTTTTTGACGGTTAATTTGTTCAACTCCCGGTAGTCGATACACATTCTGAATGAACCGTCCTTCTTTTTGACAAACAAGACCGGAGCTCCCCAAGGTGAAGAACTCGGTCTGATGAATCCTCTATCCAGGAGTTCCTGTAATTGGCTGGACAGCTCCTGAAGTTCGGATGGGGCTAGGCGATACAGTGCTCGGGCCACCGGTGCGGCACCCTGCATGAGATCAATCGAGAACTCAACCTGTCTAGGTGGAGGTAGACCAGGTAGTTCTTCCGGAAAGACTTCAGGAAAGTCTCTAACAATAGGCACATCCTCAAGTCGCTTCCCCTCCGACTTTTTCTCCGTGATGTGTGCGAGGATTGCAGGATAACTCTTTCTCAGAAATTTTCGGGTTTTCAGACAAGAGATGATGTTGAGTCTCGACCCACCGGTCTCCCCCTGTATGATCAAGGTTCTACCGACGACGAGATGGATGCGGACAATCTTATCATGACAAACAATTTCGGCCCGATGCTTGGACAACCAGTCCATACCCACGATGACGTCAAAACTTCCGATTATAACGGGCATGAGATCAATTGAAAAGGTTTCGTCGGCTAGGTTTAAAGTGCAATTAGGTATTACACTATCGGTTTCTATGAGTTTACCGTTTGCTAGCTCTACGGTGTACTTAACATCTAAGGCCACGGGGGTGATGTCAAGTAGTGGGTAAAACTCATCAGAAATAAAGTTCCTATCGGCACCAGTATCAAACAGAACAGAAGCAGATAAGTTGTTGAGGAGAAACATACCCGAGACCACATTCGGGTCTTGACGGGCGTCCCAAGAGTTGAGTACGAAGGCTCTACCTCTTGCGTTGTTGTTGTTGCTGCTGTTGTTGCGGTTGTTGTTGTTGCCCTTGTTCTTCAGTTTTGGGCAATCGTCCCTGAAGTGCCCGGGATTTCCACACTCAAAACAGACTTTGGGTGGCCTAGTGTTGTTGTTGGGATTGTTGTTGGCAGGGGATTGACAATCTTTGGTAAGGTGGCCGTACCTCTTGCAATTGTTGCAAAAGGGACCACAAGAACCTTCATGGTGGCGGCTGCACTTGGAACAGTAAGGTTTGTTCCCAATGTAACCCCGTTTGTTGTCAGTGGTGGTGTTGTAGGCTTTGATGGTGTCGGGTTTCTTGTTTGGGTGGTTATTGTGGTTGTCGGACCACTTTCTTTTGTTATGGTGGGAGGAGGAGGTGAGTGTTTCTGGTTCAGTGTTCATTGCCATAAGGTCATGGGCTAAAAGGATAGCACCATCGATAGTGGTTTGGTTTGAAGAGGCGACGTGCCCCCGAACAGGTTCCGGGAGGCCAAGAATATACTTCCTGATTTTATCAGGTTAGGTGCTCACCATAGCTGGGCGAAGGGTGGCAAGTTGTTGAAATCTGGTGGTGTATCCATCAATGTCACCACCCTGTACCTTTAGGTTCCAGAATTCTTCGTCCAGTTTTTGAAGCTTGTCGATGGAGCAGTACTTGGAGGTGAGTTTCTTCTTCAGGTCATCCCAAGTTAGTTGATAGGCGGCCTCAGCACCCACTGACTGGGCGTAAGAGTTCCACCATGAGTGGGCATCGTCCTCAAGGGTGCAAGTAGCGAAGTTGACTTTGTCCTCCTCCGCGCATTTGCTGACACGGAAAACGGTCTCCATCTTTTCGAACCATCGGATGAGTCCGATAGCTCCCTCAGTACCCTTAAAGCTCGAGGGTTTACAGTTCTGGAAGTCCTTGTAGGAACAAGGCTTTGTGGCAGCAGCAGCGGTTTCAGCAGTGTCGCTGTTTCTTCAGGAGTTCAATGAGGAATTCCGGGCCAATGCTTCTGTCACAGCATGGGATATGAGTGATGCAAGCTGAGCATCAGAGAATGGTCTCGTCTTCGGCGGCATGATTCTTCAAATAAAAGAAATAAAATTTGTGAGATTTTCGTATGATGATAAAGGTTGTCATAGACGTTTATGTACGTAAGTGGTAATACACAACATCGATATAGAATGATAAGTAATATGAGTTGAAACAGTAGTGACATTCGATAGATAATACGAGTTCAAGAGTTACATCCGTGGACTTATTACAAAAGGTGTCGGGAATTGTTACTTCCGACCGAACTACTAGCGTAGCGTTTAGGTAGTTACTAGGTTACAAGATAGATTACAAGGCAAGATCTACACTAATCTTGGCGTAGGTTGAATTGTTCCATCATCGTGACAAGACGATCAACAGTATTTGCAAGTCTGCTTGCTTGTCGGGCGTTATCTTCTGCTAGTGCTAGTCGTTGTGTTAATCCATGGGCATACTCTTCTGCTTCCCGTGAGCGCTGTTCATATTCTTCCATCCTTTGTCGCAGAAGGGCATTTTCTACGCTTATTTCTACTACTTGGTTACGAAGGAAATCCATATTGTTGTTTGTGGTTTCGAGGTCATCGGAGACTTGATGGATGCGTTCGAGGGATGTAAGTCTCCAGTTTTCATTTGTTTCTTGTAGCACGACATCCATGGTGCGAAGTTGTTGCTCGTGACGGTCCAGTCTAGCCGCCAATGCCGATAAGGTGAAATGGGTAGGATATGGGCCAGCTCGAGGCAATCTGGCGTTCCTTCGGGCTACCCGTGGGTTCTGAGATCCGGGTTGAGAGTGCGATGAATTGGGTGGTAAGTTTGCCATTTCTGAGACAAAGCGTTAGTAGGAGTGAGGCCTATATTCATATGATACGTATTTAATATAGCCTATTGAGTGTCTAGCACATACAAGTTTAAGTCCCGGTTCTCTCGAGGTCAGAGTCAACTAGTGTATCCCCGTTCAACATAATCGTTTCAGACCTTACATCATATTTCCTTAATGGTACATAGTTGATCAGGCTATGTTAAATTAAAGTCGTATGCTGTAATTCCTAAACCAGCCATGCCTAATAAGAAAATACTGCCTAATGGTCATAGTCTAGGCCCACTAAATGCAACCTAGTTCACTATAACCTTAGGCTCTGATACCAATATGTACCACCCCGAAATTTACTGTTTAGCGGAAGCATACATTGGGTGTTACTAATCAATAATCAAAGCACCAAGATGTATAGTAAACAACTCTATATGCGTCGTTTTAACAAAATATATTAATATAAGAAATGTTTACAACATTTGAAGCTGTACATAGCTCGTGTTCGATAAAATGAGAGATTTCAGTACATAAGTACTTGTACAAAATATACTAATGCAAGAAAATCTCTAATGTCTGCATGCTGACTCGAGCTATATAATCCTGATGGTAGAGCAAATCTACTGTTGGGTACCTGCGATACATGCTAAAATAGGTCAGCTAAAAGCTGGTGAGCTCACAGGTTTGAAATAACATATAAGTTGTATGAACCGCAAGATTTAAGTAATTGAATTGCATCCAGCAATTGATAATGTAAGTGTATACAGCCATGAGCACATAGTTGAGCTTAACTCGTGGGTCAGGGTCACAGCCTGAGCGTTTTTGCCTCCACGAGTGCCTAATCAACACTCGTCTTCCCAAATATTAGTACGTCCGTTTACCCGGTTAGTGCTTGCTAACTCGAACGAGGAGGGTCAATCCTATATGGTACCATATACTAATATTCACGCTACAAATGTATTAACAACTATGCTGTCGGAGGACTTTAAATGATTAGTCGTGTAAAACTCATGTAGTATATGTAAAAGTTGCACTTGCGTTCACATGTTAAAAATAAGCAGTGTATCACACCCCTGAGTAAAACAGTAAAAAGAGGGGCCATGAGACTCACCTGTTGAGTTGCGTTGCGTGTGAGTGCTAGCAAAGCCTAAAACCCTAAGTTCACCTAGTCGAATCTCCTAACGTCCTAAACGTTTGAGATTTAATAAGTACGTGGATGTCTAAGTTTGACCATCCATGCTAGTGTTCACGCAACTAAATTATGTCCACAGTGGTTGTTTAACGTTTACGTTTGTATTTCGTAGTTGTGAAAATGTGTACGACTCGTTGGTAATAGTTTGAAATCACGATTTCAATAAAAATAAGTTTGTTTGAAATGTCTGTACAGTTCGTATATCGTATCATGTGTAAGTATTCGTTTCCGGTTAAGTTCGACACTTAGTGGAAAAATGATTTGCAAGTTGAGTTTAGCAAGTTGAGTTTCACAAGTTGAGTTTCGCAAGTTGAGTTTCGCAAGTTGAGTTTCCTCGCGAGTCGAGTTGAGATTTCTCGCGAGTCGAGTTGAGATCCACGAGTCAAGTGGACCCGCAAGTCAAGTCGACCCGCAAGTCAAGTGGACCCGCAAGTCAAGTCGACCCGCAAGTCTAGTCTCGACTCGCGAAATCCATCAGATTTGGATCTCAGCTCGCGAAATTGGCTGTTCAGCGATTTTTATGCAAATCTCGACTTTTAAAGCGTTTTTGACGGGGGTTTTGGACATAATCTTGTTGAGTAAACATTCTAACATGTAAATCAAAGCTTTTTAAGTAAATCAAGCGAGTTTTAAAGCTTCTTACCAACAAAATCGAAAATGGAGAAAGTGGAGATGGAGATGATCTTGATGCTTCTTCTTGGTGATGATGATGAACGATTTTGATGGTGGTGTTGGTGATGTTGCTGCTGCCGTTTTCAAGAAGAAGAGAGGGAGAGATTTGAGAGAGTTTGAGGTGAGTGTGTGTGTATTTGTGTTTGTGAAAAATGGAAAAATGGAAGAAATTGGGTTAAAAGGAGGTGGATCATGGGTTGGTGGGTTGGGTCAGTTTGGGTCCGCGGGTCTTGGCCGACCCACTCGGGTCTCGAGCTCGTTTGCTTGTTCCTCTATTACGTTACGTTCCGTGATTAATTAAATGTTATTCCGCGTTTTATGTTAAAGTTTATCAGAATTATTTTTAAGTGAAGTATTTTATCAAAACACTTAATAAGGAGTTATAAAAGTATAACTTGAGTTATTTTCGTTTGTTAGGCGCGTTTCGTACCCTTTCGTTGCATACAGGGTGTTTTATACAATTTTTAATTGCGCGTAATATATTTCACAAGTATATTATAGCAAATAACGTTTGTTTGGATAATTCCACTTTATTTATAAATTTTGTCACCAACGACCATATTAAATAATGTCGGACCACATTCGATTAAAATAGCGTACGATCTAATCAAATCGCATTTTTTTTATATATATTCAACAATATATATTTCGATACATTAATTAGCCTAAAACTGAACTAATTACATGTATTAACGAATGATTAGGCACTAACCACTAGTCCTAATTTGGCGGGTGTTACAGTCAAGGCCCTGACGTTGATGCCAGTGGTGGTTGTTGGAAGTAGGCGTTGAAATTAGATGGTGATGACGGTGAAGGTGGGGTTTCGACGTTTCATGGAGGTGAAGTTAGGGTTTTGGGTAGACATAATTTGTGATTGTTTTGCTAAACGATTGAGAATAAGAGATGTTGATAAGGGAGTGAATATATCATAATTTTGAAGTAGAAGGGAGGTAAGTGATTTTTGCTTAAAATTCAATTTCACCCGTTGGATGTCAATGTATGGAACCAACGAAAAAGGTGATGATTCCTCCATTGTATCATCTTTTATTTATGAGAAATTTACTCAGATAGACGGTCAAAGCAAGTTGTTTTACTAAATAGACGATGTCAGACAAGTTTTTTCGAAAGTAAACCGCCTTTTCGCCGAAATAGACAAAAGTTTAGGCGATTTCGGCTAAAAATTTTGAACGAATTAAAGTTCACCAAGTGTCCCAAAATTTCTCCGGTCAACTTCGATTTCGCCGGTCAAACTAGCCTTTTCGCCGAAATTCAACAAACCAAAGCAAAACCAAATTGGTTACAAAATTCGCCGTACACTACACTTTAAAATTTCGCCGAAATACAAAAATTAGCCGAAAATCACATTTCGCCTAAAAATTAACATACGTTGTGTGTCTTTGTTGTGAAGGAGGTTTGTATTTTGAGAGTATTTTTAGGCGAAATATGATTTTCGGCTAATTTTTGTATTTCGGTGAAATTTTAAAGTGTAGTGGACGGCGAATTTCGGCGAATTTTTGTATTTTGAGAGTATTTTTAGGCGAAATTTGGTTTTGCTTTGGTTTGTTGAATTTCGGCGAAAAGGCTAGTTTGACCGGCGAATTCGAAGTTGACCGGCGAAATTTTGGGACACTTGGTGAACTTTAATTCGTTCAAAGTTTTTAGCCGAACTCGCCTAAAATTTCGTCTATTTCGGCGAAAAGGTAGTTTACTTTCGAAAAAACTTGTCTGACACCGTCTATTTAGTAAAAGAACTTGCTTTAACCGTCTATCTGAGTAAATTTCTCTTTATTTATTGTATCATCTTTTTATTTATTTAACTAATAATAATAAAGATCATAAGTTGATATTATTTGACCACTAAATCGTCAAAATGGAATACAATCTCGATTATATTCTATCCAAATTTTTATCGCAAACAAAATACTATTTGTAAAATCCTTTAGGTATGAATACAAGTAGTTATGAGTGTGGATATGCATTCAAGTAATCATAGTTCATATAAACCAGATATATCAACTTCTTTATACAAATTAGTTATGTTGATACTATCATAGTTGGATACTTTTGACTTGCCAACCCAACACAATCTAGATCACCCTTACTCGTAAAGATTAGTTATACAAATCAAACAACTTCGATAACAAATGTGATACTACATCCGTCCCACCCAAAGTGTCATGTTTGACTTTTTAAAGTCTTTCCTTTTCAAGTTTGACCATATATTTTTTTGTTTGTGTTATATAATTCTTGATGCAAGATATATGAATGGGTTGGGTTTTAAATGCATTTTTTTTGGTATAATTTTCATTGGATATTATATAACACGAACAAAAATGTTTAAAGTCAAAGTTGAAAAAGAAAGACTTCAAAAAGCTGAAATATGATACTTTGAGTGGGACGGAAGAAGTATTAAAGAATGATGATTAATTGCTCAGTATTTCAATTATTTTTTTTCATTCTCACGATCATTGTCCACTTTGAATCACATACTCCATAAATATAAATGACACATATTTTAATTCAAATATAATATAATATAAATTTAAATAATTATAATTGCATGTTGAAAACTCTCATTGGTGTGTCTCTTTGTAAACTGATGCATGTCACTAAAGTGAGACCAATGGCATGAGTGTTTCACTTGATTGTAGGGGTGTTATTGGGTTGGGTTATCGGGTTTCGAGTCTATTCAGGTCGGGTTGAAGGTTAAAAAAAACTAACAGGTAACACGACCCTATAAGGAATCGAATTTTTGGATTCGAATTCCATTCGGGCTCAGGTTGATGTATATTTTCGGATTAGCCATTAGCAATGTCAATTAGTAAATGAATTGCAAATACTTAGCATCATGCTACTTTAGTTTTCAAATGATTGGACTTTATTACTATTGTTAGGTTATATGTCTTCTTCCATATCATAGCCCCTTGTTAGGTTATATGTCTTCTTCCATATCATAGCCCCAAGTTGTTATCTACATACATATTTTGTAATGCAATTCACACATACTAGATGCATTCAGTTACTTTTTGAAAAAAAAAAAAAAAAGTAAAAAAAAATGGTTAGAAAGCTAGTAAAGAAAATTAACGAAGAGCCACATAGGTATAATATTTTACTAAAGTAGCGGTACATATTTCAAGTAACATTCGATTTTTTAACCTTATATATATATGATTATTATACACGGATGTTATTACTTATTACTAACGGTACTAACGGGCAAACTATCATCCACAAAACTCAACATCTACATAGAATTAAGGTTGTATCTTTCTTTATGTCTCATAATCACTCAAACTCAAGAGTACAAATGCAACACATATCAAGGTTTAGACATTAAGGTTCATGTGTTCTTAATCTGATAGGGCCTTAAAAACAGTTTTTAAATAAATTAGAATATATGTTCTTATCGGGTTGACCCGATAACCTGATAGCAATGCATACTTAACCCTAACCTGGTCATATAACAATTTCGGGTTATCGGGTTTGGGTCAAACTAACTCGATAAGCTTTTCAAACCTGATTAAACCCGACCATATAAGCCTTATTGGTTTCGGGTTCATGTTTGACCCGACCCTATTGACACCCTTACTTGCTTGTGTCCCTCCCATTTTGTCGCTTTTCCTGACATAAACACTGATGCATCCCTTTTTATTTTTGTTTAATGTATAGACATAAATGTATATTGGTAAATGTGTGCCTTAAAAAATTGAAGGCACACAGTCATTGTAATTACTGTTTTGTCGATAGTGTGTCAGTTTGGAGAGTGTTGAAGTGGCGCAATCGACACAAAACTAAAACTTTTATGACCAAAAAAGTTTAATTCATGTTAACATAAAGGTTTACATAAAAAATCTTCTAAAATAAATGCAAAATTATAGGGTACATAACTACGTACTACATTTTGTATATTTAACAAAACTCAGGGACTTTATATGTGTGTTTCAGGGATCTATACTTTCATTCATATATCAAGAACAAGTAACTATCGTATTGAGCAAGAAAAGAAAACTCCCCGATTCCTTTCTCAATCTTTATAATCGTTTTCACGATTTCCTCACCACCTTCTTTAATCTTCAATTATCAATCATGGTGCTCGAGGTACGTTTATCAATTCACAATATATTCTTTTTCCCTCATTCAATTTCAAATGTTAGGGTTTTAATTTTAATCTTTTTGAAATCAGGCTACGATGATCTGTATCGACAATTCTGAATGGATGCGTAACGGCGATTACTCACCCACTAGGTTTCAGGCTCAAGCTGACGCCGTTAATCTCATTTGTGGTGCTAAAACCCAGGTACTGATTTATTAATTTAATGCTATTGATTGAAGAAATACTTTAGTTCAATTGATTCGGGTAGTTTATCTCAGTTAATTCTCTGAAAGAATTTTATTTTCCTCTAATTTTGTACTAGGTTACAGTGAACATGATGTTTTTAGGCTTGGTTAATACTTAATAGTGTCTTGGGTGTTGGGGTACATGATGCAGTATTTGGTGACTGTATGAGCAACATTACGCTCCCTCGTTTGTGTAAAGATTATATTCATTAATACCAAAGTTGATGGCTTTACACAATTGGAATCAAATTTGCTGTTGTTTGTTATTTACAGTCTAATCCCGAGAATACTGTGGGTGTATTGACGATGGCTGGCAAAGGTGTCCGTGTTCTTGTCACTCCTACTAGCGATCTTGGAAAGATTCTGGCTTGCATGCATGGTTAGCTTGTTTAACTATGAAGTGCTATTGAATTGTATTTTTGTATGAGGTATGAAAGTGCTGAAGTTATATTGTTTGGTTACATAGGTTTAGATATAGGTGGTGAGATGAACTTGGCAGCCGGGATTCAGGTTGCTCAGTTGGCTTTGAAGCATCGACAAAACAAAAAGCAGCAACAAAGGATTATTGTGTTTGCTGGAGGGTATGTGTTGTACCTTTCTGTGTTGTAGGTGTTAGTATCTTATGATTACTTTGCGCTTATTATGTCTTTCTTGGTTTCTAGTCCGGTTAAATATGACAAGAAAGTGTTGGAGATGATTGGAAAGAAGTTAAAAAAGAACAGTGTAGCTCTTGATGTTGTTAATTTTGGTGAAGAGGATGAAGCAAAGACAGAGAAGCTTGAGGCCCTGGTTGCTGCCGTGAATAATAACGATAGCAGCCACATTGTTCATGTTCCAGCTGGATCGAATGCTCTTTCTGACGCTCTGTTGAGGTTTATATTTGTTTTATTGAATATATATGTTTGTTAATTAATGATGCTTTTTTGTCTGACATTGTTAATATTTACTGCCAGTACTCCTATCTTTACTGGTGATGGAGAAGGTGGTGGAAGTGGCTTTGCGGCAGCTGCTGCTGCAGCTGCAGCTGGAGGTGTCTCTGGTTTTGACTTTGGTGTTGATCCAAATCTGGATCCTGAACTTGCACTTGCTCTCCGTGTGTCGATGGAAGAGGAGAGAGCGAGGCAAGAAGCTGCTGCGAAAAAGGCAGCAGATGATTCTTCAAAGCAAGAAGGGGAGTCTACTTCACAAGATGCAACCATGTCTGAAAATGTTGGCACTTCAGCTTCTGAATCTGAGAATAAAAAGGATGATTTAATGGTTGGTTCCACTCTCTTTTTGCTCTACATGTCGCCTTCCATTATCTTGCTAAGAGTTATTTACCTTTTGGAATCTGTATACTGTTTATATATCTTTAAATGATCATTTTCCTTTCTGATGAGCTGTGTAATCAAATTTTGGTTTGCTATATATGTACAAGAATTTTGTTAATGAAAACGTGTAATCTTCTTCTCCTATTAGGGCCAACTCTCAACACTCAACAACTTGCTAACATAGCATTTGCGTAACTTAGCTTGATTTCTTGATAATTGGCCGAGTACTGATATTTCACTTATAAAGTTATTATTGATGCATTGCCTGTTTCTCTGTTTCTGTTTGTTTTGGCTGTTTGTATGCTTCACTTCTCTTTCTGATATTAAGCCTCTCTTAGTGACCTGTCTCATTTTTAAACCAATACCGAGTGATGCTATTGCTAAGAACTTGATCCTGTTTTGTCTAATTAAAACCAGCCTTCTTGTACCATAACTATTTGATTGAACATTATTTTGTACATCTTGTCAAGAAATTTCAGAACTCTAATATGTGTATGTTGAGCCTGTGTTCCACTAAACAAAGCATCCATTTCGTCACTATTCTTCCACGGGCATATATACGTTTTTCTATAGAACATGGAAACTCTAAACGTACGTTCCCATCTTTTTATATTTGCTTTGCAGCCTAAAAGCAAATACATCTTAAAGTAATGTTACACCGTATGTTCCCTTAAAGAATCCACAATTGACTAGTTGTATGCTTAATTTGATATCTTTTATGTTGTTAATTTGGTTATATTGCCGACAGAATAATTAATACAGCGAGGCTTCTTATTTATAACAGGATGACGAAAATGCACTGCTACAACAGGCACTTGCCATGTCAATGGATGATCCTGCTGCTACTGTTACAACAAGGGACATTGATATGTCAGAGGCAGCTGCTGATGATCAAGACTTGGCACTTGGTAAGTTACTGATCATATGTAGTGGATATGCTTAGCGTTCATTTATCTAGATAACTGTTGGCACTTTGATAGCATTAAAACAGTTGGAAAAAGTTGAGATCATATGCCTACCATTAGAATTAGACTTTTAGGAAGTTCCGAGTTGCAGCTCTCCCAATCAGTTGTCTTGAACTTCAGGTTGATCATGATTCATGAATGATTAATTATCTGGAATTCGTAATGCTGGAAGTATACTATTAGAGAAGCTTCGGGGTTGTTTGGAAAGATATCCAAAACTAGGATATTATGTTATACATAAAGTATAAATAAGTTGAGTATGATATATTTTTATTACTAGCATGGTGACTCCTAGATGAAAAGTCAAGAGTTTGCAGATGTCCCACTTGTGTTTGAGGTTAGTGGTTAAGGATCTTAGGCTCTTAGCTTTTTGGGCCTTGTTATGAGGTAGCTGACTACTAGAGACATGATGATGGTTATAATAGAAAGTTCATCGACTACAAGTAGTATTTATGAATTTGACATGTAACTTTCAATCTAATCTTCAATCTTATGATTCTTAGAATAGGTGTAGAATCTTTTTCTGGATTCACTTGACTATCGTGGTTTTATGCATTTTTTGTCACTGAATAATTTTGCTGCCTGTGGTGTAATTTGCAGCTCTACAATTGTCTGTTCAAGAAGGTGCAAAAGACCAATCCGGGCAGGCGGATATGGGCAAGCTGTTGGCAGATCAGTCATTCGTGTCTTCAATTCTTGCTTCAGTATGTCCAATTTCGCACCATGTGTATCACAGACAAATTGTGTTGAAGTACAGCTTAAAATGTTAATATACCATCTTTTTTAGATTTTCATTTGTCTTGATATTGGTTTTGCAGCTCCCAGGAGTTGACCCCAATGACCCGTCAGTCAAAGATTTGCTTGCTTCAATGCAAAATCAGCCTGATGTGAGTTCAGTGAGTATCTTCTACTCAATCCTGTTAATGTTCAAGAATGTCCATTTGAGTTAAATATGTTCATTTTTCGTTTCCAAGAATGATATTTGTAAAAAGAATTTATAAGGGGAAATAAGTGGATCTTTTTTTGGAGTAAGTTTTAGTAGCCTTTATTATATGAGATATTGGCTAATAAGTTGACCTGCCAATGGCGGGATTGAGTATTGTCGTGATGGTGTGATGATTGACTAATTAGTTGATTTTTCCAAGTCCGAACAGAAGAAAGATGAGGACAAAGCACCCAAGGAGGACGACAAGTGATCTTATATACTCTCATCAGTATAATCCCAGGTACAGTTTCTTAAAAGCTTAATTGAATTCTTTTGACAGTCTGTGGATGTCAGCAAATTGTCGAGTCATGTCAAGACCGTGTTAAGTTTGTTATGCAAATATAATCTAGTGTATTATAATCTTGTTCAGTAATAATCTTTGCAAGCTCAGTAGCTTCTGGTAATTTGTCGCCAGTTCCCTGAAAGACAAAGAATTGACTTTTTACTTGTATTTTTGAACGTGCAGGTTACCAGTTATGCCGCCTTTTCGTAGAGAGCTCTTTAATGAACTGTATAATGGGATAGATTGCAATGCGTTGAATGTACGGAATATTGTTCTTGTTACCATGGATCAGTTTCTCACTTTGATACTTGTTTATGAACGTTAATCATGGTACTTGGATAATCAAATTGTTTGTCTAGCTGTTCTCGTCTGTATGATTTAATATGGTGAACTTGTTTCTTCCTCTTTTAATGAAAAAAATGTTACTCATGGGTTTTAACAGCTAGAAACTGAAATGTTGTTTTTAATCAATGAAGTTTAGTTGATACTGGAGGCTAAATATTATGGTCATAGATGGTATTTCAATTTATTGGTGATTGAAGCTACTCTGTGACTCTGATAATCTCTAGTGAAACACAGGAGAAAGCACTACTCAGTTTGGACTGTAACAGATTAGATACGGATGAGAGAACGAAAGCTAGTCAATCGATTGGTAAATGACATTATTTTATTTTATTGGTATGGGAGCGAAGGTGATTAAGTAAAAGTTAGCACCTATGGAAACTTTCGACTTGTGATGTACAATTCTTCAGAGTAATAGAGTACATATCTTCGGACCATATTTTTAACATAGATAATTTATTATTTCATATGTTAAGATTCGTGATTTTTAATATTGGTGGAAAGTCGAATTGATAACTAAAGCTTAAAATTTCAGATAAAAGGTATTTTAGAATACCTGAGGAGCTTTTCAGTTATAATAATTTTAACATACTAATGTAAAACTAGTCACATCTCAACCCGCACACATATAAATTACTCACTAATCATGACAATAAAAGTATTTAACTAACTATTTTCTAAAACGGCTAAGTACGTTTTTGTTTTGATTTTTTTAGGATTGAGAATGAGTATCAAGGTAAATAAATATGTGTTTGTTGTGAAAAGTTAACAGTTTAAAACAATATATGAGTATTTTCAAAAATCAACCTAAAATAAAACCTATATTTAATGCGATTCACATGCCTATATCTATTACAATACAATTTAACTAAAATTTTTGTCTCTCTCTCTCTTTTCTTTCAATATATACCTATTATCAAACCTCTTAACAAAACAAGCGCCTCTTAAACTAAAATAAATATGTAATTTATACTAGCACAATACCCGCGCAATGCAGCGGTGAAAAGTGGTGATGGTAGATGGAAGTGCGAGTGAATATTTTAAAATAAAAACATACTGTACTCTGTCCGTCCCATTTAAAATGTCCACATTACTATTTTGGGATGTCCCATTATAAGTGTTCACTTTGATATTTAATCAATAAAAAAAAAACTTTAGTTGGTAGATTTAATATTTGATGGATGAAAAGTGTAGTTAGTGACTTAGTGGAGAATAAGTAGTAATTAAAAATAATAGATAATGGGATATGTATATTAATGGAAGTGTAGTTAATGGAGAATAAGTAGTAATAGATAATAGATAATGGGATAGGGGTAGTATAGTCTTTTTGTTGTGTAGGAGTACCAAAGTAAGAATCGTGGAAGGGTGGAGATGTTTTATATGTAATGTAGATAATGTAGACTGAGAAACAAAAGATAAGTGAAGGATGATTTGAAAATGAAGTTTAGCATCCTAATTATAGACAAAATTCGTGATCAGTCGTATTTGCTTCAAGTCGTAAGTAAAGACCTCGAAATTCAGCCCTTTTTAGACATCCCACATAAAGGTAGGATTTTGATTATGTAGAAACTAACGACAATATTATTGAACAATAGAATACGATTACAAAGCTTAATAGAAACCGAATACAATGATGAAGTACTTATATAGGAAAACTAATAAAACCCTAAACACTAAACGGGCTTACACTAAACAAAACTAATACGGGCCTAAGCTAATGCTAATATAATAAATATCATACGCTAACATCTCCCCTCAAACTCACAATGCTAAAGCTAAATGCATTGAGAGTTTGCCAAACAAATTTCAAATTAAAATCAAAACGAAAAGAAATCGAAGCTAAACGAATGTGAAACCAATCCAATCCAATGCAAAACCAAATCCAATACGATGTGAAACCAATGCCAATGCGAAACCAATGCCACTGCCAATGCCAATGCGAAACCAATGCCAATGCGAAGCCGAAACTATTCCAATGCGAAGTCGAACCAAACAAGGATCAATGCAAAACCAAAACAAACTGAGCGGAAGACAAACATTGCAGAACCAAACAAAACCTAACAATCGAATCAAGTTTTATCCAAAGTGTGAGGAAACAAACAAACTAAACCGGTAACTTCTTTAAACAAAACAAACCAAACCAATCCCGATGAAATAGCGCCAACCAAGAGGTGATAAATCGAACCAAACGAAACCAAACATCATCAAAAATTTCAGCAGCTTACCAGTAAGTTCTACCACCTATATCTCCTAAAATATACCTCCAATAGAAAATCCGAACGGTCAAATATCGTATATGTGTCTTATGAACCTGCATTCCAAAAATCATAACGATCTAACGGCTAACGAGTTCTGGAGAGAAATTTTACCACAGCTGCGCAGAAAGTGACGAACGGAAAACAGCGGACTTCGACAGATTTCTGGCAGTTCATCGAATATCCGACGACAAATCTGAACGGTCAAAAGCTAGATCGATGTGTCTAAAACCTATAGTACGAATTTAAGGATGATCCAACGGTTAACGAATTAGTTATGCCTATTCTCTCACAAGTGTGCAGATTACGATGAAGCAGAAAACAAAACAACGAAAAAGAATCTAGATCAAACAAAACGGGATCCCTCCGGATCGTCAACAATTAGTTGACGACCGGAGGATGACTAATTCACAAGATCGTATACCTAAAGCTCTGATACCATGTAGAAACTAACGACAATATTATTGAACAATAGAATACGATTACAAAGCTTAATAGAAACCGAATACAATGAAGTACTTATATAGGAAAACTAATAAAACCCTAAACACTAAACGGGCTTACACTAAACAAAACTAATACGGGCCTAAGCTAATGCTAATATAATAAATATCATACGCTAACAGATTCAATATGGCTCGTCCAAAATCACCCTAGGACGTAATTTGTGTGCATCAGCGTCCAGGCCGTATCAAATGTCATCTGGCCTGATTTTGTTCCCGGACCTGTTTTGTGCTAGCATATTGCCCGTATCTGGAGAGTTAAACTGTATATACAACCTAGAACTTGTTGTCTTGGCTTGTTTTAGATTTCTTGAACCGTATTCGGTACAATAACAATTATATATGTAGTTGGCCGTGTGAATTGGCCGTGCCAACTTGTTGATCCCTGGCCAAGGTATGCTTGGCTCGTGATAATCTTAAATTATATATAGAAAACATGGTTATGACATCATCAATTTAAATCAAACTTAATTAATCAATTAAGTCCCTCTATTTTAGTTAAATTAAAATTAAGACTTTTTTTTTTTAAATTAAACAATTAACACCCGTGTGTATACACGGGTTTGAGATCTAGTAAGTTAATAAATGTAACTCTTTTTCATCGTTTTAGCTCTAAGTTCTTCATTTCTTGTTTGTTTTGCGTAATTCTTGAAACACTGCGACCACAAATATCCCTGTAAAAGTTTAACACCGATTTAGAACATTCTCACATTTTTCTCATAATTTAAATGCGAGCGATAACACCTATAAAACAAGACTTATTAAGTGTTATCACCCGATACCTAGATAAAACAAATAACATTTACATTGTAAAACATTACAAAGAATTAATTCTTGCTAGTGTATTCTAAAATAACATGTTAAGATTGGATGATATCTTTCATATCTTTCCATATTTTTCATGTTTGATCACACAAACTAAGAAACGCAGTGTAACAATCACTACAACTACAATAATAAGGCACAAGTTTGCCCCGATCAACATTCTTCTAAGATAAAATGCTTAAAAAGATCACGCACGATAGTCCTTGACTCCACACATTTGATTAAAATCGATAAGAACGCACATTTAAAATGAAATAATTATCAACTTATTCATCGAATCCAGTGAATAATTATCGTTTGTAAACAAAAATGAATTGGTAAGATAAAAATCTCTTACATATTAGAAAATCCCCATTACAAACTAAATGATAAAAATTTCCAATTGTACCATATGCAACATTTCCCAAGTTAAAACAAAAAAGAAGAAATGGATGGACAATCAAATACATCCTCCATTTTCTAAAGAGAAAGAAAGCGACTAAAACAAGCTGAAATAACACAAAATTTAACGAGTATAACAAACAAACAAATTTTTAAAGGGTTATAAAATGAGCTTAGTATTTTACATATTGTTGGTTCAAAATTTAACTTTTACAAAATATCACTCAATTTCGCAATAAAGATTTACAAATTCGCAAGATACATTTTACAATATCAGTTTCGCAATACGCAATATCAATTTTGCAATACGCAAATTTAATTTTGCAATATGCAAATTTAATTTCGCAATAACATTCTTCTTGCGAATGTGATGAATGAGGTGACGTCGAAATTCACAAGAAAACAAGTGGGGAAAATCGCAAAGCTGTTGCGAAAGTTATTGATATTCTGTGAAAGTTTTTTAATAATTGATAATTTATGACATGTGAGACTATATTTGAATAACAAGGTAATTAACCATTTTTAAAACATTTTACCTAATTAAGTGGTACTCCGTAGGTGTTATGGTTGTAGGCCCACTAGTTAGATTTCCCGCTTTGGTCTTATTTTCAAAAAAAATTTTTTTTTTTTTTTTATTATGTTAATTAATAATCTAACTAGATTCTTTATACTAGTAATGAAATGTATGGATCTGATAATAATAGTCCATTTTTTGAATACATTGTTGTTAACTAGGTCTATTTGCCCCTCGCATTGCGAAGGGATAGATTATAAAGTAAAATTTAATTACTGGTACATTAAACATAATTGTTAAATTTAACAATTAAGCATCCCTTAAATTTTACACGCGCAAGTGATGTTTTATTAATCCGTATATTGTCTTGTATATGTTTTTCGCTACGTGAATTATTTGTATATGTGTTACTCCTTTCTAGTGATGAAAGTTTTATAAAAGTCATATGTTATTATTCTATGTAATCATAAAATTGAATAGACAAAAATAAAAAAACATTTAAAAATATTTCAACTATATGCTTGTTGATGTATTGGCCTCAAAGTTTCATTTAGTTATATACTTATTATAAAATTAAAGTAATTGTATTATGTTAATTTGAAAAAATTGCTACATAATAAGTATAACAATATTTATAACTATAATGGAAAAAAAAAGCTTTGCAAAGTAGAAGTAAAAAAGGAGATAAAAAAAAGTAGAGACACGAACTTGGTGCCAATTATTCTCTTCAAAATCTCATGATAACTCAAAATATTATTTGTGTGATAATATCATCAAAATGTCATGATATATTACCAACTTACTTGAAGAATTGAATATAAGGGATGATAATATAATGTGAGAATTTATCGAATAAAGAGACTACGTACGATGAAGAAAGTAATACCTGTGACCACCAACAAAACTCTTATGACAAATCTTACGTAAAGGTTCTTGAGTTTTTGGAGTTTCAACTTTTCCACCTATATATCCAACCTCATTGCCAACGACATAGTGCCAAAACATATCTAATTTGAGAACTAACCAAATAAAGGGACTAGGAGGGAGAAAGCAATATTGTGATTATCAATAAATATCTCATGACAAATAACATAAAGTTTCATGTATTTTTCAAATTCAAAATTCTACATATTTAGCCAAACTTATTTCCTATAGGCATCTTTCTGAAAAATATATGCTAAAATATATATCAAATAACTTATCTCGTTACAATTAAATAATACAGTAAGTGTTAGTTGACTCACATTCCATAACCACCATGATAAGTACAGCTTATCAATGGAAGAACACAAACCCTAGGTCGCTCAATCGAGAACAGCTCGTGAGAGAAAAGGGGAAATTTTATTAATTCTGAAAATCATAACGAGAGTTATAGGACGGACTCTATTTATACAGACTCTCTCATACGTATTATGATTACTACCCTATTGACATGTGTTCCTGACTATCTTGCTATTGTATCATTTAAAAGACTTTTGACTTATTGACCAGCTAACATTGACTGTACGTTGACCCCCGTTTAATCCATATCAACTGCTTCCCTCATGAAAACATCCTTGTCCTCAAGAATGATAATTTCCCCAAATGTCAAACTCCGGAAACTTGTGCTGCATATCTTCAACAAGCGGACCCGTTGAGCAAGTCAACGATGAGTAGTAGACCGACTATGATGTTTCCACATTACAGCCAAGGTTTTCCAGTTGTGTGGTGGTGGTTGTTTTAACGGTGGTAGAAAACTAAATATATAGATTGAAACTTCAGATGATTTTATTAATAATGGGAGGGAGCTCTAGAGCTTGAAAAAAGAAAGAATACATAATGTAACATCCCAATTTTTATAATACTAATCTAAAGAAAAAAAAAAGAATATTTTAAAGAAAAGCTATGATTAATTTTATGAAAGGTGTGTACAAATATTAACACCCAATTATAAATGATTTGGTTGACAACCATGTTACTAGACTAGATACTAGTAATAACATCGTAGAGTTTGATTTGGAATGTAAATATAATGTTTATAAATGCATTAGAGGTGAACACGTGGTTATCTACAGAGAAGTATATGTGGCAACTCAAAACTACACATAGATATGTGACTAATTAAGTCTATAAATGGATTAATAATAATAATTTGCAAATTGGTGAATAATCATTTTTAGGCCATGTGGTTAATATCGATGACACCAAAAGAGGACACTTCATTGCCTATATTAGATTAGAGTTATACGTGGGCATATATTTATGCTAATTAAAAGATTTTGAATTATATAAATGATAAATGACAAAAGTCGGCAACGAACTGCCACAAAATACTCTAAGTATGCAACCTACCAAATAATTTGCTTAGATATGCAACAAACCGGAAGAATATGTGTTCGGATCTTGCAAAGTTCATTATTACCTTTTCAAATTTTCTAAAGCTGATTAGGCTTACACATCACTTGCCACGACGATATTTTTTGCCACGTCATAAGTACAGGTGGCATCCATGTCAGCTATATTACACATGGCACTACCCTTATTCTTATTAATTATCTATTTTTAATTCCATCATAGGATTACACAAGTTTAATAGCCGGAAAGTATCCTTTTTGGAACAGAACTAATGGAACTGATCATTTTCTTGTTGCTTGTCACGATTAGGTATGTTTGCTTTCCGGCGATATTTAATGGTTTTGCATAGGGATGAGCAAAAAAACCGAAATACCGAAACCGAACCGGTACCGTACCGAACCGGTACCGAACCGGTACCGACCATTACAAATGGTACGGTATTCGGTTTTTTATCTGGGGCAAAAAAAAACCCGGTACCAACCGGTCGGTACCGGTTCGGTACCGGTTGATACCATGCACACCAAAATACCTAAACCGAACCGGAACCGCACCGGACCGGTACCGAACCGGTACCAACCGATACAAATGATACGGTCTTCGGTTTTTGATTTGGGACAAAAAAGAAACCGGTACCAACCGGTCGGTACCGGTATGGTACCACGCTCACCCCTAGTTTTGCAGGTGGCCTTTTTTTTTTTTTTTTTTCTTTTTTCTTTTTTTAATTATTCAAACATTTGTTCTTTTTACTCCGTACATTAGAATATTCATCTTCTTCAGGTACCACCAATCCTCACCTCCAACCACCATCATCTCCCACCAAACACCACCATTAACAACTAAAATTGGTGAAATAAATATCTTCCATCTCAACTTTCACAACTATTCTTACAATAACTAAGTAAATCTTAAATACAAACACTATAAATAAACGCCCAAAAATTGATATCGAAATCAAAACTATTAATTCCCATTAATTGTTAGACATAAAAACATAAGTTCTTATGTAAAATCGAAATATAAAAACATGTGAATCCATATATTTCATACATCGAAACATAAAAATATGTAAATCAACTTCTGGAACCAATTTCAAATAAAATAATGACTCCGTCGCTTTTGTTTGGTTGTTATCATCCCTACCGTCCCTGCTAATTTCTTTCCGCACAAATTTCATCCACGATAAGTTTGAAAGCATCGAAACTGCAGATCTGAATCTCATGATGGCCCATAGCGAAAACGAAACGGAGATGAGGTTAGTGACGAGCACCGGTTAACCCAAAAAAACTCCGGCGTGTCTATACACACTCCGGCGATGATTCTTGGAATGGGTTTCGATTTATAAGGCGGATCTGGAGTGCCCTTGCAGCGATATACTAAGTAGAAGAATCGGAGAGGTATAATATTAAAAGCTTAAGGTAGTCGTGGCTCGTGGGGTTGTTTGGCTCAGATGCCGGAATTTAGTAGGGAAAGAAGACAAGAAGGTTCGCTGGATATGTGTTTACGATTTGTGTTTCTAAGTTGGATCCGAACGAGTTGTGTCTCGATTTGACGGCGATTTAATGCGGTGAAGGGTGGTGGTGGGATTTAATGCGGCGATTTAACGAGTTGTGTTTCCGATGTGGTGGTTGTTGGTGGTGGGATAAAAAAATAGAGAGAGAGAATGATGATCTGACGAAATTATTTGCTCAGGTATGTACCTGATACCTGAAAGAAAAACATATACATCATGAAACTATGAAAGAAAAACATAAGAAATAGAGAGAGAGAGAGAGAGAGAGAGAGTGTGATGATCGACATGAGATGGGGAGAATTTTTTCACAAAAAGACTTTTTAACATATCAAATAATTAAAAAAAAAAAAAAAACTCCACGTCACTTTCTAAAAATTAAAAAAAAGCCACATCACTTTTTAAAATAATTTAAAATGCCAGATATTGTATGTTGACCGGTCAAACATGTAAGAGGTTACCATATTACTTACCTAAGTACAGATTTATGCGGTTTGTTTTATACTTGAGCAAATTATTTGGTAGGTTGCATACTTGGAGTATTTTGTGGCAGTTCGTTGCCGACTTTTGTCATTTATCCTTATATAAATAAGAGCATTGCACTTCATTTGGTTTGTTTAAAGATAAAAGAAGACCTATATTAATTTTCAGATTCAAACGCATACTCAGATATTAGAGTTTTACGGTTATGATCACATGAATAATAGGGAAAAGTACACTAATAGTACTAATAAAGAAAGCAAAGAAAATGTAAATTACAAGTAAGGAAGCTAAGGGTACAAGTCAAGATGCATGAAGTACAACTCATTTGAAATTGCTCAAAGAGGTTTTATTCTCCTAACCAATGTGAGTATCCGTGATATATGCTATGTATTTGTTTATTTGCTAAGTGTTGCATTAGAAATGGTAGAAATGTATGAATACATATATTTTCATGTTTGCTAGAATGGAATGTACGCAATTATGATCATGTTAACTTATATATGCATTATATGCGGGTAGTAATGTTTTGAGCTGGAGATCCGGCGGATCAATATTAGATCCGGCGGATACATGCTAGTCGGTTCTACATTTTTAATCTGACACTTGAATAATACTTTTTGAGTTATTGGATCCGGCGGATCCATGGTTTATCCAACGGATCCGGGTTATTATTAGCGAGTACCTGGCGGGTACTCTAGAAACCCGACGGGTAGTATTTGGTTCCAGTAATTTTTGGTTTCAAGCTTAAGTACTTATGATTAATATTGTAACTTGATTATGTTGTAGTTTATTATTATGCTTTTAAAATATAAGTTAAACCAATTATGAAATGAGATTATGAATGAATAGTTGTTTGATGCTACACTTTTGAGATAAGTTATATACTTATAGAAGAAATGATACAAGTGTTAATTACCAATTGATTATTATTTATCATGTAGATATGGTATATAATTATAAAATAAGTTCATTGTTATTAATAAGTTACTGACTTGTTATTCTGTTTTATTCTCAGATTGTGAGAAGACTCAGTAATATTAGACTTCTGAGTGGACAACTGGAGTATTGGTGAGTGGATCTGTAGTCCTCGGTTCAACCCAGTTGTAACATGTTTGGTTACAACGGGTGAACATACTGGTTATTGGTTATTGGTTATTGGTTGTTTGGGTTATATTGATATTGATTGTTTAATCAATTGAATAATAGCTATGCTTACTTATATTGCTGAACTGGGTTAATTAGTTGTTATTGTTTTGTGTTGGCATGACGATTATGAAAATTTGTGATTATTGGGCCATTGGGCATCTCTGATTATTCAGAGGTTAACGCTGGTTGGGTTTGTTGCTATTGTTTGGCTGGCGGGGTTTCCGATACACATGGTTGATGGATAAACCCTAGTCAGTGAAGATAGCTTCAAACTATCGGTAAATCACTGTTTTGGCCGGCAGTGGTTTAAGGGTTCTTTGGTTGGCTAACCAGGAACCGCCGGTCCTCTTTGACGATACGTGTTTATATGTTTACGATGCTTTATGCGGTAAACATATCTTGTTGTGTTTATATATGTTTACGATGCTTTATGCGGTAAACATAGTTTGTTGTAAGATTTGTTATTTCTGGATTGAACTGTCGGTTACAGTTCCATTCACTTAGCTGTGAGCTAACCCCTCAATATTTAACATTTTGCAGATTATGATTGGGCATTGGGATTCTGGATGGGATGTTTGACTACGGCTGCGGCTACTCTGATCTTTTTGGAAATCATTTGTTTTGGGAAACTCATATAACATCCAACCGATAGTAATTAGTTTTGAAATTGAAAGCTTATTAATGTAATCTTTTGGAAAGTTAAAATTTATGGTACATTTTGGGACTCGCGCTTCCGATATTTGTAAATATAATAAAATAACGTTGTTAAAATATGGGGTGTTATACATAAGAACAACAGAAGCGATGCTGATCGATGGATGAATGAATCGAGAAAATAAAAATAATAGTTTATGAGTAAATTGCATGGTTGGTCCGTGTGGTTAACTAATGCAGAGAATGCCTTCGGGTATCCAGCTCCTCTTGCTTAGCCGTCGTTTCTTTGGTCAACATGTGAAGTCAAAATTCATAATGATTAGTATATCGAAGGGTCATAAATGACACAATTTATAATTGTCATAATCTATCCAATTTAATTTAATATTTATTTACTTTTAGTTAGGATTTATCTAGATTTGATTTATTTTTATTTTTATTATTGTTTTCTTTTTCACCAAGTTTTGTCTAGGGTTAAGAGTCTATATAAGCATTTGATTTGTATTAGGCTTATAGTTAGTTTTTGATATTGAATAAGGAAAATTAATCTTTGAGTTTCTTTAAGAATTGTCTAATTAGAATTCTTATGATTTTTCTTGTTATTTGATTACTCAGCCATTACGATCCACCATTATTTGGTATCGGAGCATAGGTTCGGGAGAAGAAATCGCACAACCAAAAGAAGCCAATCGAAGAAAACGAAAAATTCCGTCCAATTTCGTCATACTCTACTGTAACACCCTCAAATTTCGGGTAGGAGAAGCGGTCGGGTCAGGTGTTACTAAATCAAATATCACAGCATAAGATACATAATGAACGACTCTAAATGAGACGTTTGAAAATAGTTATTACATTTCCCAAAATAAAATGTATACAAGTTGTGAGTTCGCAAAATAATTTCAATACATAATTGTAATACAAAAGTTATGCAGAGAAATCCCGTTGTTTGAAAATATGCGACTCGAGCTAGCATAATCTTGTAGCAATCCTAATCCTGCTGGGCACCTGAGAACACATGCTAAAATGAGTCAACTACAAAGCTGGTGAGTTCATAGGATTGTTAGTTGAAAACACAAAGTATAAAACCTTGTATGTTTTGAAAAGTTGTTCAAAATCAACGATTTTGATATGTATTAAATTGAAGTTGTAACACTAATGTGTAAACGTCTAACGAGGTATCTAATACCTAAGTAATAGTGATCTGTACCTAAGTACACAAAGGTCGAGGCATTCCGTGCCTGAATACCTTTCAGGTATTAAATAAATCTATCAATGTGAGGCAAAACATGCCTAAGTACAACCCGTGAAATTGTATGCCGCGTCATATGTCAACAAGGAATTGTAGTTCCGTAGAACTATGATTGAATATCTAGCGTATTGCATCCAGCAACAGTTAATTGTAGACCCGCAGATCTATGATTGAAAATGTTTAGTGTATCCGTTTGACCAGTTAGTGTAAGCTAACCCGGACGTATTGAGCTAACGGCCTCGAGTGATAACCTCACCGACCCGTTAACTTATTGTGAATCCCGAGTATAACTCGCTGATCCATTGATTGATCGTGTGTGGATCACGAGCATAAGCCCGCCCATCCATCGAGTGTATCGCTTTACTGTGATATCGTACTTGTGCCCACTGCAATACCGTGGCATCGTTTTGTACCCACTTTACCGTGGCATCGTTTTGTGCCTAAACAGGCATCGTCCGCATTGCTCGAAAGCAAAGTATGAAACTGAGCCGGCTGTACTACGACGAGCCCGACTGGTGAAATGTAGAGCCAGCAGTACTACGACATGCTAGCTAAAGTAATTGAGCCGACAGTACAACGACATGTCCGACTTGAGTATTCGTGTTTGTATAATTGTATGTATACTAATATACATATGTAGTAAAGTAGATAGCACCCTGTGCTCAAGATGATGTACAAGTATGTATATATATATATATATATATATATATATATATATATATATATATATATATATATATATATATATATATATATATATATATTTGTCGAATCAGCAAACACATGTAACAATCATGCCACGCATGAAAATATTTGATTGTATCTAAATATGTATAAACAAATACTTAGATATTAAGTAGCACATTGAACCTAGGTATGAAGACTCATCACCTAGTTGAGTTGTATTAGTATAAGGAGTCTATACTAACGTATGTTACTATTGTATACTCCTAGCCTTAAGCCTAGCAAGTATATTTGGGGTCTCGGGAAAATGTTCACCTAAGTACAATTTCCATTCTAATGATCATGGAGTGTGTCAACAGTTTTAGTTCCTAAAAGGAAGACTAATCCTGTAAAAGTCTAGTCGTTGTCATGTGGGTAGAACTAATCAGTTCTAGTATAGTGATAGTATTGTCCCGTGACAATATGGTCATTGGATAGTGATAACTTAGTCAAGTTATGTATTTTTAATTGTTTTCCAACCATCTAACAGTGTACGATTGTAACCTATCTCGGTTAGGTATTGACATTGTTCCATAACAATATGATGGGTGTAATTCCTAAGTATTACACATTTGTATTACATAACGGTAATATAAGCAAGTGTAAATTATAAAAGTTTATTAATATAATTCGAAAACAATTGTTGAGCACGTGTTTCACCCCGAAAACAGTAAAACAGTTGAAAGAGTGGGGCTATGAAACTCACCTGTGAATTGTCAGCGATCCTAAGATACGCGCGTCGTCCGAATGGTAACCTCCAAGTGTCCTAAACACATGAGGTTATATGAGTACGAGGTTAAATAGTCTGACTCAGTAAGTCGTTCGAATTTTGTTTGTCGTTTGGTTTTTAAAGACCGTGTACGGGGGTTCGGGGGCAGCGCCCCTGATAGCGGGGTCCAAGGGGTGGCAACCCCTGGCGGGGTCCAAGGGGCAGAGCCCCTGGTTGGGGTCGAGCTGCCAAGTCAGCTTGGAAAATTTTTATTTTTACTATGTTGCTTTAATGAAAACGCACCCGAAATCCAAGTTCGTAGTAAAATCAAGTGGTAAAATTTGGTTCCGACACTTAGTGAAAATCATAGATTTTTAAGGTTCTGTGACCTGCAACGTTGGGTGCGACGTTGGGGCTTCTGTCGCAGTGCGATGTACTGCGACGTTGTAGTCTACGTCGCTATATGCGACATCAGGGTCTAGTACGACAAAAGGGTCGTCGTCGCTATATGCGACGTTCGCAATTTCATGCGACATTGTGGCTGACGTTGCACCAGGCGACATCGTGGTATTTTTGCGACGTTGAGCTGCGACGTTGGCTGCGACGTCGCAGCACTGTTTTTGGTCCCTGCGACATAACGGACTGATCACCGGAGTTTAAACCGAAAACGAGTTTTCCGGCCTCCGTTGAGTCCGATTCTTTTACCCAACCCATATTTGAGTATTTTAAGCTTATCTAAACCGCAAACAAGCAAAATAACAAGGATTTGAGAGATTTCGAGAATTGTCGGAAACTTACAAATCCGCGCGAGGAGAATCTGAAAAGATAGGATTGTAGATCGTTGCGTGGTGATCGTTTTTCCCTAAATGAGCTTGAAGATTGGAGGTCGTTTGACAGTGTAAATTGGCGGTTTAAGGTGGCGGTGGTGGTTTGGTGGTGAGTTAAGAGAGAGAGAGAGATGAGAGAAAAGGGATAAAGAGAGAGAAAGAGAAGTAGTGGAATGAGGAAGAAGGGAGAGGATGTGGGGGGGGGGGGGGGGGGGGGGGGGTTAAGCCTCCCACTTTCGTTCTCCGTAATTGCGCTCCGTATTTTTGTACCCAATCGTAAAATAAATTTAATATTTTAAATTTATAATTTTTGTTTTATATAATTTTCGTAGATATTTTGAATAAAAATATTTTACTTGCATTACAAAAATGTAACCTGGTTATAATTGTTTACAAAAATGCAATTAATCGAAGTTTAAATCTGGCGCGAAAATTGACTTTTTGACCAGGTGTTACATCTGCGTAGCTGCGAGAAAATTGACTCCACGGATTCGTTAACCGTTGGATCGTTGTGATTTTCGGATATGTGGTTGAGAACACATAGCTGCACAATCTGACCGTTGGGATTTTTGATTAGATCTTTCTACAAGGAGATATTGTTTTCCGAAGTTGCTGTAGGTTTTTGTTATTGAATATGTTCTGATTTTGGTAATTCGTAGATTCGCCGGATGAGGCAACGATATAACCAACCGCTGATACGCACGTGTTTTAGAGGATGAAGACCTCATAAAAAATTGGAGGAACTTCAGACGGATTCCAATAACGAGCCAATTGTAGAGTCGCCGAATGAGGCGACGAAAATACGAGTGAGGAAAAGGTCCCCGGATGATTTTATCGGATGTTTTGAACAAGATGGATCGTGATTCTCTTTGGAGAAGCCGTGTTAAGGAAACGTAGGGGGTTAGAAAGTTCTCTAATTCGAGACTTGGAAAGACAAGACTCGAGGACGAGTCTTTTCCAAGAGGGGGAGAATGATACAGAGAATGCCTTCGGCCCTCCAGCTCCTCTTGCTTACCCGTCGTTTCTTTGGTCAACATGTGTAGTCAAAATTCATAATGATTCGTATGTCGAAGGGTCATAAACGACAATTTATAATTGTCATAATCTATCTGATTTAATTTAATATTTATTTAGTTTTAGTTAGGATTTATCTAGATTTGATTTATTTGTATTTTTATTATTGTTTTCTTTTCCACCAAGTTTTGTCTAGGGTTAAGAGTCTATATAAGCATTTGATTTGTATTAGGGTTATAGTTAAGTTTTGATATTGAATAAAGAAAATAAATCTTTGAGTTTCTTTTAGAATTGTCTCATTAAAATTCTTATGATCTTTCTTGTTATTTGATTGCCCGGCCATTACGATCCGCCATTATTTGGTATCAGCGCTTCTGGTATTAATGGTCGAACGGCTACATGGAAGACATCTAGTTCATAGATCCGCCGAAGTAGGCAAAGAACCCTATCCGCGTGATGTGGAGATTGTACACCTCAAGCAATAGATTTAAGAGCTTGGATGCCGACGGAAGGTTGCTAGATCTAAACGGATGTGGGAAACCCTAGATGGAGAGAACCCTAATTTTTTCGTTCGTGATTGTAACACCCTCAAATTTCGGGTTGCGGAAGCGGTCGGGTCGGGTGTTACTAAATCAAATATCACAGCATAAGATACATAATGAACGACTCTAGATGAGACGTTTGAAAATAGTTATTACATTTCCAAAATAAAATGTATACAAGTTGTGAGTCTGCAAAATAATTTCAATACATAATTGTAATACAAAAGTTATGCAGAGAAATCCAGTGGTGAAAATATGCGACTCGAGCTAGCACAACCTTGTAGCAATCCTAATCCTGTTGGGCACCTGAGAACACATGCTAAAACGAGTCAGCTATAAAGCTGGTGAGTTCATAGGATTATTAGTTGAAACATAAAGTATAAAACCTTATATGTTTTGAAAATGATTGTATCAAAATCCACGATTTTGATATGTAATGTATTGAAGTGTGTAACACCAATGCGTATACGTCTATTGAGGTATCCCAAACCTACGTGATTTAGTAGTGTACCTAAGTACATAAGTATTGAGACGCTCCGTGCCTGGATACCTATCCGGTATTAAATAAATCTATCAACGTGAGGCAGTACTTGCCTAATAACTATCTAGTAATTGTATGACTACGTCATATGATAACAAATATTTGTAGTTCCGCAGAACTATGATTGAATATATATAGTGTGTTGCATCCAGCAACAATGGATTGTAGACCCGCAGATCTATGATTGAATGTTTAGTGTGTCCGTTTGACCAGTTAGTGTGAGCTAACCCGGACATGATTGAAAATAATTGTAGTTCCGCAGAACTATAGTTGAAAATATTTTAGTTTGTCTGTTTGACCAGTTAGCGTAAGCTAACCCGGCCATGATTGAAAATAATTTTAGTGTGCCCGTTTACCCAGTTAGTGTAAGCTAACCCAGACATGATTGAGCTAACGGCCTCGCGTGATAATCTCACCGATCCGTTAACTTATTGCGGATCACGAGCATAAGCTCGCCCATCCATGAATGTGTGTGGATCACGAGCATAAGCCCGCCCATCCATCGATTTGTTTTGTACTTGTGCCCACTGCAATACCGTGGCATCGTTTTATGCCCACTTTACCGTGGCATCGTTTGGTGCCCACTGCAATACCGTGGCATCGTTTTGTGCCTAAACAGGCATCGATCGCATTGCTCGCAAGCAACGTATGAGAGTCAGCAGTACTACGACATGCCCGACTTGATTGATTGAGCCGACCGTACTACGACGAGTCCGACTTGAGTAGTTGTGTTTGTATGATTGTATGTATACTAATATACATAAGTAATAATGTAGACAGCACCAAGTGCTCAAGATGTCGTATGAGTGTGTAGATATATATATATATATATATATATATATATATATATATATATATATATATATATATATATATATATATATGAGTCAAATCAACAAACACATTTAATAAGGTATCATGTAACACGTGATGTCGATTTATCGTAGCTAAGTATGTATATACAATACCTAACTTATTCGTTGTATCGCAATATGCCTAGGTATGACTAATCATCGCCTAGTTGTTTTGTATTAGTATAAGGAATCTATACTAACATATGATATTATTGTATACTCCTAGCCTTAAGCCTAGCAAGTATAATGAGGTCTTGGGGGAAAGGTTCACTTAAGCACACTTCCCGTTCTGATGATCATAAATTGTATCAGCAGTCTTAATTTCCTAAAAGGAAGACTAATCCCGTTGAAGTCTAGTTGTTGTCCAGTGAAGGTAGAACTAACCGGTTCTAATGTATTTGATGGTATTGTCCCGTGACGATATGGTCACTGTATAATTGTAACTTAAGCAAGTTATATAACGGTAATTGTTTTCCAACAATCTAGCAGTGTATGTTTGTAACCTATCTAGGTTAAGTATTGATGTTGTTCCAAAATAATATGATGGGTGTAATTCCTAAGTATTACACATTTGTATTACATAACAGTAATATAAGTAAGTGTGAATTATAAAAGTTTATTAATATAATTCGAAAACAGTTGTTGTGCATGTGTTTCACCCTGAAAACAGTAAAACAGTTGAAAGAGTGGGGCTATGAAACTCACCTGTGAGTTGTCAGCGATCCTACGATACATGTGTTGTCCGGATGATAACCTCCTAGTGTCCTAAACACGTGAGGTTATATAAGTACGAGATCAAATAGTCTGACCAAGTAAGTCGTTCGAATGTTTGTTTGTCGCTTGGTTTTAAAGACCGTGTACGGGGGTTCGGGGGCAGCGCCCCTGATAGCGGGGTCCAAGGGGTGGCAACCCCTGGCGGGGTCCAAGGGGCAGAGCCCCTGGTTGGGGTCGAGCTGCCAAGTCAGCTTGGAAAATTTTTATTTCTACTACATTGCTTTAATGAAAACGCTCTGAAATTCCATTTCGGAGTAAAATTAGGTGGTAAAATTTGAGTTTTGACACTTAGTGAAAAATGTGTATTTTCTGTTTTAGGCGACACTAGGCAAGTGTCGCTATAGGCGACACTAGAGAGGGTAGCGTCACTTGCTAGGGCGTCACTAAGGCAGTGTCGGGTTGATGTCAGAGTTTGATTATAGGCGACACTTAGGCAAGTGTCGCTTGAAGTGTCGGTTGGGAGTGTTGGGCGTCACTGGACCAGTGACGGGTGTAAGTGTCGGGAAAAAGGGGTTTTACGCGGCACTTAGGCAAGTGTCGCAAAACCAGGGTTTTTAGCGACACTCTGTGCGTCACTTAAGTGACGCGTGAAGTGACGCTACGCTGCAGGTCTGTGGGCGACACTTCGATCTGTTCGACGGGTTTTCACCCAAAAACGCAATCTAACCCATTTTTAGGCCGAATCTTGTTGTCCCAATGTTTATACATGATATATTGAGTGTTTTTAACAAGAAATAACAAAGAAAAGAGTGTGAATCCTTACGATTTGAAGATCGAGGGTTTGATGATGGTGGTGAAGAACTTGATGAAGAAGATGAAGATGGAGATGATGATGGATGCTTGTTGTTGTTGTTGTTGTTCTTGTTGTTGATGATGATGATGGCGGTGATGGTGGCCGACGGCGGCGGCGGCAGCCGGCGGTGGTGGAGGGTGGGTGATGAGGAGAGAAAATGGAGAGAGTTTTGGTGGTGGGTGTGTGTTTTATGAAATGAAAATGAAAGAATGAAATGGGTGGAGGTGGGTTTTATCCATTTCCAGATCCCCACTTTGGGGACTGTGGTCTCCAACCACAGTACAAAATACCCGTGTTTTTGTACCCGAAGGTAAAATAATATTTTAAATTTATAATCTTTGTTTATGTTTTTCGTAAATATTTTTAAATTAAATATTTCACTTGAATTACAAAAATGTAATTTGGTCTCAGCTCGTTTCAATTGTGATTATTAAATAATCCTTGTTTATTATATAAAAATATATAAAATTTTCGATCACTTGGTTGTAATTGCAAATAATAATACAATTATTTAAAGTTTAAATTTAGCGTGAAATTTGACTTTTTGACCGGGTGTTACAGTGATCATTGGAATCACCGTAGAGGCGATCGGAAGGAACCCTTATGTAGTCTTGGGATGCAAGTTTCATAATTTACTGAGTGCGTCGGTAAGGTCCATCCAAACTATCATGGTTCCTTATGTAGTCTTGGGAGGCGAGTTTTGACTCCTAAGTTTGCCGGTAAGGATCCACAATATTATCCTTTGGAGACGGAGGAAACTGAATCTGAACATATCGTCTGTGACATAGGGGAGGAGGAAGAGGAGCATCCTTTTGTCGACAATTATGAATTTTGACTTTACATGTTAACCAAAGAAACGACGGCTAAGCAAGAGGGGCTGAAGGCCCGAAGGCTTTCTCTGCGTCATTAACACACGTTCACACAGTCTGTACCTTGTTTACTCAAGCGTTGTTGCACGTTTGATCCCTCATCCATTATATTTAACATTTAAACTGTTAAATACAGTTTAAATGGCCAAACATACCCTTACTTTTTTATTGGTAAACGTATATAGAAAATAATATTATAAAATATAGATTGAACAAAAAATAAGAAGGTATTTTGGTCATTTTAATGTACTTAACGGAGAAGGGACTGAACGTGCAACAACGTTTGAGTTTTTGAACTGTCAATGGAAAAAATATAATATAGGGATTGACGGTGCAAATGTGTGCAAACCACATGGGCCAACCATGCAATTAACTTCATAATTTAAGTGCTTGTAAATGTACTTAACTAAGGTCTGGTATTAATAGTGTGAACCTAACTGCTTTGGTTTACGTTGTATGAATAAAACTTGTTATTTATTGTTATAATATGTATTTAGGTAACATATTATTTATTTGATATACATTAGGTTATGTTTAGTATATACAAGCCCAGCCCGAATATATATATGGGCTTAAAGTTTTTAGCATTAGGTTATCTTTGTACTCTTTTATAAGGTTATGTTTTAGTATATACGTGCACAATCCGATTTTATATACGGGTTTAAGGTTTTTAGCATTAGGTTATCTTTGTAATCTATATATAGTTTGTCAATAACCTAATATATCTCAAATATTATCTACATAAGGTGTCACGTGAGATCTTCACAAGTTGATGCGTCACCAAGATACATACAATGGTAATAAATAACAAGTTTTTTTTTTACATAAAATATACATCCAAGTAGTTGAATACTCATTATAAATATCAAACCATAGTTAACTACATTTACAAGCACTTAACCGTAGTTTCTTTTGTTTGTTGTAAAACAATATTAACATTAAGAATTTTGATATTTGGGATTTGTATAAAGGGCCCTATATTAGAATCAATAACAAAATATAGGGACTAAAACTGATAAGTAAAAAGTATGATGGTCATTTCATAAAACTAAACAGTTGGTCTGTTAGGCATAACGGACAAACTAAACTGTTGTTGCACTTGTACATATCTAACACAATTATGTAAAATTATAGAAAATTATATAAATACCGCAAACCACAGGAAAGATCCGTGAAATTTTTTCTATAAAATGTAAAATTATATAAATGTTTAATATTATTATAAGTCGAATTCATATGAGATTAAATAAGATATATAAATATGTATTATTTTAATTAAACTATTAGTTAACAAATGAGGATGTTATCAAACGTTCATGAACATGTTAACGAACGTAAATAAACGAACGAGGCAAAAAATATTAAAGTGATAAACTTATTAAGATAATAAACGAACGTAAATACCGCAAAAACAACGAACGTAAATAAATTAAATATAAATAAACGAACATAAATAAATGAACGTAAATAAACGAACGAGGCAAAAAATATTAAAGTGATAAACTTATTAAGATAATAAACGAACGTAAATACCGCAAAATAAACGAACGTAAATAAATTAAATATAAATAAACGAACGTTCATGAACATGTTATCGAACGTAAATAAACGAACGTAAATACCGCAAAATAAACGAACGTAAATAAATTAAATATAAATAAACGAACATTCATGAACATGTTATCGAACGTAAATAAACGAATGTAAATACCGCAAAATAAACGAACGTAAATAAATTAAATATAAATAAACGAATGTAAATAAACGAACGTAAATAAACGAACGTTCATGAACATGTTATCGAACTAAATAAACGAACATAAATACCGCAAAAAATAAAATATGATAATAAAAAATAATAATTAAATTTAAAGTGTTAACCTTATTAAGAAAATAAATTAACTATAAATACATATTAAAAAATATTAAATTTCAATGAATTAAAAAAATAAAAAATAAAAATTACACGAGTGGTCCCTATGGTTTAGATTATTACACTCCTAGTCCCTAAAGTACAGAAATGACCATTGTACTCTTATATTTAACTGAAAAACTAACGGACGTTAGCATAAGGGACTACCGGTGCAAGATTTAGCAATCACAGGGATGACAAGTGCAAGAAAAAACTGCGAGGGACGACGAGTGCAATTTGAGACAAACCACAGGGACGATCCGTGCAATTTTTTCTTTATGCAACGACTTTTGCGTTTTTATAATATTCATGCGAAAAATAAAGAAGTTGAATGGACTAGTGTGTGATGTGTGTAAATCAATGGACCATCCTTGTAAAGTTGTACGAGTAATCAACTTTAGATATAAATAGTAGCTTTACCCTTCATTTTTTTTTAATTTGGAAATTTTTTATTTAAAGCATGTCTCGACTTATTAACTATTTGTTGTTTTTTAAATACTTAAAAAAGTAAATATATAAAATTATTAGTAAATGTTTAAAAGATATTATATGCGTATGTTAAATCTTAAAAGGTTTAATACATTGTGAATGTTTTGTGTAATAAATGGTATGTTGTAATGGTATTGATGTGAGAATGTATTAAATATTGAAGGGTTTAACGTATTGGAGATGTAACTTGTTTTATGATACTTAAATCACAGATGTGGCTTGTTATTGACTCTGGCAAAATCATACTAACACAGATTAATCGTGCTAGAGAGATGAATATGATATTGTTTAGGTTTTTGTCTCTAATATTCACATAAGTAAGGTATAGCAGTACTACTCTTTGTATTGGTACCTCGTTATATCATTAGACCAAATACTATACAACGCTGCTAGTAAACATTACCTATCTGATATAATATTATTTTTCATAGGGTTCGTCGAGCTATAAGACCACTTCCATCAGTGAACATAAACTGAACACTTCAGTTTGTGCCACATCAGCGCCACGTCAGCAGAACACAAAAATGAACAACTACTGGACATTTCACTGCCATCAGTGAACACTTCAATTTTTTCTGGACCCCACACATTATTAATTTTTATTTAAACTACAAAATTAAATAAAACACTTTATATTAAAATTAAAAACATTACATCAATTTAAAAAAATAAATTAATAAAAAAATCAGAAAAAATTCAAGGGGTCCCATTATTCTTATTAAAATAATATTTTGTTTTCTATTTTCGTATTTAATTAAAAAAAAAGTTGTTAGTGGGTCCCACTTGCACCATTCATCTTCTTGTTCAATCGACTTCTCAAAATAAAAACTGAAAAAAAAAAGAAAAGAAGAAATCGCAGCAGGTCCCACCTTCACTCCGTCCGTTCCCTTCGATTTTTTGACGCACCAACCGACGGCCGATGGCACCGTCGGTTTCCAAACCGACGTTCGACCGAACATCCGATGGCACGGGTTTAATAGGGCCGGTGTGCAACCATATGATCCTAGCTCTTCTAATTCTTTTGTATGTTAAATTTTAGGTTATGTTTATTAATACGAGACCACTCGTACTTAATAACCATAATGCTTGTATGTCAATGAGTTCAGTTTGATCTATGAACATATCAAGATTTTAGCTCGAATAATACGGATTTAATCATAATGGTGTTAGATATGTACAAGTGCAACAAGTAAATAAAAACGAAAACAAAGATTGTTACCATATATCAACTGGACAATCAGTATCAAATATTGAACTTCAACTTATTAATTATTATGTCCCAGTAGAAGTTGACTCCTTATTTTGATATCTTAAACGATGCAAGTTTTGAGATTTAACATGATGTTATACTTAAAATATGTCATGTCAATATGTCATCATAAGTGAAATTTGATGCAAGTTACACGTCACCAAAATATAGCTACATCCATATCATCAGCTATAGTTACTATAAATATGATGTTTTATAAAGTTAACTTATGATATATATGTATTGATAACTTGAGCAGAGTATCTTGTTCATATAACCTTATCCTTATGGTGATGTAATGTTTTTAATTTTTTAGTAATGCAATGCTCTTTATACTAGGAATTAATGTAATGCTAGCTTTTTATTATTAAATCTATATATATCTTTTATATTATATATATAATTAAAAGAGGATACCATTAAGGAATTTTAACCCTTGATTAACCTCCACAATTAGAGATCAATGGCATAAATAAGTTTAAAATATGTACACTTAACACCCTAATATTTTTGATAAACTTTAATTTATTTATAATAAAAAATCAGAAAAAACACGGAGAACGATCTAAAAATTTGTGTATCCCAAAATAGGGTTTATCTTTCCATACCATTTTTTATTTCTTATCATACCATTTGTTGCTTAAAATAATAGAAAAAGTACATAAAAAGTACGAAAATGTAGAAAGAATGATTTGAAAAAGTACAGAAGAGTTAATTTAATAATAAATAAATGGTATGTATAGTAGGACCCCAAAATATACGAATCACTCTCAAAAATCACGCCTCCGCCGAACCCTAAACCCACCAAAATCCTCCTGCGCAAAAATAAGGAGTACAAGTTAATTAGAGGAGAGAAAGCATGAGTGAAGAATAAAAAGGCGAGATAAAATCAGATGAAGGGGAGTATGTATTATCATTAATTGGTGTTCAACATCCACAACAATATATTGTTTTTAAATGGTTAGTTTCATCTCTTTTTCAATTTATATATACATATATTTATATATTGGGTTAGTAAAATCGGTGGTCAACAACCACAACTTAATATGTTTCGCTAAATTTCAATAAGATTGGTGTTCAACATCCACAATAATCAATTATTTAAATAGTTAGTTTCATCTCTTTCAATTTATATTTTATTTCAATTTATAGGGGTTGATTGGGAATGAATCGAGCTTGCATTTGCTTGCCTACTTCATGTACCAATTAATTAATATCATATTTTTCATGTTCCCATTCATGTATGATTATATTTAATCTGATCAATCTGATCATGTAGTGCAGCTATGTATCGCATATAAGTTGTTTGATAAAGTGTCTGAATGAAAAGATCTATTAGTTGCGTTGCCATATTCTCTGTGTCTTATTATATTGATATATGTATTTTAAGTTGTTGCTAAACCGTTACTCAACTGTTTGGATAACCTATAATTGTTTGGTCAACCCGAAGTAATGACTACTAATCGAATGAATCCTTGCAGTTGATGATCGAGAAAATATGCCAGGATATATTTTCTTTGGATTCTATATGGAAAATTGTATTATTGCAGTACTAAAATGATCTGGTAGTAATATGTAAACAAAGTTTTGTTATTATTCCTCATCACTAAAGCTTAAAGGACGTCATGCAAGTTATATTTAACTCCATTTATATAAATAACATTCGAAACCAACTATTCAAATGTTAAAATTCATAATTATAACATTTCTTCTCATGAGCAGATTTGGAGGTGTGGAGCATATTAATCATGCCGAGAGATGTAGGTTCTTTTTTATTATTTAAAAAGCCACTTCTTCCATACAAGGTTTTGTAGCATTTCATTGATGCAGACAATATACAGACATTGATGTTATGTCCTATGTCTTGATTGCACTCTCCATTTCTTCTTCGTTGATCTGCTTCTTTTTCTCCATCAGGTAAGTTTTTTTTTCCTTATTGTTAGTTATGTTTATTTCGATTTAGATTCAAATTGTATCAGTCATTTTGTTTTAACCATCCACTACAAGGAGATGGAAAGGAAGATTAAAAACAGGGGTTGGCTAAAAAAGTTTCATTAGCATGGACACAGCCCTGATGAGGGACTATGCAGGTTAGCATATGAAATGAGATGTCTGTAAGGAAGATATATACTATCTTTCATACCAGTAGAGGAGGTCATTTCAACCCTTTATTTCTGAATGGGTTGATACATATTGTGTTATTTCATTAGTCAAACAGGTAAATAGAAGAGTTGTTATATATGAAATGGGTCAAAAGTCACCCGAAGTGTACTTTTAATGCAAATTTTTTTAAGGATTAAAAGTGCTCCAGGTCAAACCAGTTACCCAGCCCATTTCAGCCCTTATAGGTATAATTTTTTTGAACCCAAACCCGTATATACCTGTTAAACTATTAACAATAGTATCTCCTGCCAGTAGCTTCTCGGCAGGTATCATCAAGATAGAGATAATAATTATTAGTAGCAGTCTATAATCTATATTACAGGATAGCCCGAATATACGGTAGTCATTCTTCGAAGTGGTAGTCATAATGTGCCGAACAGTGGATTCAGACCGTTTATTGTAATATACGTGCATACATAATATGTATACATGTGTATTTTTTTCTAATTATCTTAATGTGTAATAATATTGTCATTTTTGTGAAGATTAAGTAATGGGAAAGATCCTGTTATAAAGGTTATTGCATATGAATCATGACAAGGAACAAGAGAATTCTTGACAGAAATCAAAGTGATTTATCATATCGAGCACAAAAACTTAGCAAAGCCTTACGGATGTTGTGTTGAAGGAAATCATAGGATATTGGTATGTGATTACGTAGAGAATAACTACTTGCCACAGACCCTTCTTGGTAATTTCAAAAACCCAGTCTTTCTTATATCGATATCATGTTTTAGTTTTTTGTGTTTACTAATAAATGGTTACTCTTTAAGTGGAGTTCATGATTCCATCCAATTTAGTTGGTGAACAAGAAGTAAGATTAGCAGAAGGACTTGCCTATCTTCGTGAGGAAGTGCGCCCGCATATAGTCCACTGGAACTGGGATATTAAAGCAAGCAATATTCTTCTTGATAAAGATCTAATACCCAAGATTTCGGATTTGGTTAATACCTGCCAATATGGGAATGGATGGAACAATGTAAAAATCGCGTCTCTTATTTCTCAACGAGTGTAGAAGTTCAGTTATATTGTAAACGAGTCGAGTCGAGTCAATTGTTAACAATTATCGCTCGAATGCAACGAGTGAAGATATAGCTGAAAATAAGGAGGTCTATAGATCTAAAGCTGGGTTCAATCGTTGAATTGCAGTAGATTCTAAATGATGTTTGACCCACTAATTAACCCCTTTAAATGCAAATGCTCTATTAATTTTTCATAAAATTAGTTTATAAATGTCAAACTTACATGAAAAACCATATAACATCATCAATATTAAAAAAATTCATGCTAAAGTTAGTTTACTTATTATAATCTGAATATGACGAAACAAAACAGACCATCTCTATTTAACTTAAAAATAAATAATTACAAACAAAATTATCAAATTCGCGTTGTCACGGGTCCTCCACCTAGTTATGTATTATTTGAGAAAAAAAATAAGAAAATTATAATAAAATAGTGATATTCAAAAAGTCAATTTCTGGAATGTCTCCATATAAAAAGTAAAAACGGAGTTTCAAGTTCTGGGTAAGTTCCGAAGACGTTGCGCTAAAGTGGCACTCAAAATTATGGGTTTCACCATAGTGCAGCATAAATGCTCCTAGTAACGTGTCTAACTAGTACTTTGTGGATACTTGATTTTTCTTTTGGTTATAGCTAGCTTCATCTTTTGTGGTTCTTGGTTCATGTTCTTAGATAACGTTTGTGAAATGAGTAACAAACTAATAATGTATCAGCCTACTAAATTGAAACGCCTCAAAAAAAAAAAAACATCAGGTTAACGATATATAAATGTATTTAACCATAAACAGTTCATATGAAAGCCACATAATAGCTACCTCTAGGTAAGTTATAAAACACTTGCTTTTGAAAAGAAGATGCCTAAGGATGATTTTTGAAATGGTCTTAAGTAGGAGTTGATAGTTTGATGACTAATGCCCCTTATATCGTAAGAAAAGTTGTACCGAATTCAAAGTTGGTGTAGTCGTATATGAACTTTTTGAGCCGTTGAGTACAGGTAAAATCCATCCATTTCATTCTTTTCTTGGCTTGGCTTGGCTTCCTATATAAATCAGAGCACAGAGTAACGTTTACATCGGAATATCGGATGATGATTAATTCATACTCGAAATTAAATCCATCATTTTTGCTAAATAAAGATGCATAGGAATGATCATAGAAACTCATCCAATTTATTACTAAACATCTGCATCAAACTAAAAATACCCGCCTGTTACAAAATTAATAAATAAATAAAATGATTATTGCAGGATTAATGCACATTTATATTTTCCACCTCATTTAGAAATCTGGGGAATGAATGGAACAAAATCAGAAAGTGAATTTGAAAAAAATAAAAATATTATAAGAATAATAACAATAGAATAACCTACATTGACAGTAACGGATTTTTATCTGTGTTCATGTATGGATTCGTCATCAAACTCATCACTAGTTCACCACCATAACCAATTCAATCAAAGATTGTACAGTAATAAATTTCACAGGAAAAAACTAATTCAATTAACACACATTTTAATAAAGTATAACCATCCAACAAATCAATAAAAATTCAAAGCAAAACCAAAATAAAATAATATCTGGACTTACATCAAACACCTTGAATGCAACTTCCCACCGAAGAAAAACCCCATCTATAAACCTCACCACATCACAAACACCCACAAACTCTTCATTCCATTTAACAACCCCATCATGATTCGCCAAGCAAGTGATTCCCATAGGCCATATATGAGTATAATTAACAATTGCATAAAGTCTCGCATAAACTTGAAACTGGATTTACATATACTTACTGTCGATTTGGTGCTAATAGATTTGTGGCAAGGTCAAGAATAATCGTCAAAGGTGTTGGGACTGAGTAGAAGAAATAAAAGGTGAAAGAAATCAAGAATACGCTCCCTTTAAAAGCGGAGGAACATGGACGTGGGTACCAGTTACCAGACCAGGATCGAAATAAACCGCACACAAATGATGACCGTCTTCAAAAATAACTTAAACCCTCCTTTATTAGAGGGTTGGGATCTAAAGTCAGCATGATCCAATGGTGGTAGATTGAAGTCAACGAAAAAATGCAACTGCCCGTGATGGTTTTCGCTCCCTGGTAGCCAAAAATAAGGAAAATTAAGAGAATGAGTATATTATTAGAGAAGGGATCAAGAGAGTATGGGTATTTGTTAAAGAATAGAAGAACCAATCAGATTCTACCATTTTCATTAAGGGTGGAAGGGTATTCTAGTAATTGTACAAATTAATTCAGAAAAAAAGGAAAGAATTAACACATCTAATTCTATACGTATTGAGCAGAGCGTGAACACAGAAGCTAGGGTTTTTTGCAATCGCACAGCTAGGGCTTTTGTAATAAAAAACGATTGGATCTTCAACTAAACGATAAATTGAAGACACATTCATCGAGATTCAGCTTACACACATTGCATTACAGGTGATTTGTTGTGATTATATTAAAAAGAAGTTGCGATTTTTTTAAAAAGATGCAATATAAAGCAATTGGACATGTAATTTCTTCTAATTGAATCTGCAAATTCATGTAACACTTATGATATCTAATCTTGTTGATTTTAACTTCTCAGAACTATTGATAAACTTAAACACTGGTTGCATTTGAAGAACACAAGCATACTCATGAAGATCAATCTAAAAAAAAAAAGAATGTTGCAGGTAACGAAAAGAATGTTGCAAGTAACACATGTGTTCACATAATCTTAAGTTATTATTGTTGTATCTACATGTATATGATACTTGTTACTATCAGGCAATTGCAGCCTATTAAAAAGTTCATTTTTGTTGTGTTCCATTTGTTATGCATACTAGGTGTTTGATTATATGCCTAGCTGAATTTTGTAGCATGTTATTAACTAAATGGATGATATAAAGAGTCCATGAATTCATCTAAATGTTATTTTGAGTTTTTCTGATATTTGTATATGACTAGCGTAGTTCAGTGTTAGACTGTGAGAGTACGATGCAGATTGCCATATATAAGTATTTGACACACATCGACGAGAAGGCTTTGTTTGAATTATGTTTTACAATAATATCTTATGTTGCAGGGAATTATGTTTCTGGTCAGTGGTACTATGATCAGTGGAATTATGTTGCAGGGAATTGAGTTACGCATATGTTGTGACTTTTTTGGGTACTTATTTTCAATTATGTTTATCTTTTTGTTATTTTTTCCTCAAGGAAATGGTGTAATCAGGCAGGATATTCAGCAAACTGGTAGGTAGCAGATTAATGTGAGAAGCTGTACAGTTGAATGTAACGGCCGGAGTATTCATTTACAATACGACTGAGGCTCAATACAGGTGTATGCTGGCTAAAGGTCAATGTTGTATTTCTGTCTTATTTGGTGAGGAAAAATATGTAGCTGTTACTACTCCTCTAAAAAAGGTAAGTGCGCGTATCATGTATCATTTGTGATTTGGTACTCGTTATACTCATTCATGTTCTGCATCTTTGTATCTTAATTCACTATATCAAGCTCAATGATTAACATTGTAGCTTAATTAGAATGGTCTCTTCTGCAAAACCATATTTTGAGACGTTTTGTTTAGGAATACACACATGTTTCTTTCTTAGGGTGTGTCTGATGATGAGTGACATTTACTTGTAATGGTCGATCTAGGTTGTGTTTTATCTTAAAGGGGTTATATTAAAAAAAAAATGGTAACGAGTCAAATGGTTGAAAGGAGCTCGGGTCTCTTTATGATGCATGTCTTAAGACTTATATCAATGGTATATGTAGTATGTATACGTGAGCTACCATACATTAAAGCTTGATGTCTAAGATTATGCTAATCTTAATTTATGACAATGTCTTAAGACTTTGGTTTTTCCAAATTATGTCCAGCCTTACATCAATGGTATATGTAGTATGTATACGTGAGTTGTGATCATGAACAGTTTCGTTCAGCAACATTTCAAACACCTCACGTATGTAATAGAAAACTAGAAAAGTGTACCCAGAGCACCGCTCGTGTATTACACTAGTTGCACATTGATGTTGCCTTTTAGTTAGCTTAATTATGATACACCGGGGAACTAGCTTTTGCATAAATATACACATACTAATTCTCATTTTCAACCTGTTTCAGTATGTGCAGCTAGATGACCTCACTACTAGCTAACTACATTGCCGAAAGTAAACAAGAAAGCAGAATTAGTGAAGTCGGAACTATTGTGATTATAGATATGAGCTTTTGATGCTTACGAATATTGTTATTTTCATAGGATTGTAATTGTAATGGTAATTGTAATTAACATGTATTCTTTTCATATTAATATATCACTATTTGTCATGTGGTTTGATTGTGATCAGCAATTAGGTATGTGGTTTAGTTTTCTGGAGAAATAAATAATATATATTATAAAAGATGCATTCAGACCGGTTATATATTTTCCCTCCTTATAGTAAAACTAACCGGTTTCTATTATGTAACTGGTCTTAAAGCTAGTTAAAGATATGTTTATAACACACTTGTGAATGATTTTCTGTTAAACACATATGTTACTGAGGATAATACATGCCTTAGTGTTAATAACACATGTTGTGTTTTACTTGCCACATGAGTTGTATTATTACACCATATTTGTTAGTGTTATGTAACACATGTGTTAGTGGTTGGTAACACATGTGTTAGTGGTTGGTAACACATGTGTTAGTGGATGGTAACACGTGTGTTAGTATACGGTGTTAGTGTTATGTAACACGTGTGTTATGACTATCAATGATACGTTACTATTAAACATGTGGCATATGTGTTATTGTTCAGTAACACATGTGTTAGTAATATGTTAACACATGTGTTAGTGGATGGTAACACATGTGTTAGCGATTTGTTAACACATGTAATTAATAACATACAACATCAGTAAAAAAAATGAAATTAATGATACATAAAACCATACTATTATAAACAAATGTACTTGAGTACATCATATGACATCATAATTGTTAGTGGTTAGTAATACATGTGTTAATGTTCTATAACACATGTGTTAATGCTCTGTAACACATGTGTTAATGTTCCGTAAAATATGTGTTAATGGTTGGTAACACATGTGTAACAACCGGCAAATTAGGACTAGAATTAGTGCCTAATTCTTTGTTAATACATGTAATTAGCTCTGTGTTAGGCTAATTTATGTAACGGATTATATGTTGGTAAATATATACAACTGTACGATTTGACTTAAACCGTACGCAATTTAAATAGAATGAAATTCTATTCGGTTAATACGGACGTTGGTGAACAAATGTTTATAAACTAAAATAACGCAATTATGACCGAAACGCTATTCTTATAATAATTAGTAATTATCTCGTATCGCTCGATCAAAGTTTACACGATTTAAAAACAAGAGTATTCAAACTTATTTGTAAAGTATTTAAATAAAAATGTCGCGTAATAATTTGTATTTAAAACCTACCATTTAAAATGTAAAATAATTATTTAACGATAAACGACGGAGAAAACGAACACCACCCGGAGCGCGGAGCGGAGACTGAAAGTGGGGGAGCTTTACCAAAACCCCACCCACCTCCATTTTTCTTCTCATTTCATCAACCCTCCCTCTCTCTCTTCTTTCTCTTTCTTTCTTTTTCTCTCTAATTCACCACCACACCACCACCATCAAAACTACCAAATAAACATATAAAACGCACTCGGATCATAGCATCTCTTTGGAAGAAAACGTTCACCACTACCCGATCTACATTCCTATCTTTTCGGATTTTCAATCCGACGCCGCGTAAGTTTCCGACAAATCCCGACATCTCTCGTTTTTGATCATTTTTACTAGTTTATGGTTTAAATAGGCTTAATATGTTCATATAAGGGTTGGGTAAAAGATTTGGACCCAACGGAAACCGGAAAACTCGTTTTCGGCACATTTTCCGGCCAACAGACCGCGACGTCGCATTTGGACCCAGATTCATGCGACGTCAGCCTCAACGTCGCACAACCCCTCGTAACGTCGCATTGTGCGACGTCAGTCACAACGTCGCATTAAGTTGCGACGTCGCGTATAGCGACGCCACCCACAACGTCGCATTAAATTGCGAAAGTCGCACACAGCGACGCCATGCTCAACGTCGCAGTCAGGATCTGCGACGTCGCACCCGACGTCGCACCCAACGTCGCACAAAACAGAACCTTGAAAACTCAGATTTTTACTAAGTGTCAAACCTGTACAATTTCAAATACTTATACAATACGAATCATCGAACATAATAGAACATACTTTTCAAGTGTAATCACTCTAAATCGCGTTATAAGTGATGAAACTTTAATTATAACAAATCACCAACGGGCCGTACACTATTATACAAACGATAACGAACCAACGTTTAAACACAACGGGTTGTATGAACAACTAGCCTAGATGGTCTTGCGAGACATCTACTTACTTAACCTTACGTGTTTAGGCACTAGGAGGTTACGGGTTCGGAGAACCTACTTGCTTTAATACTACTTACTATCTACCACTGCTCGACTCAGGTGAGTCTTACAGCCCCACTTTTACTGTTTTTATACTTTGGGGTGAGATACTTAGCAACTGTTTTACATATGAACACAATGTACTGAACTGATTACCTTACTGTTTACAAACAAACGCATGAGTTACTTTTATCCACTGAAAGCCTCCTAATCGTAAGTTGTTAGTTATGGACTTAAGCGCGATTACTAATAGATGGATCCATTTGGGACTGACAATCCCTGCCTGGGGTGGTAGCGCCACCACGTACTGATTTACACGTAGAAACAGGCATATTAGTATTTGTTACATATGAGTGTGCGGATAGCACTCACGGGGGTACGTGATATATTCACACTACACGGTTAAGCTTCAACTTATGAGCTCATGGCACTGTACTGATATACTGATTTACTTACTTTGCTTGATAGCAATACGGGTACATACTTGTGGTTCATAACACTTACTTAACTCTAACCTGTAAGATTCACCAACCTTTTTGGTTAACACTTTTTAGCTTTGTATCTCAGGTACACTGACGGAGTAGGACCACCCTTGGATCTTAGCTAGAGTCGCATGATTTCTACCTTGCATTAACGGAGATTCTTAGCATTATCTTTTGTATATTATGATTATGTAATAGAATCTCCCGCTATACGCGCGGACTCTAGGAAACTACATTTTTGTATACGAAAACCTACGGTTTTCAAACGATTATTATTTATGAAACCTTTTCGAAACGTCTCATTTAGAGGTCGTTTACTATTAATCTTGCGCTTTGTATATTGATTAGTAACACCCAATGTATGCTTCCGCAAATCGTTAAATTTGAGGGTGTTACAGATTGGTATCAGAGCCTAAGGTTATAGTGAACTAGGTTGCATTTAGTGGGCCTAGACTATGACCGTTAGGCAGTATTTTCTTATTAGACATGACTGGTTCAGGAATTACAGCATACGACTTTAATTTAACATAGCCTGATCAACTATGTACAATTAAGGAAAGATGATGTAATGTCTGAAATGATTATGTTGAACGGGGATACGTTAGTTGACTTTGACTTCGAGAGAACCAAGACTTAAACATGTTTATGCTAGACACTCAATAGGCTATATTATATAGGAATTATATGAATATAGGCCTCAATCTTACTAACGCTTTGTCTCAGAAATGGCAAATACCCCATCCAATTCATCTCGTTCTCAATCCGGGTCGCAGAACCCAAGGGTAGCAAGGAGGAACAACAGGTTGCCTCGAGCTGGCCCGTACTCTACTCACTTCACCTTGCCGGCCTTAGCTGCTAGGGTGAACCAACACGAGCAACGACTTCGCACCATGGATGTCGTGTTGCAGGAAACAAACGAAAACTGGAGACTTACATCACTTGAGCGCATTGAACAAGTCTCTGAGGATCACGAAACCACCGTTAATAATGTGGACGTACTTTTCAACAAGGTGGTGGACATAAGCGTGGAAACCGCTCTTTTGAAACACAGACTTGATGAGTGTGAACAACGCTCACGGGAAACGGAAGAATATACCCGTGGATTGGTACAGCGACTAGCATTAGCTGAAGACAATGCTCGGCAAGCCAGCAGACTTGCAAATACTGTGGATCGTCTCATCGAAATGATGGAGCAGATTAACCTACGTTAAGACTAGCGTAGTCTTTGTTTTGTAAACTATCCTGTAATCTAGTAACTATCTAAGCACTACTCTATGTTTCAGTCGGATGTAATAATTCCCGACACCTTTTGTAATACATCCGCAGGATGTAACCTTTGAACTCGTATCATCTATCAAATATTCCTTGCTGTTTCGACTCATATTAATTGCCATAATCCTTTTTCATATTGATGTTATGTATTACCAACTTTATACATGTACATCTGAAATAAATGCAATTTTCTTACAAAATCTCATGTATCTTCATTTCTTTTATTGAAGAATCATGCCGCCAAAGTCAAGACCTTACACTGATGCTCAGATCACGTCACTCATAACCCAAGCTGTTACTGAAGCCTTGGCTCGGAATACTCCACCAAACTCCACAAGAAACAGCGATGCCGCTGAAATTAACCTCTGCTGCTAAACCTTGTTCATACAAGGATTTTCAAAACTGCAAACCCTTGAGCTTCAAGGGGACCGAAGGAGCCATCGGACTTATCAGATGGTTCGAAAAGATGGAATCCGTTTTCCGCATCAGCAAATGTGCGGAGGACGACAAGGTCAAATTCTCCACCTGCACCCTCGAAGATGGTGCCCTCTCGTGGTGGAATTCCTATACCCAGTCCGTGGGAATTGACACCGCCTATCTACTCCCTTGGGGGGATCTGAAGAAAATGCTCACTGATGAGTATTGCCCGTCCGAACAACTTCACAAGCTGGACGAAGAGTTCTGGAACTTAAAAGTGAAAGGAACTGATATCGTTGGATACACCACCAGATTCCAACAACTCACCGTCCTTCGCCCAGCTATGGCAGGTACTGGGCCCGACAAGATTAAGAAATACATCCGCGGCCTCCCGGAACCCGTCCGGGGAAATGTCGCCTCATCAAACCAAACCACCCTTCACGGTGCCGTTCGGCTGGCCCATGAACTTCTAGCTATGAACGAAGACCCAGAATCACCCACTCCATCCTCCAACAGCAATAAAAGAAAATGGTCCGACAACCACAACAACCACCAAACCAAGAAACCTGAAACCATTAAAGCCTACACCTCCAGTTCTGATGACAAGGGAGCGTACAAGGGAACCAAGCCCTATTGCTCAAAGTGCCAACGACACCACCATGGTTCGTGTCCCTGTAGCAAGTGTAAGAGATTTGGACACTTGGCTAAGGACTGTAGATCAAACACCACTGACACCAACACCTCTGCACCAAAGACCTGTTATGGGTGCAACAGTACGGGGCATTTCAAGAAAGACTGCCCGAAGCTGAACAACAACAACAACAGGAATAACAACAATGCTCGAGGAAGAGCTTTTGTGCTGAAATCTGGGGAAGCCCGTCAAGACCCGAATGTGGTCACGGGTACGTTTCTTCTCAACAACTTGACTGCATCTGTATTATTTGATACTGGTGCTGATAAGAGCTTTATTTCTGATGAGTTTTATCCACTACTTGACACCACACCTATTGCCTTAGATTCTAAGTACACGATAGAATTGGCAAACGGAAAACTTATTGAGGCCGACAGTGTGATACCTAATTGCACTTTGAACCTAGCTAACGAGCTCTTTTCCATTGACTTGATACCTGTCGAAATCGGCAGCTTTGACATCATCGTCGGTATGGATTGGTTGTCCAAGCACCGAGCCGAAATCGTTTGTTTTGAGAAAATTGTACGCATTCCTCTCGTCACCGGTGGAACTTTGAGCATACAAGGGGAGACCGGTGGGACGAGAATAAATATAATTTCTTGCATGAAAACCCGAAAATACTTGAGAAAATTGTACCAGGCAATCCTCGCACACGTTATGGAGAAAAAGTTGGTGGAGAAGCGACTTGAGGATGTGCCTATTGTTCGAGACTTCCCAGAAGTCTTTCCTGAAGACTTGCCTGGCCTACCGCCAACTAGACAAGTCGAATTCTCTATTGATCTTGTGCCCGGCGCAGCACCCGTGGCACGAGCCCCTTACCGACTAGCCCCATCCGAACTTCAGGAGTTGTCTACTCAGTTACAGGAACTCCTGGACAAGGGATTTATTCGACCAAGTTCCTCACCTTGGGGAGCTCCGGTCCTGTTTGTGAAAAAGAAAGACGGTTCTTTCCGCATGTGCATCGACTACCGTGAACTCAACAAATTAACTGTCAAGAACCGTTACCCACTTCCTCGCATCGATGACCTGTTCGACCAACTTCAGGGGTCGAGTTTCTACTCAAAGATCGATCTACGGTCAGGTTATCACCAACTCCGAGTTCGTGACGATGACATCCCAAAAACAGCTTTCCGAACTCGTTATGGGCATTACGAATTCCAAGTGATGCCATTCGGCTTAACCAACGCACCGGCAGTATTCATGGATCTTATGAATCGAGTGTGCAAACCTTACCTCGACAAGTTTGTTATCGTTTTCATTGATGACATTCTGATTTACTCGCGCAACGAACAAGAACACGCGCAACACCTGAAAACTATCCTAGAGCTGCTCAAACACGAAGAGTTATACGCCAAATTCTCTAAGTGTGAGTTCTGGATGCAAACCGTTCAATTCCTTGGACACGTCATTGACAATCAAGGGATTCATGTCGATCCTTCAAAAATCGAGGCTATCAAGTGTTGGAAAGCACCTACAACACCAACCGAGGTACGCCAATTCTTAGGACTCGCCGGATACTACAGGCGGTTCATTGAGGATTTTTCGAAAATAGCCCTACCTCTCACTGCACTGACTCAAAAAGAAAAGAAGTTCGATTGGACTGACAAACAGGAGTCAGCTTTTCAGCTACTAAAACAGAAACTCTGCAGTGCACCTATCTTATCTTTACCCGAAGGCAACGATGACTTCGTGGTATACTGTGATGCTTCACACCAAGGTCTTGGTTGCGTGCTGATGCAACGAGACAAAGTCATCGCTTACGCCTCTCGACAACTCAAGGTCCACGAAAAGAATTACACAACTCATGACCTAGAGTTGGGGGCTGTTGTATTCGCTCTGAAAATCTGGAGACACTACTTATACGGTACCAAGTGTACAATATTTACTGACCATAAAAGTCTCCAACATATCTTCGATCAAAAGGATCTCAACATGAGGCAACGTCGATGGGTCGAGTTGCTTACTGATTACGATTGCGAAATTCGCTATCATCCAGGCAAGGCGAATGTTGTCGCCGATGCCTTAAGCCGAAAAGAACGAGTGAAACCACTTCGAGTTCGAGCTCTCGGTATGACCATTCACAACGACCTCATCAATCAAACTCTCACCGCTCAACTCGAAGCACTCAAACCAGAAAACTTGATAAACGAGGCCTTACGGGGCATGGACAAACAATTTGAAACCAAACCTAACGGGGCCAAATACTTCTCGAATCGAATCTGGTTGCCAAGTTTTGGGAACCTTCGAGATTTGGTGATGAATGAAGCTCACAAGTCTAAATACTCTATACACCCCGGTGCCGACAAAATGTATCACGGCATCAAGGAAATGTACTGGTGGCCCAACATGAAATCTGACATTGCAACCTATGTTGGCAAGTGTCTTACTTGTTCCAAAGTTAAAGCTGAACACCAGAAACCCTCCGGTTTGTTACAACAACCCGAAATACCACAATGGAAATGGGAGCAGATCACCATGGATTTCATTACTAAACTCCCGAAAACTTCTAACGGTTGCGATACCATTTGGTTGATCGTTGACCGACTCACTAAATCTGCTCATTTCCTAGCCATCAAAGAAACTGATAAGATGGAACGTTTGACACGGATCTACCTGAAAGAAATCGTGTCAAGACACGGCGTGCCCATCTCAATCATCTCCGACCGAGATGCTCGATTTACTTCTCGCTTCTGGCAGTCACTGCAAAAATCTCTTGGTACTCGTCTGGATATGAGTACGGCTTACCATCCTCAAACCGATGGCCAGAGCGAACGAACCATACAAACACTGGAAGACATGCTACGAGCCTGCGTAGTTGACTTCGGTAAAAACTGGGAAAATCACTTACCGTTGTGCGAGTTCTCGTACAACAACAGTTATCACACCAGCATAAAGGCTGCACCCTTCGAGGCACTATACGGTCGTAAGTGCCGGTCACCTATCTGTTGGACTGAGGTGGGGGATACACAACTCACCGGTCCAGAAATCATACATGAAACAACTGAAAAGATCGTCGGCATACAAAATCGACTAAAAGCCGCGCGTGATCGTCAGAAAAGCTATGCTGACGTGAGACGCAAACATCTCGAATTCCAGGTTGGAGATCGAGTACTTCTGAAAGTCTCACCTTGGAAAGGCGTTATTCGTTTCGGAAAACGAGGCAAACTAAATCCTAGATACATCGGACCATTCGAAATCCTTGAAAGGATTGGCCCAGTGGCATATCGCCTGCAACTTCCTGCTGAGCTTAGCAGCGTTTACAACACATTCCACATTTCTAATCTGAAGAAATGTCTGTCTGACGAGACACTGATTATACCGCTCGACGAAATTCAAATCGATGATAAACTTCATTTTGTCGAGGAACCTATGGAGATCATGGACCGCGAGGTCAAACAACTAAAACAGAGTCGTATTCCCATCGTAAAAGTCAGGTGGAATTCTAGACGTGGTCCAGAATTCACCTGGGAACGGGAAGACCAAATGCGACAGAAATACCCACATCTCTTCCCGGACAACGCACCGACCGTGCAATCGAGCTAATTTCGGGACGAAATCCTTTTAACAATGGGAGAATGTAACAACCGGCAAATTAGGACTAGAATTAGTGCCTAATTCTTTGTTAATACATGTAATTAGCTCTGTGTTAGGCTAATTTATGTAACGGATTATATGTTGGTAAATATATACAACTGTACGATTTGACTTAAACCGTACACAATTTAAATAGAATGAAAATTCTATTCGGTTAATACGGACGTTGGTGAACAAATGTTTATAAACTAAAATAACGCAATTATGACCGAAACGCTATTCTTATAATAATTAGTAATTATCTCGTATCGCTCGATCAAAGTTTACACGATTTAAAAACAAGAGTATTCAAACTTATTTGTAAAGTATTTAAATAAAAATGTCGCGTAATAATTTGTATTTAAAACCTACCATTTAAAATGTAAAATAATTATTTAACAATAAACGACGGAGAAAACGAACACCACCCGGAGCGCGGAGCGGAGACTGAAAGTGGGGGAGCTTTACCAAAACCCCACCCACCTCCATTTTTCTTCTCATTTCATCAACCCTCCCTCTCTCTCTTCTTTCTCTTTCTTTCTTTTTCTCTCTAATTCACCACCACACCACCACCATCAAAACTACCAAATAAACATATTAAACGCACTCGGATCATAGCATCTCTTTGGAAGAAAACGTTCACCACTACCCGATCTACATTCCTATCTTTTCGGATTTTCAATCCGACGCCGCGTAAGTTTCCGACAAATCCCGACATCTCTCGTTTTTGATCATTTTTACTAGTTTATGGTTTAAATAGGCTTAATATGTTCATATAAGGGTTGGGTAAAAGATTTGGACCCAACGGAAACCGGAAAACTCGTTTTCGGCACATTTTTCGGCCAACAGACCGCGACGTCGCATTTGGACCCAGATTCATGCGACGTCAGCCTCAACGTCGCACAACCCCTCGTAACGTGCATTGTGCGACGTCAGTCACAACGTCGCAATAAGTTGCGACGTCGCGTATAGCGACGCCACCCACAACGTCGCATTAAATTGCGAAAGTCGCACACAGCGACGCCATGCTCAACGTCGCAGTCAGGATCTGCGACGTCGCACCCGACGTCGCACCCGACGTCGCACCCAACGTCGCACAAAACAGAACCTTGAAAACTCAGATTTTTACTAAGTGTCAAACCTGTACAATTTCAAATACTTATACAATACGAATCATCGAACATAATAGAACATACTTTTCAAGTGTAATCACTCTAAATCGCGTTATAAGTGATGAAACTTTAATTATAACAAATCACCAACGGGCCGTACACTATTATACAAACGATAACGAACCAACGTTTAAACACAACGGGTTGTATGAACAACTAGCCTAGATGGTCTTGCGAGACATCTACTTACTTAACCTTACGTGTTTAGGCACTAGGAGGTTACGGGTTCGGAGAACCTACTTGCTTTAATACTACTTACTATCTACCACTGCTCGACTCAGGTGAGTCTTACAGCCCCACTTTTACTGTTTTTATACTTTGGGGTGAGATACTTAGCAACTGTTTTACATATGAACACAATGTACTGAACTGATTACCTTACTGTTTACAAACAAACGCATGAGTTACTTTTATCCACTGAAAACCTCCTAATCGTAAGTTGTTAGTTATGGACTTAAGCGCGATTACTAATAGATGGATCCATTTGGGACTGACAATCCCTGCCTGGGGTGGTAGCGCCACCACGTACTGATTTACACGTAGAAACAGGCATATTAGTATTTGTTACATATGAGTGTGCGGATAGCACTCACGGGGGTACGTGATATATTCACACTACGCGGTTAAGCTTCAACTTATGAGCTCATGGCACTGTACTGATATACTGATTTACTTACTTTGCTTGATAGCAATACGGGTACATACTTGTGGTTCATAACACTTACTTAACTCTAACCTGTAAGATTCACCAACCTTTTTGGTTGACACTTTTTAGCTTTGTATCTCAGGTACACTGACGGAGTAGGACCACCCTTGGATCTTAGCTAGAGTCGCATGATTTCTACCTTGCATTAACGGAGATTCTTAGCATTATCTTTTGTATATTATGATTATGTAATAGAATCTCCCGCTATACGAAAACCTGCGGTTTTCAAACGATTATTATTTATGAAACCTTTTTGAAACGTCTCATTTAGAGGTCGTTTACTATTAATCTTGCGCTTTGTATATTGATTAGTAACACCCAATGTATGCTTCCGCAAATCGTTAAATTTGAGGGTGTTACAACATGTGTTAGTGAACTGTTAACACATGTGTTATTGCTTGGTAACATATGTGTTAGTGATTAGTAACAATTTCTTAGTGACTGATAACACGTGTTACTACTTGGTAACACATGTGTTAGAGACTGATAACATATGAGTTAATGACGGGTAACACATGCTTAGTACTGATAACATATGCGTTACTGCTTGATAACACATGTGTTACTGACTGGTAACACATATGTTACTGACTGATAACACATGTGTTACTGACTGATAATACATGTGTTACTGTTTAGTAAACATCGCACCGTTTAATGAAAAAACAACTTACAAACAATCTAGCTAAACCTATAATGAATCCAAAACAAAAGGGCATTATAAAAAAAAATAATAAGTATACAGTAGCAAACGCATCTGATTTCATTAAAGCATAAACATATTGTCTTAATAAAAATTGTACTTGATAACATCAATATGAGTTTTCTAAAATAGTCTCCGTGGCATATTCTTGAAGATCTTCTATAGCACTTAACAAATTAGTGACCTCCTTCAAGATCTTCTACAAACATAATAGGTTTCCCAGCCAATAACTCTGCTAGTATGCACCCTTCACTCCAGTGGTCAACGCCTACACTGTAATCAGTGACCCCAAGAAGCAGCTCTGGAGGTCTATACCATAATGTAACTACCCGACTAGTCATTGGTTGCTTGTGGTTAGGATCAAATATGGATGCTTAACCGAAATCAACAATCTTCAAATCCCCAGCGTTATCAAGAAGAAGATTAGACCCCTTAATATCTCGATGTAACACATGGCGGTTATGACCATGTTCAAGCCAATAATTGATACATGTAACACTTAACCTACAACATTCAAGAACGCTAAACATCAAGAAAGCTGAGATTTTTAAACAACATTATCAGTTAAGCTAAAAAAAGTGACAGAATTTAACCTGAGGCTTTGTAAATTTGATTGTAGGACTGGTTGTAAATTATAAAATAAACAATAACCCTGCATATCAAAGTGGGAAAACAGGTTGCCAACAGATCTAAACAAGGAATAGCTTACACATGTCATTTTTTAGCATTCGTCAAAATAAGCTTGTCTAGATTTACAATTTGTTGAGTATATATTAGCTTCAGTAAGAATCAATTTCCAAATTTCACTCATGATAAAAGGTAGGACTAAGGAAAACTTAAACCCATTTTAAATCAATCACAACCAGAATCAACCTGTTAATAAGTATATTGATCAAAAGTGCTACCTTTAAGCGTACATTATATATGTACCTTGTCCACCGTCGTGTTCTGTCTACAAACAACATTTGCAGTTCCAATATCACCTCTTGTTGAGAATTTCACACCTTTCTTGGTCACAAAAATTATAACTACAAATAACAAACATCCCGTTAAACTTATTTCCACTTCAGTAGCCATTTAATGATAAATCGGTACTCAATCATATTAATGTGATTGACAGCCAAATTCAGTAAAAAGTTACCTGTGTCACCAATACTGCTAAGATCTTTGCAAATTCTTGCAAACTCAGCTGAAGGCATCCTAACAATAGCATGATACTCTGCTTCTGGAATGCCAAGATGCTCACTATCAATGTCCATTAGTTTCATCTCAAAATCAGCAATCTTGTCTTGAGCTGCAAAATTAAAACAAACCAATTTTAAAAACCTTGAAATGGCCATTGAGGACAGTAACATAACCTTTTCCAAAATAACAACCAAATACACCATCATGCAGCTCAAATGCATCATAAACAGTCTACATTCCTTAAACATTATTAACTTACACACTATAATTGAATAAATCGATAATCAGCTTATCATTTCAGTCATATCAAAACACGCAACAATTAGATCGCAAAAATCAAAATATAAACCTAATCAGAATCATTATTAGTAGTAATTACTTAGCGAACACATATTTAGATCAAAATACCTTGCAACGTTCTTCTGGAATCTAAGTTCAATCGGTGTTTTAATGATGTTTTGAGAGTTAGGGTTTCGCACAAACCAAATCCGTAAAAATCAAGGTTAGAATGATGAATCTAGAAACGGTGATTCAAGAAATTGATTATTTTACAGCAAGAATTAGATGAATGAAGCATGAAATTGACGATTTTTGAAGTTTTTTGGTTAGGGTTTATATGTGTTCGATGCAAAAGAGAGAGCGAGAGAATGAATGTTGTTTCCTGTGATTGTTTCAAATGACAGTGCAGAAAGAAACCACTGGAAACAATTAAATGGGACAATTACCATATTACCCCTCCGCCCAAAATAAGATATAAACTTATTTTTCTTAAAATAAAAGTGATGATTAATCTGGACCCTTAATTTTGCAAATCCAATGGCTTGTATGCATCCTCCCATACTTTTTAAAAAAGATGGACTGCACTGAACTTTTCTCTATATTATTATGGTATTATTATTAAACACTGAGCTTTTTTATTATTAAAAGAAATAGACTATATATAAATTAGTATGCTACGTTAGTACGTACGTTACAAATGAAACACTAAAAAACTTCATAAATAGATTACATGAAATGAGTCACGTAAATAAAACTTGTGAATACATTAAAGAGATTATATAATCTGACAAATATTCTAGTTTCTTACACGTACTAGATAGAGATACAAATCCTTATTCATGTCAAGTTGCCGTTCTAGCTCAGTTGGTAGAGCGCGTGGCTTTTAACCACGTGGTCGTGGGTTCGAGTCCCACGGATGGCGATTATAATGATTTTAATTGATGGTTGTAGCATTTTTAGTTATATTATCTTATTTTAGCTTAGTCTAAGGATGTAGTAAGGTTTTTTTGGCAATCAATTTAAAAGAAGTAAACATTTGTATAACGTTATATATACAGCTTACTGCCCAAACTTGAAACTTATACTACAAAAAAAAAAAAAAACAAGTACTTTCAATGCTCATTTGGTACATGTAACTCCATCCTTACTCTGGTTTAGGAGCGTCTTCATGTATTCAATAAAAAAACAAAAGACAAATCTTGAGGACACCTTATAATATGAGCTATGTTCACATAAAACTGAAGTCTAAGTGAAAATATGTATATCGAAAGAAATATTTGTAAGGGCTGCACTCGAAATGTCAACTAGAAACAGTCCTTTAATCGATCTATGGTTACCAGCAGTTATGGTAGTGTTGCTTAGTTGATAATAGCAATATTTGGTTATTGTAGGGAACCTGGGTTCGAGTACAACATGGTGAATGATTAAGTGATCGGATAATTTATGGAGTCGGGTAGGGATCAATTTTCAAAAGCAAAATTATTACCTTAAATCCTCATTGTTGGGGTTTGCACAAAGTTCACTTTGGGTTAGACCATACATCATTGTTGTTTTTGGCACAAAAGAAAAAAACATGTGGGTTTCTAACTGACTATCTAAACAAACTCTAAAGTGAGTCGATTTTGACCCAAACTACCCACTAGGTTTGTGCAGGCTCTGACCCTTGAACCTCATAGCGTCGCTGCCTCAGGACCCCGCAAAAGAACGTAGCCCCTTGACAACCCCCACCCCCCTTCCCGACGCACCCACCACCCCCGCAATTTATTTAAATCCAAAATATAGCAACTTAGGTAACTGTGCACTCCGTAGTCCATAACACGTAATCCTTGTACACTAAATCCACCATTAGACTAAAATTTACTACTTAAAAGTTAGATAACTGTGCTACATTGTTCTAATTAAAAATAATAATAATAACTTACATCCACTAATAGTGTAAAAGGCAAAAATATAATGCCATCAATTTATAACAACCTACCAATAGAAAACATTATATATTATATATTATATAATATTTTAAAAGAATTTTTTTGTTAGTTATTTCATTTTTCATCCATATTAATATAACAGGAAGAAAGGGAACAGAATCAAAACAGTTTGTTATCAATTCACCGGAAAATATAACAACAACCCACCAACCAATTCCTGTTGTGGGTTTGATTTGTTTTGGAGTTTTATATAATTCTCTGATTCTCTGATTCCATTTTTGTGGAATCAGAGGATCATCATCATTTAATTTCTGTTTCTTCCCTGTTTAATTATTCATATTTCTATTTAAATTTAAATATTTGCATGCAAAATTCAATAAAGAGATTCAGCAACAACCTTCTTGGTTCTTTTAAGGTATTCATAAGTTATTGAATTTACAAACTTTTAAATTTAGAAAAATGGAATTGCTAAAATCTCATGGAAGAATGGAAGGATGGTTGTATCTTATTCGATCCAACCGGTTCGGGTTACAATACTCTAGAAAAAGGTATTTTATCCTTGAAGATAACTGCCTCAAAAGCTTCAAATCTAAACCAACTTCAGATGCACAGGTACATTTTTATTCTTGTATTCATATAATATGTTATCGATTTTATTCACACTTTGATCATAATTCATGAATTTCATAATCTTGTTTTAAACCTTCATTTGGGCACTTATATAAAGATTAAATCTTCTGTCATTTATGAAACGTATGATGAGGTTACGTGAAACAAGATTATTTTTTTCATAAAGACGCAAACTTGATTTCGTTTCAGATGCCACTAAGAAGTGCAATTGTAGATTCTTGCATTCGAGTCATGGACAATGGAAGAGAAAGCTTCAGTAGAAAGGTACATGCCTAAACGCGAAAACTGAGAGTTTTCTACGGTAGTAGTTGTGTTTCACATTAAATTTTTTTGTTAATGTTTCCAATAAGCAGGTGTTTTTCATTTTCACTCTATACAATACTTCAAATCACAACGATTGTCTAAAGGTATGTAAGTATTTCTTGGGTGGAAAAGTTAATGTTTTTTTCGTTGTAATTGAAGGGTATTTTAGACATTTTGCGATTGTACAGTTGGGAGCAAGCAATCCAGAAGAAGCTGCAAGGTGGATACAATCTTTGCAGGATGTTGCAATGGAACCAGGAACTAATTCAAAGAGAAGATGGCAGCCATTTAGGTAGTCATATCCCTCAGATATGATAAACAGTTTATTAATGGATTCGTCACCTTGAATGTAATCAATTTGTGGACAGATTAAATGACTCCAAGACTCGTAAGCGCTCTGTTGATTGGACTTCATCTGCAACCACAAATGTTGATGCTATGACATCCGATGTGATTGCACCTTCTCAATGGAAAATTTTTGGTTGTAAAAATGGTACAGAAAATCGCCAAATATCTAAAATGTCATTCGATAAAGAAATCTTGTTTGCCCATTTTGTTTCTTATTATGTGACATTTTGTTGCAGGGTTGCGCCTATTTAAGGAAGCAAAAGATAATCCTTCAAGTGAACGTGTACGTCTTAGTACTTTCCGAAACAAACAAATTGATTCCTGTCTTTTGTTTTTTTAGAATCATGCGACTTTTCTTTCGTTTGCAGGCAATGAGTGAATATCCGGCTATAATGGCGGTAGGTGTCATTGAGGGAACTTGTGAGGCTGTTTTCAGAACTTTCATGTCATTTGGCCCCTCAAGATCCGAGTAAGATTCAACAACATTCTTTTATCATTGTGATTATTGAATGGTATTATAGACGTCTAATAAGTATTCAAATTTCAAATGCAGATGGGATTTCTGTTTCTATAATGGCAGTGTGGTTGAGCACCTTGATGGTCACACAGACATAATCCACCTTCAGCTATGCCGAGATTGGCTACCATGGTTTATAATTATACATATACATATATTTCATACGTATATATACGTAGGAATGTAGGATTGGATTTGGAGGGAACCTAAATTTTAGAGAACCAGGGAATCTTCAAACTTATACGATGAATATTGAATTACTATAGAGTATATTCATCAATAAATGTTGATAAAATAATATTCATTTATGAATATTCTGCTTATATTAAAGCAGTTCCCTTTGATCTTTTCCCCTATATATGTATACATACATACAAGATAACTAGTTCACCTTTATTGGCTCATTTTTCACAGGGGAATGAGTCGAAGAGATTTGCTTTTGCGGCGGTACTGGAGAAGGGAAGATGATGGGACTTATGGTATTTGTTCACAAAAATTTCGCCTTTTTCCTTCTTTTTGTATACATGTATATATACATTCATGCATTATATATACCTTTTTAATTTTTTTGTTTTTAACAGTAATTCTATGTCATTCTGTGATTCATAGCAAGTGTCCACCACAACAGGGCTACGTTCGAGCATGGCTTCAAAGTAATGTATGCTTTTAAGTATCAATTATTTACTTGAGTGATTATAGCAGCAATCTAAGTTTCTTCACGACTGTTATATTTCAGGCGGTGGATTCGTAGTGAGTCCTTTGAATCAAGGAAAAGATTGTGTGGTCAAACATATGCTTTCTATTGACTGGAAGCTTTGGAGATCGTATTTTCCCAAAACCCCTGCACGATCCATGACTATTCGTATGCTTGGCAGAGTTTCAGGTATTAATATCATAAAGAACTAAAATTCAAAATCCCAAATGATTGATTACATGTTGGTGGTCACGATTTGTGGTTTTTCGTGTTCTTCAGCATTGAAAGAACTATTTAGAGCAAAAGGAGGGGATCAGTTTCCTTCCGAGTTTTTAACTGGAGAAGTTGAATCATTACAACCGGGTGACGAACAAATTAAGCAAGAAGGTGATTTGATGCAATTGGAAGATGACAAATTGGAAGACGCAAATGATGCATCAGTTTCATGTTCATCAAGTCTCATTGGATTAAATGATACATGTGATGAATTCTATGATGTCCCAGAACCTTCAGAAGATAAAAAATATATAACCACACAGGACGAACAAGAAACTTTGACAGTATTTCTTTTGATAATCTCAAACTGGCTATAAATTTCTTGATTTCTTTATGTCCATTTATAAATTTAGTCTCTTTTGTTTTGCAGCCTAAACTGTCAACAGCTGCCAGCTTTGTGAAGAAGTTGCATGGTCTTGCAGCTCAAAAGAAGGGTTTGGACTTGCAAGATATGGATTGGGAATCAACTGTAACACATTGTTACGGATCAACTTTGCTAAAGGATTCGACCTGCAACTCGCCTTGCACTTGGGCAGCTTCTGATCCTGCTCTATTTCTTGTTCGTGGACCGAATTATCACAAAGACAATCAAAAGGTTAAATGTTTTTACCCGCTAATATCTACAAATAGTATTCAAGTGGGACACTATGATGGAAGTCGAATTTGTACAGAATAAGGCGAAGGGGACAATGATGGAAATGATTGGTGCAGACTGGCTACAATCTGATAAACGTGAAGATGATCTAGCAGGTCGTCCTGGAGGCATTGTTCAGGTATACCCGGTTTTGCAGAGGCGGCAATTTCCACCTGTTTACTTATAAATAAGTTAAATGCGGGTTAAAGTTCTATCTCAAATGAATCAAATTGGAAACATAAGAGAATAGGTTTACAAGGAATAAGTCAAATGGGTTGAAACATGAAAGTGTTATATGCTGATTGTTCATTAATGCATTTAACCTTTAAACCATTATATTCATAAAGTTACATTATTAGAAGCTATATTAGCTGATATTGTATTTTACTCTGGAAAAATGCTATAAAAACTTGAAAAAAAAAAATCTTCGAATCAACCGACACCGGCCTTTTGACTTGTTACACAACCGGTCCATTTTGCTAGCTTTATTGTGTTTCGTTATGCTAAAAAGCAAACAAAAGTTATTCATATTCTAACGGTGCTTTTTTCAGAAATATGCAGCACAAGGTGGACCTGAGTTTTTCTTTGTTATCAATATACAGGTTTGACTGTCTGTTTACATTAAATATTAGATGAATGATGTTTGACCATTCGGGGTTAAGTTTTCTTACTCTCATGGTGGTTAAATCAGGTTCCTGGTGCAACTACATACAATCTTGTTCTATATTACATGACAAGAACTCCTTTGGAAGAATCTCCTTTACTAGAACATTTTGTGAACGGGGATGACGCTTTTAGAAACTCTAGATTTAAGCTCATACCATACATATCTAAGGTTAGTCACGAATTCAAATTATTTCATTTTCCTGCATAAGGGTATGCCTTTTAAGGGTATGCCTTTTAAGTGGTATCTTGCTTTACGTCCAATTAATAAATATAAATTGCAATATAGGGATCGTGGTTGGTGAAGCAAAGTGTCGGGAAGAAAGCATGTTTGGTTGGTCAAGCACTCGAAGTGAGTTATTTCCGTGGGGAGAATTACTTGGAGGTAGCAACATTCTACAATCTTCTTTATTGTGACGAAAAACATTGACGTTGACTTTGAAAGTCTTTAATCTCGAATTTAAGATACATTTCTACAATTTTTAGTAATGACATTTAACTTGTAGAAGTAACTTGAATGTGAAGATATGATTCTGAGATTTCTAGAGAGTAGAGAATGAGCATTGTGATAAAGGGTTGAATTTATAAAGTGTCTGTTTTGACTTTTGGCTTCTTGGATACTATATTGCAGCTTGACATTGATGTGGGTTCATCTACTGTGGCACGAGGTGTAGTCAATCTTGTTCTTGGTTACTTGAACAATTTGATTGTAGAAATGGCCTTTTTAATACAAGTAAGATTTATGCTCTCATGTTATATGATTTCGCAATGCATCAAGTACGCATACCTTTGTAGTGTGAAAACCATGTATGCACTTGTGCATAAAGTACCCAATACAAAGTATAACAGTTGAATCTTCGTATCGTTTCCAGGCTAACACAGAAGACGAGCTACCAGAATCGCTTCTTGGAACATGCCGGTTGAATCACATGGATACCGAAAAGTCTGTTTCCGTTGATTCCATTAATAAATAGGCAAAACTCGCAATCAAGTTGATTCTTTTGTTGACTTACATGTAGGTGATTCTTTGGTCTCGAGCCGAACTATAGCACAACAAAAAACAAATGTATATATATCATGTAAATATGAATTTGTTATGGCTTGCAGATTTAAATAATATACATAGCCATTTTTTGTTAGTTTGTGTGGTCACTTTTTATTATATATGATTCTGTAACCTCAAATGCTCAGTAGTATCAAATGGTATGCACTTTTGACTAATACAATTTGTTTTTCTGTTGCCGTTCAAATGGTTTAAGATGGGCTTCCAATAATGTACACCAGTGGCCCATTTAGCCCATACATGAACCAAAGCCCATGTTTGACAAGATCTATTCTGGAAGGCCATAAAAAGTCAACATGCTAATCGTTTGTGTATTATTTTTTTTTAATATATGCAAATAACTCACACACAACATCCAAAGAACATTTACATATTTCCTCGAATATATACAATTGTCTACCTCGATACTGTTAGGTCGATGGCCCTTTGGTTAATCATTCATGTAAATTGAAAAAATATATATATAAAAAGGCATTTTCCAGTGCAACAAAGTTAACTTTTCTATCTCAGTCAAAGTGTACAATTTTATTATGAAAATTAATAATGACAATCATTAGGGATGTCAATAAGAGACATATATTGCATTTAAAGTTTTCTTATTTATTCAAAATTATAATTAATACACTAACAATTTATATATAATTCACTGTAACTTTCCCTTTATTTGCGATGTATTAATTGAAATTTTTGATTAAAAATGAAACTTTAGATTCAATTAATACATTATATTTAACATATTGACAGCCCTTAAAAAGGAAAATTTACAATCAATTAATGTATATTTAACTTATTGACAGCTCTACGAACCATCATTATCATTTCCCTTTTTACTATACACATAATTTTAGAAATGTCTACCAACTACAATATTCATCAATCAAATGTCATTTCTACCCACTAAAGTTAACCATCAAAATGAACACTTACATTGACACAACTCAAACTAGTAACATGCACACTTGAAACGGAATAATAACTTAAATAAAAAAATTGTGATTGGTGCCGAAAACTCGCCCTAAAAACTTAAACTTTGAATATTTTGCAAATAAATACAAAAAACAAGTTATTGTAGTATGGACACGTCATTTTCATCCTTTTTCCTTTGAATATATATTTTCTTCTTCAATTTTCAAAAAGTTTGATTTTTTTCCAATTTTATAATCAGAAGAAACCTACCTCGCATGAATGTAAATCTATGGCTCTAAACTCGCCGCTTATAACGGTGTTATTTTCATCATCTCCAAATTTGTAAATACTCCAAAAAATTAGTTAAAAATTATGCCATCTTTTGTTTCATATAATTTAATCTTGATTAGTAAATGTATCAAACAAATGTCATACATTCATAGTGTTTATCAAAATAGTTTTTTTTGTTAGTTATGAACTTTCAATTTATTGCTTGACATGTATCTGATGTTAGTTTTGTTGATGTGGGAACTTGTAAGGATACACACGACACCATATCAGTAAACTGTAAAGTACCATTAATTTCATACAGTAACAATACATAACATGTTCATTATACACAATGTAAGCCCCATAAGTTAGATACAACCTATGAATGTCATACCTTGGTACGATACTTTCGAATGCACTAAAGCCTTTTAAACTAACATTCCGCAAAACTTGAATAATATCAACATTACGGATCATTTTCCCTTAATAGAAACTTTTCAAAAGATCTTTTCATCTATATAAAATATCCCCTTTACAAGAAAAATGATTGGTAAACATAAATTCATAGGATCAAATATAGACCTAAAATGAGGATTTGTAAGTATGAAAAATTGATTGGATGAAATTAAGTAATAAAATTTTTTTTCAACCAATCAGAAAATTATACCTATTCATATTTCTATATAAGTAGACTGTAGACATATTTAGCATTGCTCTTTTCACAATTGTAAATGTAATATGTGTGACTATACATGCTATAATGAATTTGATCGTTTTAAAAGAGAGACAATAATCATTGTACCGACTATTTCAATATGTTTTTTATATGAAAAACGAACTTTTGTCGAAAGGAAGGGCAACCACATGATGTGATGAGATGTAGGAAAAAGATATTTATATTTGAAATAATTTTTAAGAATTTGTATTTTGGGTAAACTCTAAGATTGTTGAATACACGTATTTGGATCTTTATATATTTGAACATGATGATAGTGATATACTAGAAATATTATTATACTCCGTATTAATTAAATATGTATGCACGTTACAACAGTCACGACTCACGGCATACAATATCCAATCAAAGTGTTGATACTTAAAACTTGATCTCTGATCCGTAACTAGTTTATTAATCTACACTAGACTAGTGTCACGTGACATATTTAAAAGTTAACACGTCATCAAAATACATACAATGACAATATATAATGGTGTCAATGAAGGCATGGGATTTCTCCCATAATTATTTCTATGCTAAGTTTATTTTTGATTCTAGTGATATCTTCTATTTTTGTGATGAACCAATTAGACTCTATGATCTGGCCTATAATTGTCAAGATCTTTTCTCTAGTTTCTATTTTCCTTTTATTTGACTATATAAATAATTATCCATCCAATGATGGACGGTGGTTTTTTTTGAAGAATACTATTAGTTCTTTAAGAGAACATCTATTTCTCTAATAATCTCTCTGTTTTTGTTCCTGTTGCAATTGATCGTGTTTGTTATTGCATCATATTGGTATCAGAGCGTGCTTTCCTCGAATCATATTGATGGCAGACGAACAACCCCGTGGTCGACGAAGACGTCGAGGTGGACAAGTGCACAGGCAACCTCGCCGAGGTACTGATGGCTTTGAGGAGGAACCAAGGCCACAACGTCGAGACCAACGGGATCTCGAGATCGCAGCACAGGGAAGACGGATCCGAGAGTTAGAGCGACTATTGGCACAAGCCAGATTAGAAGATGTCCGCGATGTCAATCATGACCGCGATGATGAGGAAAGTGAGGGATCAGACATCGACTCAACCGAGAGCAGTACCGAAGAAGATGAAAACCTGTGGGGTGTTAATCAGCCTGAAAGAGATCGCCGTGTTAGGCAGGGCCGTTATCATTCTTCTCGAAACCTTGGTGTGAAAGTCGACATCCCTGACTTTGAAGGTAAATCTCATCCTGATGAGTTTATTGACTGGTTATATACTGTTGAACGAGTGTTCGATATTAAAAATCTGAGTGATGAACAAAAAGTTAAATTAGTAGCAATCAAGTTAAAAAAGAATGCTTCTATTTGGTGGGAACATGTCATTAAACAGCGTATTAGGGAAGGAAAGTCCAAGATTGTGAATTGGAATAAGATGAAAAAGAAGTTACAAGCCAAGTTTCTGCCCGTACAATATCGACAAGAAGCTTTTATCGAGTACCATAATTTTAAACAGGGGGGTATGTCAGTTGAAGATTTTACTAGTGAGTTTGATCGATTAAGGCTACGTTGTGATGTTGTTGAGGAGGATGAAGAGACGGTTGCACGTTATTTAGCAGCGTTAAACCCCGAAATTTCTAATGTGGTTCATCTCCAACAATATTGGTCTTATAATGATGTTTGCAGGTTGGCTCGAAAAGTGGAATCGCAACAAAAAAAGAAAGTCAGTAGTGGTGGTTCTCGATATTCAGGTCGTTTCACGGGAATTGACACGGGAAAGAGAGTTGGAGGCCCAAGCTCAAATCCAACTCGAAACTCTAGTTCGACAGCATCAGCATCTAATCCTACTTCTAATCAGGAACGGGCATCAATGAATAAACGATGTTATAAATGCCAAGGCCTTGGGCATTTTGCAAATGATTGCCCAAATCGGCAATATGTTACTTTTGTAGATGATGATCTTGCTCCTGTATTTGACGATTATGGTGACGAGTCAGAAAAGAACAAGTCAGACTCGGAAGAGATCACATATGCAGATTCTGGTGAAGCATTAGTGGTAAGGAGGACTATGAGTGCAGTGGTAAAAGAAGATGAATCGTGGTTAAGACATAATATTTTTCATACCCGCTGCACATGTGAAGGTAAAATATGTAATGTCATTATCGATGGGGGTAGTTGTGAGAACGTAGTCTCCGCAATAATGGTCAGTAAGTTAGGGTTGAAAACTGAGGAGCATCCACAACCTTATACATTATCATGGTTCAAAAAAGGGAATGAAGTTAAAGTATCAAAAAGGTGTCTTGTGAAATTTTCTGTTGGAAAAAAGTATAACGATCAGGTTTGGTGCGATGTAGTCCCCATGGATGCATGTCATATTTTACTGGGTAGGCCGTGGCAGTTTGATCTTAAAACAAAGCATGATGGATTTAAGAATACCTACACCTTTCAAAAAGATGGGGTCACAATCATTCTTGGACCTACTGACCTTAGGAAGGAAACAAGGAATCATTTTATATCTCGAGCAGAATTCATGGCTGAGTTACCAAGAGCAATTGATGTGTTTGCCCTAGTCGTGGTTGAATCAAATCACGATGAATTTCTTGTTCCTTCGCAGGTTACACCGTTACTTGAAGAGTTTGTTGATGTGGTTCCTGAGAATTTACCACCCGGTTTACCTCCTATGAGAGACATTCAGCATTGTATCGATTTTGTGCCAGGTGCTACCATACCACACAAAGCAGCCTACCGAATGAACCCTCGAGAACATGAGGAGTTGCAGAGTCAGGTACGAGAATTGTTGGAGAAAGGTTCCATTCGCGAAAGCATGAGCCCATGTGCGGTGCCGGCTCTATTGGTTCCCAAGAAAGACGGGTCATGGAGAATGTGTATTGATAGCCGAGCTGTTAATAAAATAACAATAAAATATCGCTTTCCGATTCCACGTTTTGATGATCTAATTGATCAATTGAATGGAGCGACTGTTTTCTCAAAGATAGATCTACGTAGCGGGTATCATCAGATTCGGGTGCGACCCGGAGACGAGTGGAAGACTGCATTTAAAACTCGTGATGGTTTATACGAGTGGATGGTGATGCCTTTCGGGTTATCCAACGCACCAAGCACTTTCATGCGGCTAATGAATCAGGTTTTTCGATCTTTTATTGGTAAATTTTTGGTTATTTACTTTGATGACATTTTGGTATTTAGTGCTACGATGGAGCAGCACTTGTATCATTTGCGACAGGTCTTTGAAGTGTTAAGGAGCCAAAAGTTATATGCTAACACTAAGAAGTGTCATTTTCTTACTCATGAGGTGTTGTTTCTTGGGTATATTGTATCTAAAGAAGGCATTCGAATGGACCCTGCAAAAATCAGCGCCATTGTCAATTGGAACACGCCAACAAACATTCATGAGATCCGTAGCTTTCATGGCCTAGCTTCGTTTTATCGGCGGTTCATTAAGAACTTCAGCACCATAATCGCACCTATCACCGAGTGTTTAAAAGGTAACAAGTTCACATGGTCTCAAGAAGCGGATGAAGCCTTCGAGTTATTGAAAGAAAAGGTAACTAAGGCACCTGTGTTGATACTACCTGACTTTGATGAAGTATTTGAAGTTCATTGTGATGCCTCGGGGGTAGGTATCGGTGGTGTTCTCAGTCAGAAAAGTCGACCCATAGCATTCTTTAGCAAAAAATTGAATGAGATCAGGCGTAAATACTCTACGTATGATAAGGATTTCTATGCAATTGTTCGCAGCCTTGAGTTCTGGCGTCATTACCTTGTTTCCAAGGATTTCATTTTGTATTCTGATCATGAATCATTAAAATACATTAACGGGCAACACAAGCTTAAACCGAGACACGCTAAGTGGGTCGAGTTCTTGCAAGCTTATAGTTTTTCTATCAAACATAAAGCAGGGGCTCTAAATGTGACACTCCTCCAAATTAGGTATATAATTATACTTAATTACATGCATTTCTTACGCTAATTCCCTGCATTTGTTTTAAACTAAACCTATGATGTGATATGAGTCTAGCGAGCCCTAAACAATAATACAAAAAGTATTACATTATACGTAGTATTTATAAATTACGTACGAACGTATCGGAACTAAGCCGACAAAAATAATTAACCAGATTTGGTTATATGAAATAATTAATAATTCAATTATTAATTACGAGAAATTAAATATCTATAACATATAGATAAAATGGTTCAATTATACGTTTAACATAAAACGTATTATATAACGAACAGAAACAATTCTAAAACGTACCTAAAAGGTCAAAATCTAGAAAACGTTATTTTCCTAGTACGTTTTCAAGTATTTAGAACATTACTTCGAATTATGGATTCGAAACTCGACTGAAATTTGGCGCTCAATTGAATACGCGCAGTAAAATGTACAAAAATTTACAACTACCAAAAAAAATGAAAACCTCATTATTCTGAAAACATATTACGAACCAGGAGAACATCTACAAAACAAAAATATAAAAAGTTTACTTTTATATTGCTAAAATTATACCCGTACTCGAAATTAGTGGGACTAAAGTCCCACCAACCTACAATAATGCAGGAGACAGATTTGTTTTAAAACCATACTCCCTCCCATTTCTCTGTGATCATTCGACATTCACACACACACACTTCACCACCAATTTCTTTCTATCTTTGTTCTTTCTTTCTTTTCTTTGATTTGGAGGAACTCAAACAAGATCAGAAGCAAGTAGCAGTGGAACAACAACCAAATCATCATCTTCATCATCATCGATCATCACCACCTTCACATTTTCTTTGTAAGGAAACCTTCAAACTTTGATTTCCATTTCTTTGATTTCCTTATATAACATGTTTAAACATCACAATCTATGCATATAAACAACAAAAATAGAAAGATTGAAGCCTAAATATTGAAAATGGTTTTTGAACCAAAAACTTGAAATCACAATTTAGATATGTGAAAGTTGTTATAAACTGGTTAAAACATGTTACAAAGTGATTGTATAACGTATTAAGGTGTTTGATCATATTAAAAATCGGTTACATATATAAACTCGTATGTTTTAGAAGTAACAGAGTCGAACTAGCTGCTGTAAACACTCGGAATACGGCGTATTCTTTCGAATACGGTGTATTCCCCATTGTTAATCATAAACGATTTTGAAGAACTAGTCGAATCCGGCGTATTCATTTTAATACGACGGATTCCCCAGCTGAAACATTGGTGAATACGGCGTATTCCATCGAATACGGCGTATTCCCCATTTATAACTCGAACACTTTGAACAACCCAGATGAATCCGGCGTATTCACGGGAATACGGCGGATTCCCAATTTATGAAACTTCGAATACGGCGTATTCAGTTAAATACGGCGTATTCCCACCTTTGACCCGCACACAAACCTTCGGCTAAAACGATGAACGAGTAAAAGACACGGGTAAATACGGCGGATTCAAATGAATCCGGCGTATTCACAAACCTTCACACGAAATACCTGTGAACACAAACGAATACGGCGGATTCATTTAAATCCGGCGTATTCCCGAACAAAAACGAAACCGTATGAAAACTAGGATGAATACGGCGGATTCATCCGAATCCGGCGTATTCCGACTTCTGACCAGAATACGGCGTATTCACCAGAATACGGCGGATTCCCCACTAATGACTTTTGCATTTTTAAATAATGTACAAACTAATAAACGGTATACTACTTATGTATCGATTATACGATAATGGTACAAAATGTTACGACAAGGGACTTAGAACTAGACAGACATATTATTGAGACATTTTGAATACGGACAAGTAGAACACAACAAAACTTAATACGATAACGAATAATATATATATACTAACGGACAATGTATATATATACAACTAGACGTATAAAAATGGAACGATTTAAATTATCTAGTACAAACTATACGACAAACGTAAACGACAACCAAGTTTTATTCGCGATAATTAACAACGACGACAACTAATATATATATTAGAATATATATATATATTCAACTAATATATATATACGAGAATATATGTATTCACCTATATAAGTATATGTATATATACTTACACCTTTCGGACAATTCAACAAACGAACAATACTTGGATAATATTATATATTTCCAACAAAAATTATCAACGAAATACACAAACTTAAGAAACTGATAATTTCTTCAAACGAATGAACTATTAACATAAGTAAACAAAGTACTTATAGTTAATACATTGTTGTGTATAGGTTGACTACGTTTGGGCTTCGTTATCTTATCTCGCTAGCATTCACATCCGAGCACTCACAGTGAGTTCACAAACCCCTTTTCCATGTTTTAATGTTTTAAAACCTCGGGGTGGAAAACATAGAAATCGTATGTATATTTGCATGCGACAACTGTTTGAATACTTGATGTATTTACTTAAACTATTGAGGAAATGAGATTTCATGTTGTGACTGATTAAATACTGTACGTATTTGCTTAAACTGTTTATGAAGGGGTACTTCATACTTGAACTATTTGTGAAAGGGTATTTCACACAACTATTTGAACTATGTTTTATAAAATGTTTTTCATAACTATTTTGGGAATTTAGGCAACGAATCTTGGTACAGATCTAGGCTGAACGATGTAGTGCATAAAAGACCTTATGGCTACAAACTATAACCATTAGCTAGGTGACTCTAGCCACTGAGTATACGGATAGTACTATCGCCGTGACGACCCTCCTACGGATTTGGGAGCGTATACTTAATTGTCCAGCATGGCAAATAACAACAGATTAGGGTTGTGGTTTGGTTATAGGGTTAGATCGGGTTACCTTACTTGACAGGTTTAGCTCACCTTTCAAGGGATCACCGTCTAAATATTCCCACTAAACTAATGATTAGGAAAGGATTTCCTACGTACACTGATTTGGAAATGTTAATCTTTATTTAGGTTAACTTGTGTTTCCTACTGATAACTAATTTGGGAAATGTTATTTGTTAATAACTTGTGTTTCCTACTACCATTACAACTGATTTGGGGAAATGTTATTTGTTAATAACTTGTGTTTCCTACTTGACAAACAACACTATTTGGAAATGTTATTCTTAAATGATTAACTTGCGTTTCCTACATAACAAACAAACTTGTGAATTCACTCAACAATTTTGTTGACGTTTTACTCTATGTTTTTCAGGGAATTAGCAGCGTAAGTAAGATCTGCATGCATTATCAGGACGGACTACCCTGGACTTGTTAGGATGCCACTATATTTGGGACACTTGGATTTCCTCTGTATGATTGCAACTACTGCAGTCATACCTATGAAATCTACTTTTGATATTATGTATTTTATGAAATACTGATTTCAACCACTACTATTACTGTTACTACTTTTCAAGTAGTAATCTTTTGTAAAACTTTAACTAATGGCATCTTAATCTATTTCGTTCTGCGATAATCATATGCTCTGAGTATGTATGTAACTGTTAGTTGTTTTACTGCTCACACCCCCGCCACGTCACTAAGCTTCCGCAAATCACTCTACGTAATTGTAATTACCGTTTGGCGGGGTGTGACACTAAATAAGGTAGCTGATGCTTTAAGTAGAAAACATGCACTACTTTCAACGATGCAGGTCCAGATTGTTGGGTTCGAAATATTCAAAGAGCTTTACTGTGATGATCCCGATTTTGCAGAAATATGGCAGAAGTGTCGAGACCAACCATACCAACGATTTATCATGCATGATGGCTTTATTTTTAAAGATAATCGTCTGTGTATTCCTAAGTGCTCTTTAAGGGAATCAATTATAATGGAGGGCTATGCTGGAGGTTTAGCAGGACACTTTGGGGTAGACAAAACTGTTGCTTGGCTGCGTGAAAATTATTACTGGCCTCGGATGGAACGTGATATTGCACGATTTGTAGAAAAATGCCGTGTGTGTCGAGTAGCAAAAACTCGAAGTACAAATGCAGGTTTATACCAACCATTACCGGTACCGGTTGCCCCGTGGGTGGATGTGAGTCTTGATTTTGTTCTCGGGCTACCTCGAACCCAAAGGAATAAAGATTCAATAATGGTGGTGGTGGATCGCTTCTCAAAGATGGCGCACTTTATTCCTTGTAATAAGACATTCGATGCATCACAAGTAGCTCGTTTATTTTTGCAGGAGATTGTTCGATTACATGGGGTACCTAAAACGATAACTTCAGACCGGGATGTGAAGTTCGTGAGTCATTTCTGGCGTACTCTATGGCGCAAGATGGGAACACAACTACAGTTCAGTTCGTCACATCATCCTCAGACCGACGGACAAACTGAAGTGGTGAACCGAAGTTTGGGTAATTTATTGAGAAGTTTAGTTGGAGAAAACCCGAGACAATGGGACTTGGTGTTACCACAGGCTGAGTTTGCATATAACCGGTCACATAATCGCACCACTGGAAAAACGCCATTTGAAGTGGTGAATGGTATGAATCCCATCACTCCTCTCGACCTCACACCACTGCTAACCCATGAACATTTCAGTTCTGCTGGTGAAGAGCATGCTCAACAGGTCCAACAATTGCACAAACAAGTCCGTGAACAGATTCAAAAACAAAATAAGAAGTATAAGGATCGGGTGGATAAGCATCGCAAGCAGGTTGTATTTAAAGAGGGAGATTTGGTATGGATTCGACTCGGAAAGGAACGATTCCCAGCTGGAAGGTTTGGCAAGCTACAACCACGTGCCGATGGGCCATTTCGAGTTCTTAAAAGGATTAACGATAATGCATACAAGATTGATTTGCCAGGTGAATACAATGTCTCAGCAACCTTTAACGTAGCAGATTTGTCCCCTTATGTTACTGATGAAGAAAGCAGCGAAAAGGAAGAGCTTGAGCATGTTGAGCAAGATTCGAGGGCGAATCTTTTTCCAGCAGGATAGTATGGTGTCAATGAAGGCATGGGATTTCTCCCATAATTATTTCTATGCTAAGTTTATTTTTGATTCTAGTGATATCTTCTATTTTTGTGATGAACCAATTAGACTCTATGATCTGGCCTATAATTGTCAAGATCTTTTCTCTAGTTTCTTTTTTCCTTTTATTTGACTATATAAATAATTATCCATCCAATGATGGACGGTGGTTTTTTTTGAAGAATACTATTAGTTCTTTCAGAGAACATCTATTTCTCTAATAATCTCTCTGTTTTTGTTCCTGTTGCAATTGATCGTGTTTGTTATTGCATCATATAACAAGTTATGTATGTATAGATACAATATACGGCCAAAGAATTAGATATATACTATGAATATCAGACCTTAGTTAAGTACATTTACAATCACTTACCCCTAGATATAATTGAACAAATATAAATACAAATCAATCAAAAATATCTTTAATATATGTTGTTAGAACGTATTTCTTTTGTATTGATAGCAAAATCGCGCTTAATCTTAAAGTAATAGTGAAGCAGTACCATGTAAATCATAAAGTAAAACTAATTTATGCGTGGTATTCGTTTTCATTGGTTGTCATTGTCATATCCCTATAATACCTTAATTTAAGTTGTTGTAACAATTACCTAGCAGCATTAGGCGCCATGATATGATCAGTATACTCCTCCCTACTCCGTGTCTTAGTAGTTTGATCGTTTAGTGTAGCAATTAATAGTTTTAAACAATCGATAATATATAACTACTAACGTTGTGTTTGCTTAAAAAATACTACTAAGGTTATTTAAAGAAGCACATACAACGGTACCACTTGAATACCCTAATATTTCGAGTTCGTCAAACTATTGAGTCGTTTAAATGTTGCTCAAAAAAGGTTTTTAACTCGTTTAAATGCAATATATGTCTCTTATTGAAAACCCGCGTAGCTCAAAGCTTACTTAACTCGTTTAAATGTTGCTCAAAAAAGGTTTTTAAACATTGTGTAAAACCACCGACGATTGAAATAAGTTTGGTAGGGCACCGTGCCGACGATGACGGCGACCATCACTTAGTACCAATTTCAATATACTTGCCGACGATTCATTTTCTTATGAAATCAATCAAAACCAATATGATAGTAATCACATTTTTAATGTCACGGTTTCACATTATAAAATTGATGATATACCATCACAACAAATGTTATTGTCATAATCCTGAATCTAACAATGAGATTGGAATATATCTATCTATATTATTATTATTTATCTATTATCTATTATATTAATTAATTATTTTTTATATCTATCCATAATAATATTTTTATTTATATCGTCACTATTGATTTTAGTTGAAGCAAATATTGTCGGCCAAATGTAACGAATCTGTTGATGATAAAAATTGAAAAGCTGTACTAGACTTGTCGAGGGCAGGGGTACCTCAATCTTATCATCCTTGTCTTTATTTAGTTATACCTCATTTCCTTTTTTTACTCCATCCGTCCCAATTTAATTGTCCACTACTAAAATGCACACAGTTTTGGAGAAATATATTGATTATTATGTCAAACAATAAGTTTTATATATACCCACTAAAACCTTTTCTGATTGGTTGAAATCAATTAGGGACATCCAAAATGGAATACTGGACAATTAAATTGTAACATATGGAGTACTTTTTTCTATCATTTTTCGCATTAGGGTGTGTTTGGCATGCATAAACAAGCAAGTAGCTACAACGAGAAGTTTATAGGTGAAGGGTGTGTTTTGTAAAACTAGTTAGTTGATATAGTTGGAGCTTATATTTGAAGCTGTTAGCTGAAGCTTATGTTCTATAAGTGTTTGGCAAAAGAAGCTGAAACTTAAAGATTTGAATTGACGTAAAAGAACAAAAAACACATAATAAATCATTATATTAGGGATATTTGTTTAATTTCTCATTTCATAAGCTCCAATATTATTATTAGTTTATTCTTTAAGAGCTTAAATTTTCAATAATCTCCTCAATATTTGTTAACCAAACAAAATTAAACATAAGCTACTATAAGCTACAATAAGTCACTATGTCAACTACACTAGAAGCTGGTGGTTGTAGCTTATATTTCAAGCTGAGAGTTTAAACTTAGTTTTACTATTCGTTTGGTAAAATAGTTGGAGCTTAAACATATTTTTGACATAAAAGAACAAAAACGTAAACGATATATAAGTGTATAAGGGGTATTTATATGACTTCTCATTTTATAAGTTTTGAGATTATTTTTAGAAGCTACTTCTAATAGCTACGTTTTTAGAACTTATTCTGTCATTAATTTCTTAAACTTTTGTATATCAAAGAATCTATGTATCAACCATTTTATTCATAGCTCTAAAGGCTATGTATAGCATTTTTCAAGATGTATTTGTTGAATAATTTATATAAAATATCATTTAGAAGGGAGGTAGTAGGACGGTAGAGGGTTAACGAAATGGAAGGCAGTTAGAGCACCGGGTGTGGGATGAGCTGGCACCACCGTTCGGGGACGAGAACGCCGGGCATCGGCATTCTGCCAGCCCGTGCCGACGTTCTCGCCGGCGTTCTCGCCAATTTTTGAAGCCGCCGTTCGTATGCAAACGCTGGGGAGCACCACCGTTCAAGGTTTTTAAAGTCTTAACAGTACAAAGGTTACTAATTTTTGAAGCCGCCGTTCGTATGCAAACGCTGGGGAGCACCACCGTTCTATGAATCCAAACGTGTGGGAGATTAAAGCTGGTGCTTTCGGTAGGGAGGTATTTAGGATGGGACAAAGTAGGTAGGTTTGGGGTTTTTAAACTAAAGACGAATAATTAAAATGCAGGAAAGTAAATTGCATAAAATTAAAATACAGGAAAGCAGATAAAGATAAATATGTGATTGCTGAGACTTTGATAATTATTGTTTCAGGATAACAGAATAAATATGGGCAATACTTAATGTAATAATTAAACTATCAGGTGTAAACTCTAGAACCCTACCAACTAAATTTCTCATTGGCATGTCACTAGGAACTAGGTTATCGTGATTCTGATCGGAGCAATACGCAAACGTCCAATACTTATCTAGTTGAAAGATAAGCTACATATCTTGGCTTGATACCGAGGTGCATGAATCGGTAGCGTATCGTCTCATAGGTCCGACCGTTCTTAACCCCTAAAATAGTTTACTATTCTATTAGCATGCAGATTAATAACTTTGTATGTTTAGACCATTGATTATGTAAGACTTAGTGTTTTAAGGATTCTAGGTCACTAGGACTTTACTCTTATTCCTGAGTCTTGTTTTGTGTATTAAAGCTTGGTTACTTCAACTTATGACTTAAGTTCTCCTTTTCAAACAGTTATACATCCCTGAATTATTCGCAGTTTATAAAAACGTGTTTCATATGCAGACCATGCATTTCAGTAATCAGACAGTGTACTTTTTATGACAGTTCCACTGCTTCTTACATTGAACATGCGGTCGAGAGTAATTGACGGTGAAAGTGACACTCTAAAGTAACTAAATGTAAAGCAATGCAGAAATGTAAACCTAATATATACAACGAGTGGGTTCACTGTGTCTTACTTGTTGCATGTCATGGGCACAGATAACTACTTACCATAATTAAGGTTGATCAAGTCCTAATTACTAGGTTGCAGTCACGTGGATAACCAGAAAGGGTACTCCATAAATTAAACTCAAGTTCATAAAGTCTTAACAGTACAAAGGTTACTAATTTTTGAAGCCGCCGTTCGTATGCAAACGCTGGGGAGCACCACCATTCAAGGTTTTTTTTGTTTTTCTATTTATTTTCCATGCATAAATCACCACACCACAATTAACTAATATTTTTCAGAACACTGAGAATTCAATTTCACCACATCACAAAATCCTCACTTTCAACATTCTCCAGAACACTGTCCCAGAGCACCGACACCACACCTTGTGCTCTTACGGATCACATTATCGCACGTGACATACAACGCATAACGGGTATCCAGATCACCGTTATCTGACCGTTCAAAGGGTTACTTTCTTACTTTTATTAATTTAATTTGATATTATTAAATTAAATCAAATTCTTTTTCTTATTTAATTTTACTCCATACTTTCTTTTATAGATTTTTGACCAAGTTTGTACAGATCTTTTTTTAATCAAATTTTGCACGTACTTAAAGTCGTATACAGGGAATGATCTTTTCGCATAGCAATATTTGTGTGACACGTATAAATAACTATAGTTGATATTGTCGAAGTAGTATGAAGAACAAGTTCAAAATTCGTGTTTCGAATTTAGAGTGTTACATAAAAAAAATATGTATACCAATATACTCAGGACAATGAAATATGTTAACCTATTACAAGAAATAAAAAATAGTAAAACTTCTAAGATTGTCAGTGTAGTATGAAACTTTTTTCTTTACAAAGAATTGTATTTATATATTGTGTGTAACGAAGAAAATATAAGAAATTGTTGAATAGTTACATAATTAATTAATTAATTAAGAAAAGTTGTTAATAATTAAAATTATTTTTGTATATTTAAGTGGTTGTTATTGTCCTTAATTATTTTTAAATTTTATACGAGCTACCATCTTATAATGAAATCGTCTTCAAGTTAGTAACTAATGTCCTTAATAAGTGATAAATGCATATATATATATAATTTCCCCTTCGTTTTTATGCTAGTACCAGAATATCAAAGCATGAATTTACATGATACAATCTCTTAATTAGTGCACGACTTTTGATTTAAAAAGGTAAAACCGATCTTCTGGTGACCTTCCACCGATTGATCTCAGAATTAACATGAGAAAAGTAACTTACGTAACCCGTGATTAAAAGAAAATTTCCATCGAGAAAGATATATGAATAAATTTGGGGTATTCAATAACCTTGTATGCTTAACTTTAGGAAAAAGATATATACTCCATCCGTTTTGAAAGAATTAATATGAAAATGTGAACAAATAAATTGGAAAGATTAAAGTAATATTGTAACTGATATGAAGTAACAACCTTTTACTTTTTCATTTACATATCCATTGGAGTATTCAATATAGCAAAGACTTATAGTGTGTAAGAAAACATAGAAGATAGTTTGATTGTTGGTGATTTGGATTAGATATTTGGTTTCGTCATTTTAAAAATCAACATGCTAGTTTATGACAATACCTCTTCGATCATCTCGATTTAATATGCACCGGGTTTTCAAAACGTGCAATAATTTCACTATCATTCAATAAAATTTTCATCAATACCGATGCAAATATGGTGAATAATGCGGTCAACGCGGCGGCAAATACACTTGGAGCATATTTTGCCGCAACAGATTTTCGCACGGTCACTTGGAAACGGCTCAAAGATCAAGGCTTGTCGCTTCGCCTCAAGCCTTGTCAGTTTCGGGGTCGTTTGGGGCCCGAAAACGGCAATTTACTGTTTTTCAGGGTCTATTTTGAACTTTCTGATTAAGTTTCCTATTTAATTGTGTTTCCTTAGGCTGTCAGGACTTATGTATTGGTTAAATACGTTTTCTAGGGTTTGTTTTTCATTACGTTTTGAAGACTTTGATAACTGATCGAATAAGAGATTTTCTCACCTTGAAAATTTCAGCTAAGTTCTTGTTTTTTTGTGACTTTTGTTTATCGATCCTCATCATATACTTTTAAGAATTTTTATAATGGTTGTAATATATAGAAGTGAATAAATGAATGTGAGTTAACACAATCCAAAATAGTACCTGAATCTGATTTAACACAATCCAAAAAACTAACAAATAGTTAAACACTTAAAATTGCACGGATTAAATTAATATTTTGAGATTATCATTAGCTTGATCATATATATATAAGTAGTTAAGTACTAACAACTACTCTTAAATAAATAAATAAATCTCGATAACATTGTGTACATTGTTTTCCTTTATTAGTTTAATTAATTAATACCTTCATCTTCAAGTTACTCTATGTTTAGCTTAATATATATAGACGTACCATTCCAACAAGAAAGGTAGTATATGCATGGTGCAAAACCAAAATATAACTAGTATTTAACCCGGGCGTTGCCCAGATAAATGGATACCATAAAAAACCCTAAGTAATATCGTAAAGTTAATGTACATATATAACTCTATTTGCATGGAACATATGTTTCGGCATAATAGTGAGTAACAATGCGTCTATGTGTAACAACAATGATGCTCATTTAAGTATTTAATTCTTTAACAATGCTGGTAAATACTACCACGATCACACAACATGTTGACAGTTGAATTATGTTTAGACCTTTATTACAATTACATTACAGATTGGACGTCCCTTATCTAAAACCCAATTTATTAGTTGTTCCGTGAACTATAAATAGCTATAAACTTTGAATTTATAATAAACTTTTGAAACAAATTAGAACATTACCATTGACATAATTACATGAGTACAAAATAATACGTGTAAACAGACCCTTAAGCAATATATATCACAACTTAAAGCAGCTAAATCAACCCAAAAAAAGAATGGGGCTTTTAAGTCTCGAACTCCAGGCCTTCTGCATAATCTGGTACATTCATTATGTTTGGTTAGCATGATGTTTTTATTTACATATCATTCACACAATTAAGAAAGGTAAAAAAATCCATTTCTCGAACTCAATACCTATTAAACATGTCGGTGCATTCCAGTTACTGGACTAACCGCCTACATATGCTGAATCTTATCTTTGCTATTCATAAAAGTGAAAACGTAACAATGCATTCACGATGTTACTATACTTCCTTAATTGTGTCAACAACGCATTGACGACGTTACTCTTACTCCTTAATTGTTATTATTGATAATGGAGGGTTGAAAGTATACGGGCATTAATATCAACATGTATATTATATTCATATAATGTTATTAACGTACTATTGTGTTTTTCGCTTTTAACTTTTCTTATATAACTTTTTGTATTGATCCAAGTATAACACTACGATCAGTTTATTTTTATCTACATTTTGATATAAAAAACTTGATTTCGAGGCAAAAAAAAATATTCGTTAAATATATATCGTATGACGATAAAATGTATATCGTAATGTAGATAAAATTACATTGATTATAAATATATATCTAGAATAATTCCAAGCATTATATATAAAAAGTTATCAGAGAAAAACAAAATATTACGTAAATTAAATAAGTAACATATAATATATTATTAAATACTACTCCGAGAAATAAGAATTTACTCCGTGTGTGCAGCGGTTGGGAGCGGTTGGGGAAGGGTTAAAAACCGTCACAATAAAAAACCGCCAAAAAATGATAACCAACAAATTGAAGTTGCAATGGTCCAGATTAAAAGTTGGCATGATCTAACGGACATAAGCGAAAGTCAACATGTAACCGCCCAGTCAACTCACCGGCAGTCATATATAAGGAAAATTGATAAAATACATTGAAAACTCTATAATGGATCGACCTAAGCCTATAACTGAATTTGATTCGACTAACCTAATCTATCATCTACTACAATCGTCGTTTAAAATAACATAATGTTAGCAAACATATGAAAAGGGCTTGGTGATCGAAACCCGTTACCAAATGTCTCTTTTGCCATGGATGGAAGTATCGTTGATCATAAAACATGTTAGGTGTATATATAATCGAAGTGCATGTATAACTTATACCAAAAGCTTGTATAGTAGCTTTAGCTACATATCATTTCAGCATATTCAAAATGCGCGCAAGGGCTCGATCTTGTGCACTAATTAAATAATACTAAGAAAACTATTACTCCGTACTTGTGTATGAGATTAACAAGATACGAAGAGTCGTCAAAGAATACATGGAATCACAAGTATAACAAGTCAATTCTCGTATTTACAAACATAATCGCGTCCTTAATGACACATTGTCATGATTTTGACTTCATTAATCCCTTGTTCCCTTTTTTTTTTTTTTTTTTTTTATATAAAACGATAAACTCACACACACCACAATCACAAATATATAAACTAATCCATAAAAAATTAAAAACTCTTTTATCAACACACTTAGAGGCAATGTTTTAAAACCCGGGTTTTTAGTCGACCCGGAAAAGTGTTAATTTCTGGTCGGACCGGTCAGACCGGTTGGGCTGGAAGGTCGGACCGGAGTTAATAATAGTATACAGTAGTAGTATTTAGTGCCTTTTTTTATTTTTTTATAATTATAAATATAATTATTAATTATATCATGTATAATAATTATAATCCATAGAGTAATAAAGGGTGATGACACATTGATTCCCTTGTTATTCTTGGAATATACATCAATATAATAATTATATAATCCATAGAGTAATAAATAGTGATGACACATCAGTCAAAAATTCCCTCATCATTCTTGAAATACACAATTAATCAATATTCCCTAATTATAAATGATTAAATGTACATAAAGAAAAAAAACATGAAACCCGGGTCAATGCGCCGGTCCGGGTCCCGGTCCAACCCGGTCCGACCGGCCGGGTCAACCGGGTCGTTGACTAGTCAACATTTTGAAAAACCCGGTTTTTTTTCGCCCGAAAATCTTTAAAAATGCGGTCCGACCGGTCCGACCGGGCCGGTCGAACCGGGTCTTAAAACACTGCTTAGAGGCGAAAATAATCAAAACGTCTAAATACATATGGAAGAGTATGTGTCACGTATATTATTATTATTGTAAAACTTTGGTCGTGGTTAAGCTTTAAAAAAGGAATGTACGTGGGTAATATACTATTTGTGCAGGTGGGGTTAGATTTTTTATTTTTGATTAGTATTTTAAAGAAGCTGCAATCCCTATGTGAAAATCACGTGATTATGTGCCAGCTGTCATGTGCGTGGGACCCACCGCCACGACATATGAACATGGGGGCCGGAGTCGCTCGCTCTACCGACGCCGCAAAGGGTTTTAGTTAAGATTTAAGACCAATGGTCCACGACAACGTGTAGCGTGTACGTGACTGCACGTTAGCATCTTACCCTCTGCCCTTCCCACGTTGGCACTCTCTATTTACTCTTTTACCCCTCACATTTTTCACTTTGCTAAGTTATTTTTGCTACCTTTTCACTTTTGTACCTCCAAGTTACAATTGTTTTTTCATTTTCTTTCTTTTGAGTTTTGAACATCAAATCAAATATATGTATTTTGGGTGTGTTTGATAACGTAAATATAGAAATCTTTAAGAGTTTTAAGTTTAATTATTACAACTTATGAAATGTACTGTTAAGCTTATTTGTTTTGTAGAAAAAAGTTAACAACGTTGTGATGAATATTTGAAGAGCATAAGGAAAAAAGTTAGTTATAACGGTAATTTGTGAGAGCAAGGTTGAAATTGTAAAATATAATTAATTATGAACCCTTGCTCATTATAAAAATTTTCTTTTCATTTCTTAGGTTAACTTTATTCTATAATACCCGCGTATTATTGCGGGATTCTCAAAATACACATTTTTATATACTCGATTGTAATACTTCTTTAGTTTGATTTACCTTAGTTATACTTATAAAAATGTTAACATTGTGTAATTGTTGTCAACCCGGCAACCTAACTAATCGATATAATTGACTCATTGAATTCAAATCATCTAGGTTACTATTTAGAAAAAATTATTTTACTAAATTATTTTATGTGTGATAGGTTAGTTTTAGAGTTGTCTTTCTAACAAAAATTTTGTTTTCTCGAATCTTCAACGAAACTCAAATGAAATTCTGTTTTAAATACATTACAGTAATGCAGTAAAAAAAATAATAAAAATACTTATAACACCATTTACCAATTAAACTCATATTCTTTAATTTTATACTGTATGTCCCTTGTTCTAATCAAAAGGATTTCATATACCAAATTCTCATTATTCTACGGCTGAATGCAAAGTCGTTCTTGTGTTTATTGAAAATGTAATATGAGTAATTAATATGAAGTTATATAAAGTTAATTTTGGTAGAAAGAATCATTGCACCCATAAATAGTGGTTTTCTTTTTCTTTTACCTTTATTTTAAAACTATTCTTTTCTGAAATAAGAGTTAGGTATGGTGCAGATTACTTTACAAAATTAGTGAAGTGAAATAGAAGGAAGTGATCATTCATTGAGTATAAGTGAAGTTAGTTAAAATAAATCAATATCACTAATAGATAGATATATTCTAGGGTTTTTTTTTTTTCTTTCGAAAATAGAATCTATCTTGTAACTTAAAAGAAAAACTATGAATTAAAGATGGTCCTTAGACGTCTAATCAACTTGCTAATCTCACCACTGAAAAGCTTAATGACATTATAACTCATTATTTGGCAAGTATTAAATACTATTTAAACTATTTAAATACTATAAAAAACTAAAACTATAACATTCATTTCATACTAAAAATAAAACCATGTACGTTGGTTTGCAGACATTCAAGTTTTAAAAAGGAGTTCGACCTTTTGGCTTTAATGGGCTAAGTGATACATGGCTTAAGACACTCAAAAAATAAAGCCCAAAATAGTATTTGTTAACCGGGTGAGAATGTGAGATTAGGGCATAATAGAACAAGCCAAATCGCTAAGTGGAATGTGGACCTCACATGTGGAACGATGCTTGAAGTGGATTGGTGGTCATCGCTCATCTGAACTAATCAATGTAATATTTCAAGTAGCAAAGCTTGACATAATGTAACTACGCATATTGTGTCGTTGCTTATATTGTGAACTATTATCCCAATCATTTACAATTTGTTAATACAGTAACCTATGATTAGATATAACGTAAATTTTTTACATCAATTCAGGTTATTGTATCTCAGTTAGACACGTTGACAACTGAGCAGTTGAAACTTCTCAACAATTTAAATCAAACTACACTTCAGACCGAGGAATCGATATCTCAACAGCTATCTGCAATGCAACAAACTTTGTTTGAAACTTTGAAGAAGGAAGCAACAGTCGTACAAACTAGCTCATTTGATATTGGCAATTACATGTGTCAAATGTCTATGGCCATAGGAAATTTGGGTTCACTTGATCATTTTTACGCCAGGTAAACCACATCACAACTACTAATGTACGTTGGTCTAATTAAACATGAAAAATTCACCAACATTTCTTACCGCTTAATATAATTCACCTACAATTATTTTTAAATGGCTATAGATTTTGTTAATAAACATTTACGTGGCAATCAAATTTAATAATTTTTAACTTAGCATCATATTTTCTTAGTCATTTATTTTGTCATTATAGCTACATACAATTGTACTGACCTACGTTGTCATATCTTAGGCTGATGACTTGCGGGAAAAAACAATGCAAGATCCATGCATTACAGTACTTACGACTACACAATCTGCACATGTCATCATTGCAATGCATAACTACTTCTCTCGATTACGTGCGCTTAGCACACTTTGGGTTGCTTGCCACCAGAATTAGTTATTCCAGATGTTCGGGCATATGTATTTTATAGTACCTACTAAAGTTTAAATGGCACTTTTCAATCCCGAGATAGAATTTTGCAGTACACATCACAATATTTTTTTTTTCTATCTGTCTTCATTTAAATTTCAATTAAAATATATTTTTTTGTTAAAAGCTGCGAATCCCGCGGGTCTTAATCTAGTATATATAAATATAAAAGATTAATTCTCAACAAAATTGAAGATCAATAAAGATACATGATGGATACAAAAGGAGATACCCTAACTCTAGAGATTACATAAGGAAACTGCATATAAGATGACGGTGACATATGAAATTGAGGCGACGAATCGAATGATCAAAATGAAAACTACTTCTAGAAAATGTTGCATGAAAACCGTGTACTTCTTTGATATTGATCAACAATGGCAATCGACCAAAACCATTCCTTAGTATATCTTGCATAAACTCCTCGAACATTATATTATTTCTATATTCCTTCACATTTTCCCCGATTGAAATTCCAATCGATTTGCCAATGTTTCTAAGATTACGAAAACTCATGTTTCTGGTATCCTTAAAATCGATTTGCCATGCAATGTTTGTAAGATATATTCTAGTGAGCATAGGATAAAGACGTATTTGACTTAATACCTTTATGCATCCTGCTTTTGGATAGTGTTCTGATAAGTGTATAGCTATAGCTATGATATACCATAGCCTTCAAAATACATTACCTTTTTAGGTGTTTTAAACATATTGTATAATTGTTAGGTCTTTTATATTTTTTTTTATATGTTGTAAAATAATTGACATTCGTATATTTACCCTTGGGTAGAGAAGCTATATGCAGAAAGATCTCCGACAAGAAAATATATGTGTTCCTATAATATGTAAAATCTTATCTTTACATTCTTATTTGAAAACTCTTATCATCTACTGACTCCGTATTTAATTATTTATTAACCCTTCTAATAAATTGAAATATTTCCCTCTCTTTCTACTTAATAATTTCAAATTCAAATTCAAATTTAGATGAAGGTTACCAACAATCTTCTCTATTACTCGTTCAGATAAATCTTATGGAGTATATTTGATTTTGTACTATCGTCTTTTTAGACACATAAATTGATTTTGTGGCATGCAACTTGTAATCCATCCCTAATTTATAAATTATCCTAACGAATCCATATAATTATCCTCTTAGACCATTCGGAGTGACGCCATGTTCAAACTCATCCTCGCATGACTACGAAAAATGCTCGCACACTAAAAAAATGTAATTTTATCACATTTGTTCTTCACGCTTTTAGAAAAATATGTAAAACTTTTTGAAAAAGATAAGATTTTCCACACTTATATATATTAAAAAGAAAAGTTTCACACTTGTAAGTGTGAAGAAATTACAATAATACTTAAAAAGTGCCGAAATAACTTGTGACACATGAATTTCCCATGTAAGAAGAAGTGTTGATAAATTGGGTATTACAAATTGAAGTTTACACATATAAATGTGGATAAGTTTATATTTTTCTGTACTTGTAAGTCTAATTTTTTTCTTACAAATATATATGTGAAGATTGTGATGATTGTTTATATATCTTCACAATTATTGATATAACAATTTTCTACGCAACTACAACTGTGTATAGTTTAACATAATTTAAAACATTTTATTAGAGTGTGAAAAAATATGGATAAATGATATATTTGTTGCAGTGGCAATAGTATTTGTCGTGAGTTGCCGTCGTCAAGAATTCGATGTAAAAGAACGGGAGAAATGAAGGACACCACTTGAAGAATGTGTAGTCATTAGTAGTTGTTGTCTTGATATTGAACACTACGATTCCTACGAATAATCGTGAAACGATATGGAATCGTCATGAATATGACTCGTAAATTCGTAGTCGTTAGACGACATATTACGACTACAAGCGCTCCTACTCTCCTAGTGATACCCGAATGAATAAACTTTAAATGCAACATTTTTGGGTGGTGAAATATTATAAAAATAAAAATAAAAAATAGCGGTGGAGTAGATGTGAGTGTAGGACCCACGTTTTGAAGGTAAACAAAGAAGAGTTAAAAAAAAGACACAAGTTAGTGAAAACGAGTGGGTCATTTATTACTAATAACAAATAGAAAATGACTGGTAAGTCTCAATTTGTACGACTAATCATAAATCCAAAGATGTGATCGGTGAGTTTGAGAAATTGATTCTATAAGATATGAAGGGTGTGTTTAGCATAACTAGCTGGTAGCTGGATCTTGTAGCTGGAGCTTATTTTTGGAGCCGGAAGCTGGAGCTTATATATTTTTTTAGAAGTGTTTGGTAAAGTAGCTGAAGCTGGAGCTTAATATGTGAATAGAAATGAAAGGATAAAAAGTAAAACACAAAAATATGTAGAGGGGGTTATTTATATAATTTCACATTCTATAAGCTTGTAACTTATTTTAAAAGCTAGTTGGAGTAGCTTAATTTTTAAGAGCTTATTTTTTCTATATTCTCTAATTTTTTTGTATACCAAACAAAGCTTGTAGCTTGAACTTATGAAAAAAATAAGTTTAAGCTCCGATAAACTTGTCGTCCAAACATACCCGAAGAGAAAAAAAATGCAACCTACGGAGTATCAAATAAGTTAGACCATATTTTTAGATGCGTGTAAATATACATATTTAACATTAATCATATAATAATAAATATAAAAGCCAGCCCAGCCAGCTATCACTCAAACAACACTTTCACAAGTCACAACTACCATTTAACATTTTAACACTCAGACTCAGACATATACATACACATATCATCATTCACAATATATATATACATACACCCACACTTCCCTCCTTTTTTAGGGTTTTCCTCTCTCATTCTCTCTCATCTTTCAAATTCTTCACATTTCATATCAATCACTGTTGCGAGTTTTCAAATTTCACAACCATTTTTTGTCGTTTCCGTTGGGATTTTTACCCCTAAATCTTCGATATTTTCGCCGCTTACCAATTTTCGGGGCTTTCTGCTTTGTTCAATTGCAGTTTTTAGTCGGCAATTAGGGTTTTTATCCTCAGGTTTGTCTTCACTTCTATCATTTTCATAACATTTTTTATTAATATATTCATTTTTCCTTCAGTTATTCACAATGTGAGTCGTTACATTTTGTACAATTTTACTATTTTTTGTTGTTGTCGAAATTTGTAAAATTTATGCTATTTTTGTTAGGGTTTTGTCTCAATTCCTTGTTAAAAAGCTCTGTTTTTTCTTCTTTTTCGAAATTTTCTTACAATTTTTAAAATGTGAAGAGTATGAATTTTTAGAATTTTGTTGGATGTTTGTTTTTGGTGAGATGTGTGACAATGGAGTATAATTTCATTTTAAAAATTAAATGCTTGGATAAACATGAAATTGCTCTAGGGATTTAGCTCAATTTTAGATTATTAAAGCTCTGTTTTCTCTGGTTTAGATTTTTTTTTTAAGAATAATGCTAAATTTAGTGAAGTTATAAAAAAAGCAAGTTATGATTGTTAGTGTTTTTCTAATTATAGAAGAATAACCTCAGCACTTCTAGCTAAATAGTCATTCTGTTATGTTTAACATCTTTTTTTATAATTTATATTTCAGGAAGTAGAGAAGAAAATGACAAGCCAAGATTACATGGAAGAGATCGACTGTGCAAGTTTCTTTGATCACATTGACGATTTGATCGAATTCCCACCGGTCAACGATACGTCTCTGGATTCGGTTGAGTGTAATGAGTTTACCAACATTTGGACCAACAATTCCGATGACTTGCAGGTTTCTGATTCCGTTTTCATCGGCAGCAGAGGCGATAACAAGGCCACTGCAGCTCTGTCGGCAGAACTTTCTGTTCCGGTGAGTTGATAAAGATTTTACTTGACATTGTTTAATCAGTAGTATAAATTAATGATAATGATGTCATACATGTTGGTTCTGGTAGCCAGCTAAGCATTGTTTATATTATATGTGGGGTGTATGATGATGATGATGATGATTGTGCACATGCTTAGTGGTTAATTCTTTTGTTTAAATTGAGATTGATGTTAACTTTAGAGTTGAAGTTACACCAAACCCTTGATTTAATGCATTTGAAAGTCATTGAAAATGGAGGGTGAAGATTAAATACCACATTACCATCCAACATGAAAGTTTATTATTACTTTTTTTAAATATTTGTAGATATCACAATCTCTTGAATTTTTGATTTTGGTAACTCAACTAAATATATTTAACTGTTCATGTCACTTTTGAAGCAGAAAGTTTGTTGTTTTGATATTTTAAGTTAATTAGGAACTTGAGGTTTGAGACACAAGGGGCCCCCAATCAGTGAAAATTATGTTTTAATTTTATGGACCCATTAATAATTGTGATTTTAAATTGTTTAAAAAGCAAGGGTTAATTCAAATTTGGTCATATGCACATAGTTGATATGTTGTGGGATTCATTTTTATGTGACATGTGAAAAGAGTAAAGATTACTTAATTTGGAATGAAGGAAGCAAGTAGTGTTCTTGAAGAAAAGTTGATCAATATGTTGAAAAATAAGTCAAAGATGAGTCCTTTTTGTAAAGAGCAATCAATGGTTGTCTTGATTTGTACCAACTTTAGTGTAATGTGTAATTCCAAATATAGGAAGAAAATTAATAAAGTTGTAATTAGTCTGTTGCCATGAAGCCATTTCTTAACTTTTTGTTTCTGCAATTTATGAAGCTGAAAATTTATATTTATGTTGTTACATGGATATCAATTTACTTACATCCTTGCTTATGTTTTATTTATCACAGTTTGAGGATATTGTTCAGCTGGAATGGCTCTCGAACTTTGTGGAAGACTCATTTTCGGGTGGTGGAATGACCATTAACAAAGAAAATGTTTCGGTTCAAAAGGAGACAGCTGTTGTACGCCACCAATTTCAGACTTCCAGTCCCGTGTCGGTCCTCGAGAGCAGTAGCAGCAGCTCCTGCTCCTCCTCCTACTCAGGCGGTGGTAAGATGATCCCACTCAGCCCAATTCAACGTGGGCCACAAAAGGCCCGAAGCAAGCGTCCTCGGCCCACAACTTTTAATCCTCGGGCCATGATTGAACTTCTCTCTCCACTTGTGTTTGTACCCGTTTCATCTTCTACGGAATCCGAAAAGAATTTTACATCTCGTTGTGGGCCGAATTCGGTTGCCTCTGAGCCTGCTGAGAAGAAGAAAAAGAAGCTGAAAAAGCCCAAGATCCAATTCAGCCAGCCAGAGGAAAATGACAGCCAGAATGAAAACCAAAACCAGAACCAGTCAGGACAAGGAGTTAGAAAGTGTATGCATTGTGAAATTACAAAAACACCTCAATGGAGGGCAGGCCCAATGGGCCCAAAGAGCCTTTGTAATGCTTGTGGTGTTCGTTACAAGTCAGGGCGGCTGTTCCCAGAGTACCGCCCAGCAGCCAGCCCAACTTTTGTTCCTACACTGCACTCAAACTCCCACAAAAAGGTGGTCGAAATGAGAACCAAGTTTGGCCCGAATGAGACAATGGCAATTGTGAGGACCGAGCCAGAACCAGAGCTCATACCCAACATCAACCCTGTTGTGGATTACATTTAAAGAAGGTTAGGATTTGGTGCAGGGAGTTTTGGTATTCGGCTTTAGTATGATTTGTTTTGTTGGTTGTATAGGTTTGAAGGGGAGAGGAGGCTATAGAAATGAGGTTATATTTAGGTGGTAGAGAGTGTAAGATTAAAAAAGATAGGTTAGGGAGTCGGTCATTCTAATTTGTTTGTTATGTTGAGTGATGGGAATTCTTTTTGCAGTCCATAGTCTTGAGTTGAGATCAAGTTTAAGCCTTTTCGTGATATTCTTGCCACTCTTCTATAATTTAGCATTACTTTTTGTGTTATGTTTGTTTTTCTAGTTTGTTTTTTTCTCATTAGTAAAAAAAGTCACACAGAAAAACGTAACCTTTTCGTTCCGGTCAAAATATCCACTTTGATTATGCACATATTACATTTTTCTCCAATAAAATAACAACTTATCTACTAAAATTTATTTTCATTAGTTCTAACATGAACGTGAACACTTATTTGGTAGAATTCAAAAAAGCAATATGGACACCTATAGATAGGGATGACAATCATCACTCGATTTTCAGGGATGACAATCATTACTCAATTGGCGGATATCCATCCGATCCGATCAACCAATGGTGGATATGGATAAAATAAGCGAATATGGATATGGATGTGGATATCAATATGTCATCCACGGATGCATACATTTACCACCCGAAAAGATTAATGTATTTTATGATAATATTAGGATAAAATGTAATTTTAAGTCTTAGTTTAGTTTTGAAATGACTAATTGATATTGAAAAGTTCTTTTTAATACCAAGTTATTTAATACAATATACTTTCAACATTATTATCTGGTCAATTTTAAGTATTGTCTATTATGTAATTATCCAAACTTCAAATTTAACTCTTGCTTTGTATTCAATATAAGCGTTTAGTATCATTTATGATAGTTTAGTGTTATTATTATGATCATTCTTGTATGGTAACTATGATTATTTTCATTTTAAAATTAATTTATCGAAATAATTATTGATATCCAATGGACGATTTATTAATACGCTTAACCTGACGGATATGTATATGGATGATTAAATTAAAATTAAATGGATATGGATCGGATGTGGAGGAATCCATATCCGATCCATTACCGTCATACACGTTTAAGTGGCACAGATGGAGTAATTTGTAAGAGAAAATATTCCCACTGTACTAGAGAATGATAAATGTTACAAACAGGTCATCCAACAAACTGAAAATGCATTATAAATTAAGGTTTGACCAGCTTATAATTTTATACAAGTAATACACTCTAGGTTAGACACTTAGACCCATGAAGTTATTATAGTACCTGCTTAACTAGTACCAACCCATTTAGTATACCTATACCTATACCTAAGTAGGCTAGGTAGTAATATGTGTTGATGTCAAAAAGACAACATTTGGGCTTCAATGCTTCATAACGGATCACATGTATATTAATATCTAGTTGGACCCGACACATTATGCCTGTTTAATAGTGTCATTCAATTATGTAACTGTGCTACTTTTTTCTTCAAATAATGTCAACCGAAAGGAACACGTTTTGGTTGTTGGGTTGGTGGGTCGGACGTCTTGACGTGCTCACAAGAGATTTAAAACACAACTAGAAAAATATGTTGAGGGTGGTCAATGTAACGTTAAGAGTTGAAAGCGTTCACCGGGATACCACAATGAGACCATGTACATCCAAGTAAAAAAAATACTCGCTCTACTCGAATAATTTGAACAAAGAAAGCTCCATTTACCTCGAGTTCAAAGTTTATGTCTTTGTTTAGGTAGAATAATGTCAAATTAATTAATCACAAATGTTAATAAAGAATAATAAAACATTAAAAACCAAAAAATGATGTGTCAAAACACATCTTATTTGTTCACAAGTGAACAAATGTGTTAATTACACATGTGAACAAATGTGTTTTGACACATAATTTTAAGGTTTTTGCCATGTTCTTATTAGTACATATATCGATGTTAATTACAAGTGAACACATGTAATCGTGTAGTTCTCACGAGTTCTCATTTTTAAGCGATTTTCATTTGAGCTTTTCCCGCTGTTTTGTAATAATATTTTCACAAAACACGACGATTGTTCTGTAGTGTACCAAGTCGATTCACTATACACCAGCCGAAGTTTTATATCCCACTTCAACTTTGTTTAAATGTTATAAAAGCTTAAAACTTTGTTTTTCTTGAATCAGTCAAACATGCTTGTTATTTTTTCAATATGCCTAGCGATATCAAGGTAACTGTGGGTTCAAAAACTTCTCTAGCTAGTTCCTTAGTTCCAATATAACAACGTGCTTTCTTACTAGAAGTTACAAAATCGTAACGTTCCTGCAAGTTAATGTTTGGTTTCATCTAATCTCATTGAATATGAATCGATTCACATCCATTAATTCGTATTTCATTATACATTTTACGCTAATTTTGCTGTTCAAACGATAGTATATTGATGTTATCTCTCGTTTGAGATCAAAATGACTATTATCTGAAATTGATTTGGATTCAAAAAAATTTAGATAAATAAGTCAAATGATCATTAGGTGCAACATAGCCATGAGTTGAGATATTATTATTGGTAGCAATTGTAACTTATTCATTTTTGAATCATCCTTTCCTCTCTCACAAGTTATATGAAAGTAACAAGTAATAAAAAGTTGAAGACACTATTAATATGAAATGGTTGTTTATATATGATTATAATGGAAGTGATCAAATTAGTATGGTTTTTGGCATTATCAACATTTTGCGATTCGGATTCTTCAAACCATGCTAAGAACTTGATTAAGTTAACCTCTCGAGTGACTAATTAATCATCTTGTCTTGTTTAAATATAGGTACAAATGAATTACTTATATGCTAGCTTTTGATCAGGATGATGTTGCTGCTCGTGTTACCTTGTTGGTGTTGATGATGATTAGTGTTCACGATGAAGAATTGAATATTATAAATAATATTATAAATAGAATATGAATATGAATTAGAAAAAGATTAAATGATGTAAGTGTCCAAGTGTACATCCAACATGGCAAAAGCAATACATTTGGCAGCTGACATGTATTATTAGTCAGAATTTACAAACTTCAAACGGTAATATTAACTTTACAAAGACCCTAACACGAAATCTTCCAGTTCGTTGCTTACTTAGATAATAAAATAGGTAGATTACATATTTGGAATATATTTGGGCAGTACGTTGCCGATTTTTGTCATTTACCCTTGAAATAACATTGGAATTCGATAAAACATTCCAATTCCAATTATATTTGATCCATGTAATAGTAGCATATTAAAAATGGCAAATCGGGCAGGAACTCACCAATAACTTTGATTTATATATCGTAGTGTTAATTAAACTCTACTACAGTAATCATTTTATCATACTTTGGGCCTTAAGCCTAGTGACAGTGGACTCTTTTATCTAAACTTGATTGGACTTTCTGATAGTCAAAGCCCAAACTTCTTTCAACCATGTATTGTTGATAGATCTAAACGGAAAACCGAATTAATCAAGTCATGTATCGAATAACCGTTTTGTTATAAAGATTAAAGATTAACAAATTTTCACTTCAGTTATCGTTATTTTATTATACATTTCCTTTTTCTCTGCTTTATAAAAGTCTAAATGTTTAATCAAATTATGATAAATTATACTCAGCCTCAAAAATCAACTAAACTGATCAACTGAGCATCTAAACTATTATGATTAACCTAATTTTCGATTATATAGGCGGTTTTGAACCATCATCCTTCACCTTATGCATCATCATCACCATCACCATCATCATCATCATGTATGTACGTCTCAATGTATATCCACTTGATTGTATGATCATATCAAAAATTCTAATAAAAAAATATATATCATAATTTAAAACCTAAAGTCTAAAATATATCATAATTTAAAATTATGATATATTTTTTTTATTAGATTTTTGATATGAACATACAATCAAGTGGATATACATTGAGACGTACATACATGATGATGATGGTGATGGTGATGATGATGCATAAGGTGAAGGATGATGGTTCAAAACCGCCTATATAAGGGTTTTGCTAACGTGTGCCCCCATGGCACACGTTAAGGTGCATTTAATGAACCTATAATTTCCTTAAATAACAGAATTTGTAATTAATGTATGCATAAAAAAAAGAAAATATTAGAATGAATTAATGAGTATTAAATATAAAAATTGATCATTAAGAAAATTTTAACTTCATTAAATGCACCTTAACGTGTGCCACGGGGGCACACGTTAGCAAAACCCGTGTTAATAATATGTGTACGTGTTTAGTTTCCCTGCCAGACAATCCTAGTTAATAATTAAGACATTAAATCATATGTCTGTATTAATTAGTACTTCTGTACAAGCAGGGTCTTCTATTTAATAGATGAATAGTCGACCCATTCTTAACACTTTCAAATCAATGAGCCATGGTCCATGGCCATATGCTTTAACTACGGTGCTATTGCGCAACCTACTTACTCATCATTTCATCAAAAAAAAGTGCAAATGTTAATCAAAGATGAAACTCATTTAGCAAAGATCATAGATGTAACACATATATGATTATCAACAAACTAGTTTTTAAACGCGTGTTTATATTCGGATTGTACTAATTTTCCAAATATGTGAATAATTCATGTCTTTCAACAATGTCACCTTATTTTTTTTTCTCATAACTGAGCAACTGAAATATAGCTACGGAATTGCAATACTCTTTGACGATAAATAGCTTTTGTTCAGCCGAATAAGTTTGGTGGCCAATTCAATTGGTAATTAGATAATTTACTGATAATTGACAATTCATTGTAGATTAAAGAGTAACAAATGAAGCACACTTATAAAAGAAAAATCGTTCCATCATATTATGCTTGCGAAGAAAAAAACACTACATCATACTTTTAAACTAAAACACTACATCATCGGTCAATTAACATATAGTTTCAACTATCAAACGTTGCATCACGTTTTTACGAAAACACTGCATCATCAATCCATCAAATACACTGCATCGTATTTGACTAAACTTCTAAAAATTGCTGCATCATTTTTCGATAAAAAAAAAAAAAACATCGCAACATTCGTTTAAGTAAAAATACTATAACATGCTTAAAAATTATTACTGCGATCATTGGTTAATAAAAAAAACACTAAATCATCGATCGAAAACAACATACATAATGGTTAAATCCTTTTTTTTGGATGAAAATGACTTCAAATTTTAAAAAATATCTTATGGCATCTTAAGTCAGTGAAGTTGTGTTTGACTTCTTCCAACATGTTTTATGAGGCTAATATACAAATATAACACTTTAAACATAAAGTTAAAAACTTCGTGTTGTGCTCAAAATTCAAAATATATGGCATCAAGTCTTTGTAACTTAGCGCGAATTGACGAACTATATAATTGAATTCTTACCTTTTTAATTAAATATTAAATATTAAATATATGCATGTATAGAAATTTTCATCTTAATGCATTTCCTAACCATATTCTGTATATCAATATAATTTTGTGATGCTATATTAATTATTAATTATTATACTATTATTGAGAAATATTTAACAAAAGCGGTTACTATTTACCATCAAAACACCATTTTGTAAGTTATTTGTTGGGCCGAACAGTTTGGAATTTCTTTCAAGACCATTCTTATTGTCATTTCATTTTGTTTCTAATCCTAAATTTATTACTCCCTCCGTCTCAATTTATTTGTCCGTTTTTCCACTTTCGTATATCCCAACATCTTCAAAAATCAACCAATCAAAATGTTGAAAATAGTAAAGATGAAATCCTATTGGTGGTCAACAGAAATAAATGCAGTTTTCTTAAACTGTTTGTATCTTGCCTGGTGACAAATATTTTGAGACGGAGAGAGTATATTGATGGGACGCCTATTCCATGGAACAAATTCATAACCACACAGACTTAGGCAATGTAAAGCTTTCTCTAAGTAGATTGCTTTAACCTCTAAAAGTTGTTTCGAATTCCCTATTAAGTGAGATTTGAACCTTAAACCTCCTCAAATGTGAATGGATTATCATCCTTTCATATTTGCTAGAGAACATCTTCAATGTGAGCTTTTTACATGATAATATGATATGGTGCAAGAGCTAAAAAGCTTTTGAAAAAGCTTTTAGTCCAACAAGGAAAAACTTTTAATCATCTCAAAACCTACTAAAAGCTCAAATCTAATGAAGCTATAGCTTCAAAGACTTGAAATTTGTTGGAGGGAAAGCTTTTTGTAAAGATTTTCATAAAATAGCTCTTACATATTTTATTAAAAAAGTTTTGAGGAAAGCCATAGAAAATTAATCACTGGAAATGCTCTTAGTCAACTCCTAGGGATTAAAATTCAATGTATGTTAACCACAACAATGGGTTTTTCAAAGTTTGTTAATTTTTTTTTTGTCATAAACGTGTCATAGCTTATTTATAAAAAGCTTTAGAATAAGTCATGACTCCAACGAAGAAAAGCTTTACATAAACATAAATAATTAAAATTGATTTGCATTGTAAACATGGCGAATGATGTTTCGATCTTATGTAATGTTTGGATTCACGAAATTCGCTTTGAAATACAACTAGAAAGACGAACTTGTTTTGGGCGCACAAATCAGATTCCAGAATGTTTCTTAGTATTGAAAATGTGTTTGTCATTATGCATATATATTTCCCAACGACCAATTGAGCATAGTTCAAGTGGTACCGTCACCGCAAGCGATCAGACTCCACGTGTGTGATCGATGGGTTCAAATCCGTGTCTCAGCACATGTGGATGATTTGTGGACATGTGATTTGCTCGACGTTGATATTTCTTGCGGGTGAGACGGAGGTCAGGATACGCTCTAAATTATCCTTTTTATCTTATGTATAGTTCCCAAGGAATATGGAATAGAAACAACTTTATCGAACAAACTTGCGTTATAAGGCAAGACTTAAAACAATGTTCGATCAAATTCGTATCCAAATCAATCAAATTCTAGCAAATGTCGCGATATTATTGTGTCGGTTATTATCTTTAATTTTTTAATAAAATTTTATTAGCCTACTTCTAAGACGTATCACTAAAAACATAACGAGAAAGAATGTCCACTTGTTATTCTTGAAATAGATATATCTTATACAGTATTATTTTTTAATATATATAACAACCTATATATTATGATATTGGTTCACGGACGGAAGTCCCATTTCGGACGCAAGTGGGGGAAGCAAATAGGGGATTGACATGTGTCCTTCTCCATTTCTCCACCTTTTTCATTTCTTCACATTTTTCATTTCTTTATCCTTATCATTTCTCTTCCACTTTTTTTCCTTAAACTTTTTTAGTGTTTTATTTTTTTACATTAATTTTGTTTCTTATTATTATTATTTTTTATTTTATTATTTTATTTTTTTGCATTTTTAAAAGTTCTTGTTATCAGTTTTTTTTTAACCTTTTCATTTAACCCTTTTCATAGCTTGTTTATCATTGTTTTTTTTTTTTTCGTATTTTCAAAAAATTTTCTGTTGTTATTTTACCTCACGTTGTTGTTATATGTAAATACAATTTTATATATAGTATTACAAAAAAATATTATGTGATGTATCATATTCATACCTTGAATAAAATAAATTTTGATATAACAAAGTTATAACTTCAATGCATTGTAAAATTAAAATTATGATACACGATATTATAACTATGATGCACCAGGATTTATACACTAATGATGTTTATCGTATATCTAAAAGTCGGAGCGTCATATTTATAACTATGATGCACCATATTTTATAACTATGATGCATCATATTTTATAACTATGATGCACCACCTTTTAATTCAATAATGATATTTTAAAGTATATTTTGAAAGTCGATGCATGCTATTTTTAAACACTCGATGCACCATGTTTTATAATTATGATGAACCATATTTTTATAACTATGATGCACCATGTTTTATAACTATGATGCACCACCTTTTAGTTCAATAACGATGTTTTAAAGTATATTTTGAAATTCAATGCATGATATTTCAAACACTCGATGCACCATGTTTTATAACTATGATGAACCATGTTTTATATCTATGATGCACCACTTTTTAATTTAATAACGATGTTTTATAGTATTTTTGAAAGTCGATGCATGATATTTAAATACTCGATGCATCATATTCAGAGAAAATCAGTGTATCATAGTTATAATGTTGGTGAACACAATAATAATTTAGTTTTATTGCATCTTATTATTAATATTCATGTGCATCATTATATATAATATATGCTGCATCACAAATTTCAATATGATATAAAAAAAAAAGATTAAACTAAATAGGAAAAACGGTTAAAACTAATTTTTTAGATTTTTAAAGTGATAATTTTTTCTAAATAAATGTTAACAAAATTTATTTAATTATTTATTAATTTTTTTTAACAAAAGTGTTATAGAAGATTTTACATGTTTAAAAAAATTAATTTTTTTAAGTTTAAATTTTATTTTATAATAATATTTTTAACAAAAAAATAAATTAAAAAAATGAAATAGAAAAAAGAAAGTGAAGAAATAAAGAAAGTGGGAGAATTGGATTAAAAAGGTGGAGAAATGAGAAATGGGTGAGGGGGGGGGGGGGGGAATGAATAAAAAAGGTGGAGAAATGAGGAGACACTTGTCACCTTCTCATTGGCTTCTCTCCCTTCCCTCATTTTCACCACTTCTTCCAGGAACCTCACCCTTATATTATATGTCTAATCATAATAAAATTCGTTAAACACACTACACATAGTTTAATGTCATTTTTATACGATTAACGTACTAGTTATATTTTCGTAGCACACGTAAGGAAAACATTTGGGTACCTTACAACGTATCAATGGGTCCCATGTCTTATTTCGTTAATGGGTACCCTACAATTTATGATTATTCTATATGCATAATACTCTTCCCGTCCCAAAATTATTGTCTAAACAATAAACATACAGTTTATTAAAAATGCATTTATTACTAATATAATTTCATATTTACTATTTTCAAGCATTAATTTTGAAAGAGGACAATTCTTTTGAAACATATCGAAATGAAAAGGTGGAAAAAAAAATTAGTACAGAGGAAGTAATAATTCTTATTGTTATTATTGTAGAATTACGTACTATACATAAATGACTCATGTGAATGGTGTGTACAATTCAAAATTTATTAATTATTGCAATTGACTTTTGTTATGAGTTCATGTTCAAAATAAGGTACATAATAAAGATACCCTATTTTTCCTTTTTTTTCCATTTCATACATTTTCTCACCCATCTAATCAATCATATCATTTTTTTTTTTTTTTTACTTTCTGGGTATACACCCCTCTTTTTCTAATTCCTACCCCCTGATTAGTCTAAAACTGAAACTGATTCTGTACTGAACTGTGACCGATCTTATATAAAACTAAACTGGAAAAGAGCTGGACTGGGACTGTAGTGGGGCCGGGTATACCCAGACACCTGGGAGTGTCTTTAGAATTCCCCCAAAATAATACTCCATCCGTCCCAATTTTATTGTCCCCAGACAAAAAACACGCAGTTTAAGAAAATATCACCATCTCTCTTACTTTTTGATAAGAAGACAGTTTTACCATTTACTTGTGACAACTCTCCAAATTAGGTATTAATTAACAATTAAGCATGTGCATTCTTACGCTAATTTCCTGGTTAAGTTTTAACAAAACTATTTGATGTGATGTAAGCCTAGCAAGCCCGGTACTTTTAAACAAAAAGTAATACGTAATACGCAAGTATTAAAAGTTACGTACAAATATATTGGAACGAACCCGACAAAAATAAATAACAGGAGTTTCGTGACACAAAAGTTATTAATAACTCAATTATTAATTACGAGTATTTATATATCTATAACAAATAGATAAAGTGGTCTAAATATACGTTTAACATAAAACGTATTATAGCTCGAACAGAAACAATTCTAAAACGTACATAAAAGGTTCAAATATGAAAAGTGTTATTTTTCTAACACGTTATAAGGTAGTTAGAACATTACCTCAAAATATGAAATCCAAAATTAACTGAAATTGGGCGCTCAAACAGTTGAACGCAGTAAAATGTACAAAACTGTACATCTATTTAAAATAATGATAACCTCATTATTCTGATCATAAATAACGAAACAGGAGAACACCTACAAAATAAAAATATAAAATGTTTACATTTATATTGCTATAATTATACCCGTACTCGAAATTGTAGTACACAAACCGGGCACCTAACTTCAATAATTGAGGGACCGTATCAGTTTTAAACCATACTCGTTGATCTCTTTGTTCCCTCTCAATTATTTCCTTCTTCCTGAAGATTTCACAAACACACACACATCCATCTATCTTCTTCTTCCTCACTAAAATTACACAAGATCAGTAGCATCAAGAAGTAGCAGTAGTAGAACAACAAGCAGCAACATCTTCATCATCACCATCGGCTATCATTTTCACCATTTTCCTCATTGTATGGAACTTTCTTTCCTTCAACTTTCATACTTAAATTTCGTTATATAACTTGTTTAAACATCATAATCTATACATATAACATATATATTTGAAAGATTGATGATTGTTCTTGAAAATGGTTTATAAAACCAAAACTACAAAACCAAAATCGTTACATGAAAACATGTTATAATGATGTAATAAGTTGTTAAAAGATGATATTTTGATGATACAAACGATTGGTAACTTTAAACAAATGTTTTGAAGCTAAAAAGATCGAGCATATAAATGCTCTGTAACAAATAGAACCTGCAAAACGAGCCAAGATCCGGCGGATCACCTCAAGATCCGGCGGATCCTTTACTGAAAACACAACGAATCCGGCGGATTCAAGGGAATCCGGCGGATTCCCGTGTCCGACCCGCACATCGCGATCGTTTAAACTTCGATGACCGAGTAAAAGACACCTATGATCCGGCGGATCATAAAGTGATCCGGCGGATCCTAAACTAATCACGCACACTTTACTTTGTGAACGACAACGATTTACGAGTAAATGACATGATAGATCCGGCGGATCATTGGGTGATCCGGCGGATCCTCCCATTTATAACCCGATCCGGCGGCTCAGTGTTTAGATCCGGCGGATCCACTTAAACTCAAACGAATCCGGCGGATTCATGTGAATCCGGCGGATTCCCCATTTTATTATTGGATCCGGCGGATTCAAATAGAATCCGGCGGATTCCCAACTCTGGTCAACACTTTGACTTTAATTTTTCAACAAACGATTTCGTAAACGAATACAATTGTTAAGAGACATTACGAGACAATGTAAACTATTAATAAAACATTAATGTGATAAATCCGAAACACGGATTTTGGACTATTTAAACTCGTACGAACGAACGAACGATATATATATAAACATATATATGAATATGGACTTGGTAAACTATACGAATTGAATACGATTACACTTTAGAGATGTTTAAGACTTATTAAACAAACGTAACGATATCAAAAACAAATGATATTTATTAAATGGAATAAATTATATTATCAAGTTTTATAACAAATAAAACTCGACACGTTTTAAATACGAAACAACGTATTACAATATATATATTCGAGGACACGCGATATATATAGACACAAACGTATACGTTTTCTTAAACAAATGAAAACTTATATATTTTGATATACATAAACAATGTATTTATTTAACATATATACATACGACAATTAAGAATATATATTCACAAATATATAAATACACAATAAAGTTCACGTTTAACAAACGTATAACTTAATAATAGACAACAAGTATATTTACATACGTATACATATATAAAACAAATATATGTACAAACAATGATATTGAAATGACAAATCGAATTATATGTACAACTATATACAAAGTATATGTACAAATGAAAACAAAACGACCTTCCGTTAAATAGACAATTACATATTGATTTATATACTTAACCAAGTATACGATGAAAGAAATAATAACAATATTTCTACTCAATGTCACCAAACAAATACGACGACTTATATTATAAAGAAATCAACCATTTCTTCAAACGAACAAACTGTTAACATAAGTGATTAAAACAAATCAAATGTACTTATGTTAATATATTTATTGTATAGGTTAACATACCTTGGGCTTATATTTGATTGGCTGCTAGCTTTCCTACCGAGCAAAACTACAGTGAGTTCACAGCCCCTACTTTACAAATGTTTTCTGTTTTAAACATAGGGGTGTAAACATAGAAACTGCATGCAAACATATGCAGCAAATTATATAAATGCTTTAAATTGCTTTATACAACTGTTTGATATGAAATATTATTTCACAACTGTTTTGGGAATTAGACAACAAATCCTAGTACGGACCAGACTTGAGTTGTGTGCATGAAAGACCTTATGTCATGCAGACTATAACCATTAGCTAGGTGACTCTAGCCACTGAGTATACGAATAGTACTATTGCCGTGACGACCCTCCTGTGAATGGAGCGTATACTTAACTGTCCTTCAGGCAAGAAACATAAGTTTTGGTTGTGGTTTGGTTATAGGGTTAGGTCGCGTTACTTTAACCTGCGAGGTTTAGCTCACCTTTCAGGGGATTATAGTCTAAGCATTTCCCACATATTATTTAGGATGAACATATCCTACACCTGTTTTACTTCAGTATACGTACTGATTTTATTTATATACTGGTAAACAACCAGACATACATTTTGGGTAACAACCCACATAAAACTATATTTTAGGGTAACTATCCCTAACATCTTATAAATTGCAAAACCTGCAAACATTTATTTATTGAATAACATTTCAATAACTTTAACATAAATGGTTTAACATACCACATATTTATACTAAACCTGTGAATTCACTCAACATATTTGTTGACGACTTTCTTTCTATGTTTTACAGGAAATTAGCTATGTAAGTAAGGATCGCATGCATTCAGGATGACAACCCTGGACTACTTAGGATGCCATACATTTTGGGACAGCTTTTGAAGATTTCCACTGTATTACTGCAGACATTGCAGTTATACTCATGAAATCTTATTTTAACATATGTATTGTAAAACTTAAATGTTTTAAACTTTATTACTACTGTACGACTTACATAGTCGTACTACTTTTGTAATAACTATTTTAAATTGGCATCCTTTATATATTATGTTCTGTATGATCATATGCTCTGATACGATGAATGCACAATTGTAAAGTCATCACCCCGTTGTTAAACCGTTTACACATAATGCTTCCGCCAATTATAACTTGCTTCCGCTAAACATTAAATAAACACAATTATGGATTTTTGGGGTGTGACAGACTTGGTATCAGAGCCATTGGTTATAGCGAACTAGAAGTCTTTAGGTGACTGAAAACCTTAGAGACCTAGACTATAGCCTTGGCTAGAACATTCATGCATTCATACATACAGTTTGCATACGTCTAACATACTACTGACACGTCACACACAATTTCCTTTGTCACAGTATGTCTAGTCAATCAGTTTACCATGTTTAAGCTTCGGACGAAGAGCCGACTGAGGCTCCTTTTGAGGGTCCCGCGATCACTGTAGGGGATGAGTCATCTGTTCATTTGAGAGACATGTCAGACGACACTAGTGACGCTTACATCGCGCCACCACCGACAGCACATGAGGTTACCCCTATCACTATAGGTATTCACCATCAGGCCGGTGAGACTTCTCGCAGGCCTGTATATAGGAGGACACCGAGGATGTGTGTCCGAGATTTTCCTATAGGTCCGTTAGCACCAGCGGACGAGTCTGTTGAGTCTCCACAGAGGGCACCCAGGTTTGCTCATCTAGAGTGGATGACTCCTATGTTGAGGCACTGGAGGTCATTAGATGGTTTTCCCTCCACCTTTGAGACAGGAGAGTCCTCACGACCCCCAGCACCACTGTCTACCACTGGAGAGCCGATAGAGCAGACTCTCCCTACATTAGTTGCTGTTATGCATACATTGTTCTGTATTACTTCTAGCAGGGGTTCTCACCTTGGACAGGTACAGGATGAAATCTCCCGTTTGTATGGGGATATGGCTGGTATGCATGAGCATCATCACTTTCTGTTGAACCATGTGTTTACTGCCCAGGAGATAGCTGAGTCCGCACGTGCTCGTGTGAGGACACTTGAGAGACGTGTTAGGATTGCAGGGCTTGTGGTTGGTGTTTGTGTGGTGATGGCTGTGTTGAGGACAGCCGTGTGATCGTTTCTACCGTACTTCCGTTAGACCTATGTAGGGCGGGTTGTGCCTACTTAGGATTGTATATATACTATGTATTAGACTTGGAACTTTGGTTCGACGGGTATAGACATACCTGTCATGTTTTGTATATCATTTGGATCGACGGCGTGTAGACAGACCCGTCATACTTTGATTAGTCTTTGGATCGATGGATATCTAGGATAGATCCATCATGTTTTGTATAAAAACTTGTGAACTAACTACGATCAGTTATATGATATGACATATGTATTTGGTTTATTATTATTGTTTATGTTACTGTGCGTTGTGATTGGATTATATATTGACAATAGATACTACATAATTGTGGATACTGAAATATGTCTTTGTAACCTATAGATCTCTTGAAACTGGAAAAATGACAGAACCTGTCATAAGTGAGTACTCATCAGATGATGACATAACCATCGACGAGCAGATACTATATGTATATGTCGATATCGAAACAATTCCGATAGTGGAACTGGTGGAAGAAGAAATTGAAAACCACCACTTTGGATTGATTGACATAGAGGAATATGAGAGAGTTAGAGACCAAGTTGAAGAGCTAGATGGTCAAAACTGGGAACTTGCATCTAAATGCAAGAACTATGAAACTGAGTTGAGAATCCTAAAGAGGCCTATGTCTGTCCGAGTTAGGGATAGAATTCGCTTCTGGAAGAAAGTAGCTAGTGATCGCAAGAAGGGAGTCAAGACTTGGATTAAACGTCTGAGCAAGTGCTCAACTGAGAATGAGGTGATCTGTCATACGACTCTGCGATATAAGACTATGCTAGAAACGCATTACTCCTCTCCTAACCTGAATCAGGAGTAAAAGTGAAAGATATACACTACGACAGAGAACATAGCTAAAGATAGCTTAATAATGAACTGATGAAGAACTGTCGTAGGAATATAATTGTTTTGTTAGGATCTAAGTATAGCTAAGTTTAGTTTAATTAGTACTGTAACAACTCGTGTTGTATTGGAAATCACTCTTGATGGATATAGAAGATATCATCAAGTTTTGCAATGAAACGACGTAAGAACGTTCTAGTTAATGTATAATATAACTTAGGTTCGATTCGAAATTTCGTGCGAATAATATTCATCTCTATATACAGGTGATAGAAAAGTTATCACGTAATAATTGTTGAAGCCATTTCTTGCAAACTTTGAAAACCTACTATACTATGAATTATTTATCTTATCTTGAATTCCATAAAACATTGATTGCACTTAAACGATGATGAAAAGAAATATGTATTTGGCATTATATAATGACGCCTGGCCAACGTGATTATATTGTACAAAGTACATATGGGTGTTCCAAAGTCGTGCGATATACAATGTGAAACATTATTCTCTCAAATTCTCCATACTATTCATTTGATAGACAATGTGAAATCTTGTTCATCACATTCATTATTTTGGCATTGACTTCTGCATTTTATTCATCGCAGAACTGAACTATGCCGCCAAAACGACGAATTACTAGGAACAGTCAGAAAACAACTGTACCTCCTACATCTGAAACCATTCCACCACCTAACACCGAGGAAACTACTGAGCAGTTAATAGCTAGACGCATAGCTGAAGGTATTGCCGAGTATGAGGCAAGCCGAAACCGTGAGATTGGGATTAATAACAGTGGATCGACCCCTGTTATTGCTGAGACTGTTGTGAATAACCGCAAAGGGTGTTCATATAAGACATTTCAGGCTTGTAAACCACCACCTTTCTGTGGCACTGAAGGTGCTATTGGTATTATACACTGGATAGAAAAGATGGATTCTGTGTTGGACATCAGTGATTGTCTACCAGACACTGCAGTGAAGTATGTTGTCTGCACACTAGCTGATAAAGCTTTGACTTGGTGGAACAGTCAAGTTCAGTCGATGGGACGACCAGCTGCTTATTCCATGACATGGGAAACATTGAAGAGTATGATGATGGAAGAATTCTGCCCTCGCAGTGAGATGCAGAAAATTGAGACTGAGCTGTGGAACATTGCTATGATTGGTGCTGATATCACTAGTTATACAACCAGGTTCCAAGAACTAGCTCGTCTTGTGCCACATATGGTAACACCTGAATACAAGCGTATTGAACGCTATGTGTATGGACTGGCACCACAGATCAGGAGTTTAGTTACGTCCTCCAAACCTGACACTTTCAGGAGCGCTGTTACCTTAGCGCAGAGTTTGACTGATGAAGCAGTTAGAATGGGGACACTGACCAAGAAGACTGTGTCGGTTAAGGTTGAGCAGAGCAGTGCTGAAGCTGGTAGTTCTGGAGGTAAGAAGCGTAAGTGGAATGACCGTCAGGGTCAATCCAACAAGAAAGGATCTGGAAATCCAAAGTCTTACGCTGCCACCATTGTGGAACCGAAGCCATACTTGGGTAACAAACATAAGTGTGATAAGTGTAGCAAACACCACGAGGGTGAGTGCTGGTTTTGCGACAGCTGTAAGGGATGGGGTCATAAAACCCAAAACTGTAAGGTAAACCCTACCCCTAAGGGAAACACTGTTCGCCAAAACCAAGGATGTTTTGAATGTGGCGACATGAGGCATTATCGAAACCGATGCCCTCGACTCAATAACCAAAACCGTAACGCCAACAACGCTCGTAACCGCAACAACAATGGAAACAACCGTGGTAACAACAACAACCGAACCAACAACAACAATGCTAACAACAACAACAATCAGCCAGCTCGTGGACGCGTGTTCATGTTAGGAGCACCAGAGGCACGTCAGGATCCTAACACAGTCACTGGTACGTTTCTTGTAAACAACCACTTTGCTTCTGTGTTATTTGATTCCGGTGCTGATTTAAGTTTTGTGTCCACTGAGTTTAGACCACTATTAGAGATCGAATCCCTTAAGCTAGATAACAAATACACAGTAGAGCTAGCCGATGGTAAGTTGATTGAATCAGGAGAAATAGTACCAGGATGTTCCTTAACGTTAGAAGGTCATTCTTTCAAAATAGACTTACTACCGGTAGAACTAGGGAGCTTCGATATAGTGGTTGGTATGGATTGGTTGTCACTGAACCGCGCAGAGATTATCTGTCATGAGAAGATTGTACGGTTACCCTTACTGTCAGGAGAAATATTGATGGTTCAAGGAGAAAAGAGTAATCGTGTGGTGAAAACGATTACATGCATGAAGGCAAATAAGTATCTACGAAAAGGGTACCAAGCATTTTTGGTACATGTTGTGAATAAGAAACCAGAGGAGCGACGCATAGACGACGTGGCCGTAGTACGCGAATACCCAGGAGTATTTCCTGACGAGCTACCAGGGATACCACCTCCTCGGCAGGTTGAATTTCATATCGACCTAGTGCCGGGAGCTGCACCGATTGCTCGTGCGCCTTACCGTTTAGCTCCATCAGAAATGCAAGAACTGTCTGCACAGTTGCAAGAACTGTTGGATTTAGGATTCATCCGACCGAGCTTTTCACCGTGGGGAGCTCCGGTGTTGTTCGTCAAAAAGAAGGATGGATCAATGCGGATGTGTATCGATTATAGAGAACTAAACAAAGTGACGATTAAGAACCGATACCCATTACCCCGCATCGATGATTTGTTTGACCAGCTGCAAGGGTCAAGCTATTACTCAAAGATCGACTTGAGATCGGGTTACCATCAACTGAAGGTACGGGATGAAGATATCCCTAAGACTGCGTTTAGGACTCGATATGGTCATTACGAGTTCCTTGTTATGCCGTTTGGGCTAACGAATGCGCCAGCAGTGTTCATGGATCTAATGAATAGAGTATGTAAACCATACCTTGATAAGTTCGTCATAGTGTTCATTGACGATATCTTGATATACTCGAGAACGAAGGAAGACCATGAACGACATCTGAGGCTGATTCTTGAATTACTGGAGAAAGAGAAGCTTTATGCAAAGTTCTCTAAATGCGAGTTTTGGATGCGTGAGGTTCATTTCCTTGGTCACGTGATCAATAACAAAGGAATTCACGTGGACCCATCCAAAATTGAGGCGATTAAGAATTGGGAAGCCCCAAAGACCCCAACTGAGATACGACAATTTCTTGGGTTAGCCGGTTACTACCGAAGGTTCATTGGGAATTTCTCGAAGATAGCTCAGCCACTTACCGCCCTAACGCAAAAAGACAAGAAGTTTGATTGGGGCGAGAAGCAAGAGAATGCTTTTCAAATGCTGAAAGAGAAATTGAGCACCGCACCTATCCTATCCTTACCAAAAGTAGTAGAAAACTTTGTTGTCTACTGTGATGCTTCACATCAAGGATTAGGTTGCGTGTTGATGCTAAACGACAAGGTCATTGCATATGCGTCTCGTCAATTGAAGATTCACGAGAAGAACTATACGACGCATGACTTAGAGCTGGGAGCAGTCGTTTTTGCACTTAAGATTTGGAGACACTATCTATACGGTACAAAGTGTACGATCTTTACCGATCACAAAAGTCTCCAACATATATTTGATCAGAAAGAACTCAACATGAGACAGAGACGTTGGGTTGAACTGCTAAATGATTACGACTGTGAAATCAAGTACCATCCAGGCAAAGCTAATGTAGTAGCGGATGCCTTGAGTCGTAAGGAAAGAGTGAAACCTCGAAGAGTTCGAGCGTTAGGACTGACAATCCACTTGGATCTGATTTCCCAAATTCGTGATGCTCAACAAGCAGCCTTTACTCCAGAACGTATGAAGGACGAATCCCTCAAAGGGATGGAGAAGCAACTGGAGTCTAAGGAAAATGGAGTATTGTACTTCATGAATCGAATTTGGATTCCTTGTGTTGATGAGCTACGTAGCCTAGTATTGGACGAAGCTCATAAGTCCAATTACTCGATACATCCTGGTGCTGATAAGATGTACCACGATCTGAAAGGATTTTACTGGTGGCCTGGCATGAAAAGAGACATTGCCACCTATGTTAGTAGATGTCTGACTTGTGCAAAAGTTAAGACTGAGTACCAAAAGCCGTCTTGGCTTTTGCAACAACCTGAGTTGCCCAAATGGAAATGGGAACACATCACGATGGATTTCATCACAAAGCTACCGAAAACATCATCTGGAATGGACTCCATATGGGTGATTGTCGACCGACTGACAAAGTCAGCTCACTTTCTTGCCATTAAGGAAACGGATAAGATGGAAAAGCTGTCTAGAATTTACATAAAAGAAGTTGTTTCTAGACATGGAGTTCCATTATCCATCATCTCTGATAGAGATGCACGTTTCACCTCTCGCTTCTGGCAAACACTGCAACAAGCATTAGGCACTAGACTTGACATGAGTACCGCCTACCATCCACAAACCGATGGTCAAAGCGAGCGAACGATACAAACGCTTGAGGACTTGCTACGAGCATGCGTGATTGATTTTGGAGGGAACTGGGATGTTCATCTCCCTTTAGCTGAATTCTCGTACAACAATAGTTATCATACGAGCATACAAATGGCACCTTTCGAGGCGTTGTACGGACGCAAGTGTCGATCCCCACTCTGTTGGACAGATATGGATGACAGACAGTTATCAGGTCCTGAGATAGTCCAAGAGACAACGGACAAAATATCTCAAGTGATTAATCGATTAAAAACGGCACGAGACCGACAAAAGAGTTATGCAGACAATAGACGAAAACCTTTAGAGTTTCAAGTAGGTGACAGAGTCCTACTCAAGGTATCTCCTTGGAAAGGAGTTGTGCGATTTGGAAAACGCGGCAAACTGAACCCACGTTACATTGGACCATTTGAGATCCTAGCAAGGATTGGTCCTGTAGCTTATAAGCTTAAACTTCCGCAAGAACTTAGTAATATTCACGACACGTTTCACGTGAGTAATCTTAAGAAGTGTCTATCTGACGAAGCGTTAATCATACCTCCTGACGAAATCTACGTCGACGCAAAACTCAACTTCGTGGAGGAACCGCTTGAAGTAATGGATACGAAAACGCAGAAACTCCGAAACAGTCGGATCAAACTTGTCAAAATTCGATGGAACTCGAAAAGAGGCCCAGAGTTCACCTGGGAACGTGAGGACGAGATGCGCAAGAAGTATCCCCACCTATTTGAACCCGTGACCACGAATCACGACACAAATTAAATCTCGGGACGAGATTTTCCTAACGGGGGGAGAATGTGACAACTCTCCAAATTAGGTATTAATTAACAATTAAGCATGTGCATTCTTACGCTAATTTCCTGGTTAAGTTTTAACAAAACTATTTGATGTGATGTAAGCCTAGCAAGCCCGGTACTTTTAAACAAAAAGTAATACGTAATACGCAAGTATTAAAAGTTACGTACAAATATATTGGAACGAACCCGACAAAAATAAATAACAGGAGTTTCGTGACACAAAAGTTATTAATAACTCAATTATTAATTACGAGTATTTATATATCTATAACAAATAGATAAAGTGGTCTAAATATACGTTTAACATAAAACGTATTATAGCTCGAACAGAAACAATTCTAAAACGTACATAAAAGGTTCAAATATGAAAAGTGTTATTTTTCTAACACGTTATAAGGTAGTTAGAACATTACCTCAAAATATGAAATCCAAAATTAACTGAAATTGGGCGCTCAAACAGTTGAACGCAGTAAAATGTACAAAACTGTACATCTATTTAAAATAATGATAACCTCATTATTCTGATCATAAATAACGAACCAGGAGAACACCTACAAAATAAAAATATAAAATGTTTACATTTATATTGCTATAATTATACCCGTACTCGAAATTGTAGTACACAAACCGGGCACCTAACTTCAATAATTGAGGGACCGTATCAGTTTTAAACCATACTCGTTGATCTCTTTGTTCCCTCTCAATTATTTCCTTCTTCCTCACAAACACACACACATCCATCTATCTTCTTCTTCCTCACTAAAATTACACAAGATCAGTAGCATCAAGAAGTAGCAGTAGTAGAACAACAAGCAGCAACATCTTCATCATCACCATCGGCTATCATTTTCACCATTTTCCTCATTGTATGGAACTTTCTTTCCTTCAACTTTCATACTTAAATTTCGTTATATAACTTGTTTAAACATCATAATCTATACATATAACATATATATTTGAAAGATTGATGATTGTTCTTGAAAATGGTTTATAAAACCAAAACTACAAAACCAAAATCGTTACATGAAAACATGTTATAATGATGTAATAAGTTGTTAAAAGATGATATTTTGATGATACAAACGATTGGTAACTTTAAACAAATGTTTTGAAGCTAAAAAGATCGAGCATATAAATGCTCTGTAACAAATAGAACCTGCAAAACGAGCCAAGATCCGGCGGATCACCTCAAGATCCGGCGGATCCTTTACTGAAAACACAACGAATCCGGCGGATTCAAGGGAATCCGGCGGATTCCCGTGTCCGACCCGCACATCGCGATCGTTTAAACTTCGATGACCGAGTAAAAGACACCTATGATCCGGCGGATCATAAAGTGATCCGGCGGATCCTAAACTAATCACGCACACTTTACTTTGTGAACGACAACGATTTACGAGTAAATGACATGATAGATCCGGCGGATCATTGGGTGATCCGGCGGATCCTCCCATTTATAACCCGATCCGGCGGCTCAGTGTTTAGATCCGGCGGATCCACTTAAACTCAAACGAATCCGGCGGATTCATGTGAATCCGGCGGATTCCCCATTTTATTATTGGATCCGGCGGATTCAAATAGAATCCGGCGGATTCCCAACTCTGGTCAACACTTTGACTTTAATTTTTCAACAAACGATTTCGTAAACGAATACAATTGTTAAGAGACATTACGAGACAATGTAAACTATTAATAAAACATTAATGTGATAAATCCGAAACACGGATTTTGGACTATTTAAACTCGTACGAACGAACGAACGATATATATATAAACATATATATGAATATGGACTTGGTAAACTATACGAATTGAATACGATTACACTTTAGAGATGTTTAAGACTTATTAAACAAACGTAACGATATCAAAAACAAATGATATTTATTAAATGGAATAAATTATATTATCAAGTTTTATAACAAATAAAACTCGACACGTTTTAAATACGAAACAACGTATTACAATATATATATTCGAGGACACGCGATATATATAGACACAAACGTATACGTTTTCTTAAACAAATGAAAACTTATATATTTTGATATACATAAACAATGTATTTATTTAACATATATACATACGACAATTGAGAATATGTATTCACAAATATATAAATACACAATAAAGTTCACGTTTAACAAACGTATAACTTAATAATAGACAACAAGTATATTTACATACGTATACATATATAAAACAAATATATGTACAAACAATGATATTGAAATGACAAATCGAATTATATGTACAACTATATACAAAGTATATGTACAAATGAAAACAAAACGACCTTCCGTTAAATAGACAATTACATATTGATTTATATACTTAACCAAGTATACGATGAAAGAAATAATAACAATATTTCTACTCAATGTCACCAAACAAATACGACGACTTATATTATAAAGAAATCAACCATTTCTTCAAACGAACAAACTGTTAACATAAGTGATTAAAACAAATCAAATGTACTTATGTTAATATATTTATTGTATAGGTTAACATACCTTGGGCTTATATTTGATTGGCTGCTAGCTTTCCTACCGAGCAAAACTACAGTGAGTTCACAGCCCCTACTTTACAAATGTTTTCTGTTTTAAACATAGGGGTGTAAACATAGAAACTGCATGCAAACATATGCAGCAAATTATATAAATGCTTTAAATTGCTTTATACAACTGTTTGATATGAAATATTATTTCACAACTGTTTTGGGAATTAGACAACAAATCCTAGTACGGACCAGACTTGAGTTGTGTGCATGAAAGACCTTATGTCATGCAGACTATAACCATTAGCTAGGTGACTCTAGCCACTGAGTATACGAATAGTACTATTGCCGTGACGACCCTCCTGTGAATGGAGCGTATACTTAACTGTCCTTCAGGCAAGAAACATAAGTTTTGGTTGTGGTTTGGTTATAGGGTTAGGTCGCGTTACTTTAACCTGCGAGGTTTAGCTCACCTTTCAGGGGATTATAGTCTAAGCATTTCCCACATATTATTTAGGATGAACATATCCTACACCTGTTTTACTTCAGTATACGTACTGATTTTATTTATATACTGGTAAACAACCAGACATACATTTTGGGTAACAACCCACATAAAACTATATTTTAGGGTAACTATCCCTAACATCTTATAAATTGCAAAACCTGCAAACATTTATTTATTGAATAACATTTCAATAACTTTAACATAAATGGTTTAACATACCACATATTTATACTAAACCTGTGAATTCACTCAACATATTTGTTGACGACTTTCTTTCTATGTTTTACAGGAAATTAGCTATGTAAGTAAGGATCGCATGCATTCAGGATGACAACCCTGGACTACTTAGGATGCCATACATTTTGGGACAGCTTTTGAAGATTTCCACTGTATTACTGCAGACATTGCAGTTATACTCATGAAATCTTATTTTAACATATGTATTGTAAAACTTAAATGTTTTAAACTTTATTACTACTGTACGACTTACATAGTCGTACTACTTTTGTAATAACTATTTTAAATTGGCATCCTTTATATATTATGTTCTGTATGATCATATGCTCTGATACGATGAATGCACAATTGTAAAGTCATCACCCCGTTGTTAAACCGTTTACACATAATGCTTCCGCCAATTATAACTTGCTTCCGCTAAACATTAAATAAACACAATTATGGATTTTTGGGGTGTGACATTACTTATTACCTACCTTTTTGTCTTACATATATAAATTAGGGGCATAAATGAACTTTATCTCATTATTCTTATCTATTTATGAAAGTGGACAATAAAATTAGGACATCCCAAAAAGGAATAGTGGACAATAGAATCGGGACGGAGGGAGTAGTGACTAGTAGGGGTGTTCATGGACGGTTAACCGGGGGTTCGGTAAACCGAGAACCGGTTAATCGAAAATTAGGTTCGCTAAAATCTTGAACCTAAATCGAAACCGAAAAGTTCGGTTTACCGGTTTTTCGGTTCGGTTAATCGGTTAACCGTGTAATCGTTTATTAATTAACAACTATTATAAAAAGTAATTAATAACACACAAATACACATTCATTAATAAGTGTTCATTATATTTAAGATATTTTGATAATAAAAACATCAAATGATAAACATTTTACTCTTTATAATTGTGTATTTATATTATACGTATGTTAATCGTTCGGATATAATTAGAATAAAGTATTAGTAGTTAACATATTAGGGAAAATTTAAACTAGTAAACTACCTTAAAATGAAACCAAAAGATATATAAATAAATATAAATGATTTTATTAAAATACAAGTGTAAATATCTATATATAAATATAATATATACAATATATATACATATATTTAAAACTATGTATAAACTTTTCGGTTTTTTCGGTTAACCGTTTCTAATATCTATCCCAAAATTATGAACCGAAACTGAAACCGAAACCGAAACCGAAACCGAAAAACCAAAAAATATCGGTTCGGTTAACCGAAACCGAAAAATGGAAAAAAGTCGGTTCGGTTAACCTAAATTCGGTTCAATTTAACCGGTTTACGGTTTGGTTTTTCGTCTCGAAATATTTTGAACACCCCTAGTGACTAGCACTGGTTTTTTTGTGAAACTTTTTTCAAGAGATCATAATTAGATATATTGTCAAAGAAAGACCTATTTGTTCATTAAAAGGTCACTTTGGAATTCTAATTTAGTTAAGAGTAAATTACATTCCCCGTCGCAATGTTATGATACCTGTTTTATTCTGGATCGAGTTTATTTCAATTTCAATCTCTTAACCTGAATTTTTATTTGACTTTAAGTTCTTTAAAGGGTAAAAAGTTTTGAGATTTTAACGGAATTTCAACTATTTCATGAGGGATGACCATGAGAAGCTATGAGCGAAATGAAAATTTAGGTTAGGGATTGAACTCATAAAAACCTCTACTAAAAGGAAGTGAAATGAATGATATTACAGAGACGGAGAATGTTTTACTCGTGTCGTATTTACTATTTACACTGCGTTCTCAAGTTTAGTTTAGGGTGGAAAGAAAAAGAAGCGAAAGAAATGAAGTAAAATTTGTGTTCTTAAATTTTTTTAAGAGGGAAAAGGAAAGGAAGAGAAAAGAAGAAGAGGAAATTGACCTTAGTTATATTTTTGTTCAAACATTTCGTTTTAAATGTGGGGTGAATAGAAATGAACCTTTCCTTTCCTTTCTTTCCAACTTGAAAACACACCCTCGTTAAATGTCTTTCTTCCTTTTACCTTCTTTTCTCTTCTTCTTTATTTTTTCTCTTCTTTTCCTCTCATTTTCAAACTCAAGAACATAGGGTTAGTTAACGGGATAAGTGAGTACACGCGCCAAATTATGCAAGTGGGATAAAACATTCATTAACGCGGAAATTCAGATCTGATGAAATTGACAAGAAGTCAAATTCGTAAAGTTTCAGATAAACCCCTTGATCTATTACATATGTCTTTTTAACCTCTTTAGTATACTTTACTTATCTAGCAAGTCCATAAAGTGTAACAAACTTTTATGTGGCTTAGATTCTTGCATTTTCTTCCCACCTTAGTGAGACTGGTTACTGATTCGACATAGATTACCGAATTACAATTTATAAAATTGGGACAAATGACTCCAATGTATAAATTGAGTTAGATGATTTTATAAATTTGATGTTTCGATGATTCCATGTTGATTATAGTTATTGAATACTGATTAGTAATGATATTGTGTGGCTTATTTTTATTTTTTTTATAACTTAAGTTTAATTATATCACGTAACATTTTGATAAATTTATAATTCCATATCTAAAGTTTTGTGATTTTTGAATATCCGACTTTAAACAGTCGATATATGTAGAGGGGTCTCTGATAAGCCAACTTGGAGAATGCCGGGCATTTTTTAATTAGATATACACCGATATTTAGGGATGGCAAAAAGATCCGAATCTAATGAGGATCCCCGAACCCCGTAAGTTTTGGATCGGGTTGGGGATGACTTATTGGGGATGAGGTGGGGTATGGGGCGATAAATGAGGATTTATATCGGATTGGGGTTGGGGATGGGTAGTATCATCTCCGCCCCACCCCGATATATATATGTGTGTGTGTGTGTGTGTGATTACAATATATGTATATATAATTATTAATTATATCTATAAATAACTAATATCATCAATATATATATATTTATTTATAATTTTTTGGATTACAATAATATTTAATACATTATTTATCTATAAGACTATGGTGTATTGAAATTTAGAATTTTGACTCGTTCACAACAAAGTCTTAGTTATTATTTATTTGTAATGTTCCTGTGTAATCATTCTATTTTTTTAGTATACTTGTGTCATCAACGAGGTCAATTACTATATGTTGTCTTGATCATGTTACTATTTGTTTTTGAAACGAGGATGCCAATTACTGGATCTTTATGTAATGCTTTAAGAGATTTCAATAAGTCGTCCGAATTTTGGGTATAATTAATAGAGCACGAGTGATGCGTTACGATTTGAAGAACCCACGTTCTCAACAAGTTACCCCGATAAGACCCCGTTGGGTATTGGAGTAAGCCATTCCCCGGATGGACCGCCCCGATAATACCCCCCTGGGGTTTGGGGTGAGGTTGGGGATTGCTTAGAATAATGGGGTTGGGGCTGACACCCCCGGACCGAACCCGCCCCATTGCCATTCATACCGATATTTTGGTGACCAATTTCAGACTTTTTTCCTGAGCATCACAAGATGCTTATTTATCAAGGTTAAACCTTGATCGCTTCTAACATTCATTCAGTACATTTTACCACAAGGTCATCTTGAATATGATTATGACTCAAGTAACACGGAATGATTATTACGTTACATACAGATTAAATCAAAACATGTACACAAATATATCCTATTCAACAAACATCAATAGATCATTCTTGGCAATTATTTCCACGACAACGATAAAGGACCAAATATGCAACAATGAAGGAGTTAAAGGGAGTGTTATTAAGACATACTCTTTGTAAAGGATTAGATAGCGAAATACCAGGGGATTGGTATTCTGGAATCAATACCTTAACAAACCCTGCAAAAAATCTCTCTTTTTATACGGAGTACTACATAGTACATACAATACATACGATATATCTATATCTATATATTCATCTGTCTGTTAGTATGCTCCCGTTTGGTCGGCAACGAAGCTTCAGGTGAATGACCGTTTCTGTCTCTCTCTATCTTTCTATCTTTCCGGCCGTTTTCTTCTTATATTCTTTTACCCCGTACTTATATCATCATATCATCATACTTATATTGAATAATTCACCTCTACGTACAACTCTATTTTTTACTTTTTTTATTTACTATTTCAATCTCATTTCAACTCTCTGCAGCAACCAAATTTAACTCCCAATTTTAGCCAAACAAAATAAAACAAAAAGTAGATTTATTTTTATAAGGTGTGTAATTTATACTAAATTTATTGTATTATTTTTAGGTTTATATATATAGCAATGCGCGAACCTAAGAGCTAACTAAATAGGTTCTTTGGTTCGCAGGTTTAATTTTCAGATAATATATAAAGGGTTGCAATGATTAATGTGATGAATCATGTGAATCTACCAATGAATGAAGTGGAAAAAAGCTTGGATTCACAGTTATGGCATGCTTGTGCTGGTGGTATGGTGCAAATGCCCCCATTGAACTCTAAAGTCTTGTATTTTCCTCAGGGTCATGCTGAGCATTTGGGTGCTAGAAACATCGATTTCGGTGGTTCTAGATGGATTCCGCCGTATATTCTGTGTCAGGTGTCTGCCATCAAGTATATGGCTGATACTGACACAGATGAAGTCTATGCTAAGATTAGACTTCTTCCGTTACAAAATCAAAATGATTGTGATTCTGAAAATGATGATAGTTGCTTTTTAGGGTTTGATCGTACTCAAAGTGAAAATAAGGAAAAACCCTCTTCGTTTGCAAAGACGTTGACTCAATCTGATGCAAATAATGGGGGCGGATTCTCCGTCCCCAGATATTGCGCGGAAACTATTTTTCCGCGCTTGGACTATGCAGCTGAGCCGCCAGTTCAGACGATATTAGTGAAGGATGTTCATGGTCAGATTTGGAAGTTTCGGCATATATATCGAGGGACTCCTCGGCGGCATCTTTTAACGACAGGTTGGAGTAATTTCGTCAACCATAAGAAGCTTGTTGCTGGTGATTCGATTGTGTTTTTGAGAGCTGATAATGGCGATCTTTGTGTTGGAATTAGGAGAGCGAAAAGAGGAATTGGTGGGGGATTTCTTGAGATTCCAAATGTTTCATCTATATATGGTGGTGGATTTGTGAGAGTCAAACCGGAAAGAGAGAATTCAAGCTGCAAAGCGAGTGCAGAATCTGTGGTTGAAGCAGTGAATCGTGCGGCTAATGGGCAGGCGTTCGAGGTTGTTTACTACCCGCGGGCCAGCACACCCGAGTTTTGTGTTAAGGCTTCTACTGTGAAAGCTGCAATGAGGATTCAATGGTGTCCTGGAATGCGGTTTAAGATGGCTTTCGAGACTGAAGATTCATCGAGAATTAGCTGGTTTATGGGTACGATTTCGTCGGTTCAAGTCGATGATCAAATTCGTTGGCCTAATTCACCATGGAGGCTTCTTCAGGTATTATACAAATTTCGTGTCAACTTCTTGATTTGATTCTTGCAAATTCATATTTTTCTGATGTTTTTATGTTTGTCCGGAATTTAGGTAGCTTGGGACGAGCCCGAATTGCTACAGAACGTGAAACGGGTTAACCCGTGGTTAGTTGAATTGGTGGCGAGTATGCCAGCGATTCATCTTTCTCCATTTTCGCCTCCAAGAAAGAAGCTCCGGTTTCCTCTAGCACCAGATTTCCCCCTGCTTACAATGCCATCAAGCATTCAGGGAGCCAGGCATAGCTCACTCTTCGGGCTGGAACACCGTCTCCGGTTCAACCAAACGCAACCATTCCCATACGGGCTAACGGGTCATCACGACTCATTGAATCGGTTTCCATTCCAAGAACGTGATGAAAACATTTCGTGTTTGTCGACAATAGGAAACCATAACCCGAAAGTAGGTTTAAAAAAGAAAGATGAAGAAAAAGATAAGAAAAAACCAATGTTTGTGTTGTTTGGTCAACCAATCTTAACAGAACAGCAGTTATCCGAGAGCGTTTCTGGTGATACGGATGGTTCGGTTGTTCTTCAGAATGGTTCAATTCGGGGCTCCTCTGAGGAAGATGGTTCATGGGTGGAAACGGGCCATTGCAAGGTTTTTATGGAGTCAGAGGATGTGGGTCGAACACTTGACCTCGCGGCCCTAGGCTCGTATGAAGAATTGTACTTAGAGGTTGCGGGCATGTTCGGGCTACGAAAATCGGATGCACCCAGTAACTTGATCTACCGAAATGCGGATGGAGCTATAAAACACACGGGAGATGAACCTTTTAGGTATTTTTCGTACCCGTACTTGATTTTTTTTACGACAAACCTAGCTACAACCTAACTCAAATATATACGGAGTATTAAGCAGACTTGTAGAGTTAGTGATTAATTTTTTATGTTTTGTTTCAATTACTCGTTGCTAATGTTTATGTTTTTGTTGTTGCAGTGAGTTCTCGAAAGTGGCACGAAGGTTGACGATACAATTGGATTCCGGTAGTGGCAATTTAGGAAGTTAATTAATTAGGAAAATGATCGGATTTTTTTTTGTTTGTTAATATTTAATTTTTATATGTATATAGTCGAATTATTTACTAGGTTGTCTTTGATCATGTGTTTGATTTCTTCATTTTGAAGACATTTTTGCCCTTAATTAATAATTATTTCAGTTCCTTTTATCTTCTTATTATTATTTAATTTATTTCTATTTTAGTAATTAATTAGCACTGATTGTAATAGATTCTACTCTCTATCGTGTTCCGATTGCGTAAAAGAAAATTAAATTACTACATGCGTCTGAAATCTGATAATATTAATGATATCTTATGAATGAAGTACTACGAGAGATCGAGATCGATGCTATTTGTTTGATACTTTCTCCGTCTTAAATTAAGTGTGCGATATCAGTTTGTACATTCATTGAAAAAAAAAGGGAACCGTCACATTTTACAACAATAAAATTTTATGTTGAACTTTTAAATACATTTTGGTTATTCAGGTTTTTAAAATGAACACTTATTTTAAGATAAATCAAAATAGAAATGCCGACCTGTAAGACGGAGGGAGTTTATCGGTTACAAGATTTAGTCATTTAGTCAACCATACGTATATGTATATGATCGATAGGTTATGTCATGGGATTGAAGTGATCAAAGTCGATCGGCCCTTTTTATTGGGGGTACATGTTTAATCATAGCTAAAAGTATGAATAATTATATGCTGCTAACTTTTAAAGGATATAAATTGATTATGTAACTTTAAGAAGATTTAATATAAAATATATATAAATATTTATTTATATTAAAGAAAATATTTGAAATTTAAAATCATAAAATGAAAGTCCCACAGACAACAACATTAATCCCAAAGAGTGGTGGGATTAGGAACAGACAGCTTGCTCACGTGCGGCTTGTATGGTTTACGTGTGTTTTCATGGTGTGTCACCTTATCTGTCGTTTCTTTCTTTCTCTATTTAATTAATTAATTCTTTCTATGTATTAGACTCTATTTGTATTCTGATCTAGCATCTTGCTAGCCATTTATATTATCATTTGGGTTCGAGTCTAGGGGTGATGGCGGTGCCGAAGCTCCTTTCTCGTTCCTATTGCTTGGTTGTTCAAAAAAAAAAAAATATCTAATAAAAACCTTTATAATCAGTGGCGGATCTAGCACATAAGATCACGTGGTTCATAAATATACTGACTCAATGATTTAATTGACATAAAAAAATAATCATGATAAAAAAATGGATTGACGGGTTGGTTCGGAGCATTACTACGAATATAATTTTAACTTTTTTAATTTTTCAAAAGGAAAAATTTGTTATAATTGTTCCTGATGATGTTATATATCTTTAAAGTACGAATGACTCATTAATAATAGAAATATTTACTTTAATTTTCAATTTTAAGGAGTATTTGGACTATTTATAAGAAAATTTTGAAAGCATTTTCCTAGTTGTTGGATTTCAGTGAGCCCAATTATGCATTTAAAATGAGTTAAACTAATAAGGTAGGTCCTATTTATTTTTTAAGATGGTTTCTTAATCAACTTAACCACTACCCAATAGAAAAAATTCATTTTCAAGGTAGGTCAAGTGACCTAGTTGGTACAAGGCTAAATACGCCTTTGTTTATAATATGTTTGCATGTAAACTCAACGATGTTTTATTCCAAATTGACTCTTAATCTTTTATTACTTAATCTAATCACATCAAAAACTTTCATTAATTAATCTTTTCAAATGAATCTCTAATTTATGCCATTTCTGCACATATTTAGATTGAATTTTTTTTTTTAGAAAGACAATCCTACAACTAACATACCCCACATTATATATATACATCACACATATATACACACATGCCTCCCACGAGGCTTGAACCCACAACCTCTTAGTTGATGGGCTCCTCACATACCGCTAATATTTAAAATCTCATTTCACTTTTTCTTTCAAAAGATGTAGGTAAACTTACAAAACATATAAAAATATAGAGGTTAATGGTTTTCTAGTATAACACATGACATACATTTAATTTGTTTCACTTGTTTTTCGTTATATCTATATAGAGAAGAGTTCAATTGAGACCATTTATTTTGTGTGAGAATGGGGGAACCAACCACAATATGCCATGTGTCACTTTTTTCTCTCTCATCCACGTTTTTAAAAATTAAATATTTCACAAACGACAAGTCGAAAAATCATGAAAATTGCACCATATTTTTCAGCGTTTTATCCTCTTCGATTTGCCGTTCATCAAGGCATACTTCCGACGAACTTTTTTTTTCTTCATTTTTTTGGTGGGTTTTACATATTAGTAACACATGTGTTAGTGATTGATTATACATTTGATTTAGGGTTTAGGGTTAGGGTTTAGAGTTAGGGTTTAGCAGGGTTTAGTGGTAGGGTTTAGCAGAGTTTAGGGTTTAGGGTTTATATGATTTAGGCTTTAGAGTTTTATAAAGCGTTTAGGGTTTGGGGTTTAGGGTTGGGAGTTTGGGGTTTCGTCCCCGAAACCCCAAACTCCCAACCCTAAACCCTAACCCCTAAACCCCAGACCCTAAACTATAAACGCAACACTGTAACACACGTGTTAGCAGGGCCGGTCCTGTAATTTTTGATGCCCCGGGCGAGACAACTAGAACATGCCCTACTAGATTAAAAAAAAAAAAAAATTGGGGTTATGGTTAAACTAAGTGATTTATTCCTATACCGATAGTTATTAAATTCATAAATGTTACACTTCGAGAAGAGAAACTATAAAGTTCAACGTAAATTACCTACAATGATGTCTTCATGCTTCCTTTTTTTCTTACAAAAGAATACCTAATATCTTATCTTGACATATTTGATGTCAATATAAACTCACCTACATTGTATGTTTCTGTGTGTTTCATATGTGTATTCAATAACATAAATGTCTACGTATATGTTATACTATTCTTAGGTGCTATATTTTAAGACTATAAAATGTGAGGTTTAAACTGTAATTTGTTTAATAATAGGGGGAAACTTTTAAAAAGTTTCAAAGTAAAAAGCAAGTGGGCCATGATGGAGTCATCTTCTCCACATCAAACCTGCGATTGGAATTGCTCCATTATTAAACCAGCAAATCTAACTTTTGGTTGCTCTTCCACGACTTTAATAGACTAATATTACTATCCAAAACATATATAGTCCATATAACTTGATTAAATCGTCTAAAAATCAACTTTCACATGCTATAAAAAATCAGATCTGCATATACCCAAATCCGACAACGAAATACTTGATGCCCCTTGTACGAGTGATGCCCTGGGCGGTCGCCCGGCCAGCCCAGCCCCAGGGCCGGCCCTGCGTGTTAGTAATGTGAAACCCACTAAAAATAATGGAAAAAAAAAACTCGTCAAAAGTATGCCTTAATGGACGGTAAATCGAAGATGATCAAACGCTGAATCTAATGGTGCAATTTTCATAATTTTTCGATTTGTCGTTTGTGAGATATTTAACTTAAGGGGTAAATGGGTTTTGTATTCTTTTTGTACACATGGCACCATATCATTGGTTCCTCTATTCTCACACAAATTTTTAGTCTCATTTGAACCTTACCCTATCTATATAATATTTCTTGATATATATTAACGTAGCCAATGTTATTGTCCTCAAAATTTACAAGTCAATCGATTTTTTAATGGGTAAATGACAAAAATCGGCAACGAACTGCCAAAATTTGTTCCAAGTATGCAACTTACCAAATAATTTGTTCAGGTATGCAACAAACCGGGAAGTTTTGTGTTTGAATCTTTGAAAGTTCAAATGTTACCGTTTTAAGTTTGAAAAGGCTGACTAGGATTACACGTCATATGCCACATCGTTTTTTTGCCACGTCATACCTACGGTTGGCATCCACGTCACATTGTCTTGTTAATTTTCGTTTCAGTTAAAATTATTTTTTGTTTTAATAATTTCCATTATTATGTTGTTGTTTTTTTCTAATTCAATAACAGATCTTCATCATTCTCGCCATTCATTATAAGCAACATAGACACTCATTGCACCTTAAATCTTAATCTGACAAAATAAAATATATAGAGCTTAAACCCACACAATCAACCACTTCTAACAGTTACTCTATCTTCTTTTCAAGAAAACATTGTAATTTTACGAATATATTTTTTTGCTAAAAACCTCATATGTTCAACTCCATTTACGTTACACACACATAAGTCGATAACTTGTCTTACATTATAGGGTTAAAAACATTACATTTTTCACTATTTACTACCAAAAAATTCACCCAATTCAAGGTTATATACACAGTTTGGGTGTAAAATTAGGAGTTTCACTAGAACAAAACAAGAAGTTTGAACGTGGGGTATGTCTTTGCTCGTTCATCCGTATTATACAATTCGAAAATTTAGATCTTAAACTTGAATTCAAGATCCATCACCGCATGTGGGTACTTTTGGACCCACCGCCACCGGTTGGCGCTTTCTAAAACCCCCACCGCCACTTATTGATGACGACATGTCAACCACGTAGACCGGAAACATAATATTGTTAACTTTAGAATTATGTAAAGTAAATTATGTACTACTAGTAGATAATCATGTGGGAAACTAAAGATCAATCAGTGATCTGTAAAGTAAATTATGTACTATTCATTTTCTCTTCCGATTCAAAATGCAACCACCACTTTTCACCTAATTCCTCCGCTCCCCGGAATACTCAATTACCTAGCTTCGTCTCCAATGGCCAACTTCCACACTGTCATTTTTATTCCTAAATTATTTACATAATTATTATTGTTTCGGTTGTTTCCGCTAAAGATCAACAAACTCATCGCACATTCAGAGTTCGAGTTCAAAACGATGCTAAACCGCCGCCGCCCGTCGGAGATCAGATCTAGGCCGAAATGAACGGCGTAAATGCGACTGCTGTTGCCGGATTTTCAGATCTGGGCCAACGACGGCGATGCGTGTTCGTACCACCAAATCTGGTGTTGTTCACGACCTGCTTGTCGCCGGAAAACGAACGAAGGGTCATCGGAATTTGTTCTTAATTTCACATCTTGATTACTGTTTCCTTTGAGAGATTGAAGTTTGTTTTTGTTTGTTGTTTTGATGATGTATTTACACGGCCTTGAAATGATATTTACGGCACACTTGGATCGAACTTGTCTAGACTTGGGATTTGTTATATGAATTAAATTTTTTTTTTTACTGAAATCAATATTTCGATGGGAGCTGTACCACCAGATCTGGGTATTTTTTAAAGAAATATAATTAAAGATATAAATATAATAAAAAAATTAATGTATTTTTAAATAACATTACGTGGCATCCAGATGTGTGTCATCTTTTATTTCCATGTCACTTTTAATAAATAAATGAAAATTGTTTAAAATAGAAGTTGACCGGTCAAACCGGTTGCAGGTTACCATATTACTGACTTAAGTACGAAACTTCCCGGTTTGTTGCATACCTGAGCAAATTATTTGGTAGGTTGCATACTTGGAACAAATTTTGGCAGTTCGTTGCCGATTTTTGTCATTTACCCTTTTTTAATTGTTTCTTATTATTTATTTAGTATTATTACCATTTTTTGATAATAAAAAAATAATAATGTAAGGAAATAGTATTAAATTGGAAATAGTAGTAAGTATTATTGCACGAATTGAATAATGAGAAGAGATGCATGTTTAAGTGCGTAACAAGAGTTGCGCCGGTTGGGACGACTTGTCAACCCCATGCAATTGCACACACCAATTAATGCCTTTTAATCCTCAATGTTGTCTCCCACACAAACATAATTTTTTTCATGGATGTATTAATGCCAGAAATATTGTTAATAATATAAATGGCATTTGGGTTAATAACTGTTGGATTCAGGAACCGAGAGCTATCAAGATTCATGCGACCAATTTTTTTAGCAGAAAATTCATGGAGCCATTGCCGAACAGGCCTAGAATTCTGATTGATAATGTGCAAAAACTTACAACCGATGAGGCCGAGGGGCTCATAAAGCCGTTTAGCATGGAGGAAATAAAAAAAGCTGTTTGGGAATGTGGTAGCAATAAAGCCCCGGGTCCGGATGGTTTTAACTTTGCATTTATAAAGAGGTTTTGGAATCTACTTCATGGAGATTTCAAGAAGATGATGGACTCTTATCACTCGGACGGGATCATAAGTAAGGTTTGCAACTCCTCTTTTTTCACTTTAATTCCGAAATCGTGTGACCCCCAATATTTTGATGAATTCCGTCCAATTTCCTTGGTTGGTTGTTTGCCAAAATTGGTTTCAAAAATCTTGGCAAATAGACTAAAACAAGTCATTGGTTCGGTTGTTTCTGAGGCACAATCGGGTTTTATGGAAAAACGTAGCATTCTTGATGGGCCCCTAGTCGTTAATGAAATTATTTCATGGGCAAAAAAGAATAAATATGAGGCTGTTTTGTTCAAAGTGGATTTCAATAAAGCTTTTGATTCAATTAATTGGAAGTTTATAGACTCAATACTTGAACAAATGAACTTCCCGCATTTGTGGAGGAAATGGATTTCGGGTATCCTTTCTTCCTCTTCAGCTTCTGTCCTTATTAATGGCTCACCATCTGATATGTTTCATTGTTCACGAGGTGTGAGACAAGGTGATCCTTTATCCCCCTTTATTTTCATCATAGCTATGGAAGCTCTAAATTGTGTGTTTGAGAAAGCTAAATTCCTGGGCCTGTTGAGAGGAATCCGATTGCCTAATCGAGGTCCCATTGTTTCACATTTCATGTTCGCGGACGATCTAATTGTACTAGGAGAATGGTCGGTCACAAATGTGTTGAATATAGCTAGAATTATGAGATGCTTCGCTTTGGTCTCGGGACTTGAAATGAACTTGTCTAAAAGTAATATTTTCGGACTCAATGTCACTGATTTGGCTGTTAATATTGCTGCTGAAAAAATTGGTTGTAAAGTTGGAAAAATTCCATTTGTGTATTTAGGTCTCAAGATGGGTGCAAACATGAATCTATGTAAGCATTGGGATGATGTTATTGATACATTCAAGGCTAGGCTATCATCGTGGAAAGCTAAATCGTTGTCCATGGCTGGTAGAATTATTCTCATCAAAGCAGTACTTGATAGTCTTCCAACATACTACTTCTCGATCTACAAAGCTCCGGTTAAAGTGCTTGAAAGCTTGGAGAAAATTAGGAGAAAATTCTTATGGGGTGGAACGGAGAATACTTGCAAAATTAATTGGGTATGTTGGGAAAGAGTAATTGCACCAAAGGAAAAAGGGGGCCTTGGTCTCGGATCACTCAAACAAGCGAATATTAGTTTGCTCATGAAATGGTGGTGGCGTTTTCACCAAGAAACGAAAAAAGTATGGAGTCAAATCATTGCTTCAATCCACGGTAGCATAAATGGGAATCATTTGTTACCAATCAGGAAAGGTATGTCGAGTACATGGCTAAACATCGGAAGAATACAGAAGGATTTGGCGGGTCTCAATCTTGATATTTCTCGTTTCATCAGAAGGGTAGATGACAAGTACATATGGAAGGGCGATACATCTGGATCCTTTTCGGTTGCTGGTGTTCGAAAAATCTTGAGTAATCTCTCAGCCCGTGACTCTGATTTCCGCTTTGAATGGTGCAAATGGGTTCCAGGTAAAGTGAATCTATTTTTTTGGAGAGCTGAAATGGACCGCCTTCCCACCAGGGATGCTTTGGCTAGAAGGAATATCCAGGTTCCATCCTTACTTTGCCCTTTATGTAATAATGCTGAAGAATCTATTTACCATCTTTTGGTTTCATGTGAGGTTGCTAACATGTTATGGAGTTATGTGAGCTCCTGGTGTAAACTGTTACCTATATATGCTTTCTCTATCCGAGATTTGTATGGTATAGCTAGGGAAGGAAAGAAGGAATCGATCCCTTACATTGAAGCAATAGTTCTCACAACTTGTTGGTGCTTGTGGAAAGCAAGAAATGACACGTGCTTTAAGGGTATTCCACCATCTTGGACTCGTGTCAAGGAAGATGTGCAAAGCCTGTCTTTTTTATGGGTCAAAGGAAGAGCTAGAAGGAACGATTTAACGTGGGAAAAATGGGGTCACTTTAAAGTGTAAAAGTCATTGTGTGGGGTTTTTTTTGTGTTTCTGTATATATCTTGATGGTGTATATTGTGTTTCCGGTTCTGTATGGGATGCTTTCAAAAACGAGCTAGAGTGAAAACCGGTGGCGTGGCCTCTAGTATTCTCGGGGGGTTTTTCCTGGGTTTTCCTAGGTTTTTTTCATCCCTTTAAGCATCCTCGCAGTTAAGTTCCGGAAATTTGGGGGTATTTGTAATCTTGTATTTTCAGTGTATGTAAACTTTGGTGGCTTTTAGCATCTTGCTATTGGCCTTTGTTAATATAATTCTTCTGCCTTTCAAAAAAAAAAAATAAAAAAAAATAAAAAAAAAATAAACATTTTATTTTTAGATTTTTTGTGAAAGCCAAATTGTACGACTGTTTACCCTCAATTTCATACCCAGAAGAAGTTTTCTTTTTCGATAATAGAGACGAAAAGGTTGTCTAAGTACTTTAAGAACTCTTAATTTTTTTTGTTTGTCAAGGTGGTCTTTGAGCATGGTTTAGGTCAATGTTTTAAAACCCGGGTTTTTAGTCGACCCGGAAAAGTGTTAATTTCTGGTCGGACCGGTCGGACCGGTTGGGCCGGAAGGTCGGACCGGAGTTAATAATAGTATACAGTAGTAGTATTTAGTGACTTTTTTATTTTTTTATAATTATAAATATAATTATTAATTATATCATGTATAATAATTATAATCCATAGAGTAATAAAGGGTGATGATACATCGATTCCCTTGTTATTCTTGGAATATACATCAATATAATAATTATATAATCCATAGAATAATAAATAGTGATGACACATCAGTCAAAAATTCCCTCATTATTCTTGAAATACACAATTAATCAATATTCCCTAATTATAAATGATTAAATGTACATAGAAATTGTAAAAAAACAAAAAAAAAAAAAAAAAAAAAAAAAAACATGAAACCCGGGTCAATGCGCCGGTCCGGGTCCCGGTCCAACCCGGTCCGACCGGCCGGGTCAACCGGGTCGTTGACTAGTCAACATTTTGAAAAACCCGGGTTTTTTTCGCCCGGAAATCTTTAAAAATGCGGTCCGACCGGTCGAACCGGGTCTTAAAACACTGGTTTAGGTAGTCCACGGACCAGAACCTTCAAATTATAGGGGTTTCAATATGTGTGTTTGTGATATATATATATATATATATATATATATATATATATATATATATATATAGGGTTTGGTTATTGTAGAATAATGTTTACAATAGAATAAATAGAATAATGTATGGACCGTTGGATGCATCGTTGACCAGATTAGACTTATTAGGTGGTCAAAACTCATTAAATGTCACTCAAGGACAAAATAGACATTTGTGCATGCAATAAACACCAATCAGCAATTTTATTCCCGTTTGAAGAATCAAAATGTAGTTGGGCAGAAATCTATACCATTTTCTGATTCCAGCGAGAGTAGAAAAAAAATATTTAAACAAATATTAAGGAGTTGATGCACAGAGTTTCTAACTTGATGCACGATTATTATTCTTATTATTATTATAAATATCAAACGAAATTACACGTAAATTAATAATCAAAATTTAATCAGTAAACTACTACTAAATGAATTCAATATGATTTACACGGTATTCGATACAAGATTCACAATTTAAATTGACTCACACACTCTACAAATTGAATAACAATTTGTAGAACAGAAAATTGATTCACAAATCTAACACTGATTCACCACTCGACAGCTTGATTCACAAACTTCAACAACTTGATGCACACTTGATTCACACGGATCTGGTTCACAATAAACTCCGAAGACCAACAAATCTGAGATCCATTAAATCGTGAAGAAATAATAAGATGATGGTGGTCTGGATATCTTTTGACGGTGACACTTGCGTATACAGTTGCAACGATTTTGACGGTTTACCAGTAGTTGTTTCGATGGCCACGGTCAATCGAAAACCGAAGAAGGTTGTTGTGGCTCTGTTCTTTAGTTACTCTTCATATGATCATGGTAGAGGAAAAAACATGGCTACGATCGTGAGACCGAGACAGTACGAGAGTGGTAGGTACGACATCGGAAAAAAGAAACCATGGCCGGAGAATCTGATGAAACATATAGAGATATGGCAGCGGCAGTGAATTGTTCCATGGCCAAGAAGATTATGGGAAAAAGAAGATATGAAATAAAGAACGATATATGTGAACGGAAAAGGGGGCGGAGGAGTTTTCCAAGGGTATTAAAGGTTTAAGGAGAATGTCTAGAATACCCTTTTACCCAATTTAATTTCTTTTAGGGATATTAAATTTTTTTATTTATTCTATCTATTCTATTACAAGACTTATTCTATTGGATCCAAACCCTATATATATATATATATATATATATATATATATATATATATATATATATATATATATATATATATATATATGGTAGTGATCAAGAGGGAAGTGCCTTTTTTTGGGGGAAGGGGGAAACGTTAGTATGCATCAAGAAACATATTACAATTATCAATCAAAACGTCAACAAAAAATTATTTTTATTGGTAAATAGTAATCAAAATCAATGCTATAAATAATATTTTAACGAATGAATTTCATTTTTAAGTCACAACATTAATTGATGAATATTTATTTAATAAATTGTTAATATGCAGTGTGATGCAAATTAACTAATATGCATCGCGATGCATATTAAAACTTCACATTATTTGAAAGATATTTTTATTGTTAATATGCATCGCGATGCATATTAAAACTTCACATTATTTGAAAGATATTTTTATTGTTAATATGCATCACAATGCATATTAACTAATATGCACCGCGATGCATATTAACGGATTTGGATCTAATATTCATAAATCGATGCTATAACTTGAAGAAAGAATTTATCAAGAAAGCTTAAAATTCATAGCATCGATTCTGATTAACATTTACTAAATTTCAGTTTGCTTTTTTCGAGATTTGTATGGGTGAAGGTAATATACTTCCTGATGCATACTAACGCTTTCTCCAAAAAATGCACTTTCCTCTGGATTATTTCAATATATATATATATATATAATATGATCGTTCATTGCAAGAAAGAAAAAAATACTTTTTAGTTGCTTCAAAGTCAATTGCGCTACAATTGCATGCAAAGAATAAAGAAAAAAACATCTAATAGCTACGTATAAAGGCATACTTTCGGTAATCAATCACTTTTTGTCCAACACCTCCAAAAATTCAGAAACTGCCCGCCCTATTTATAATTTATAATTATAATATTAGTTTAAAAGACATGTATATTTTTATATTCATATTATAACAGCCAAGAATATATACCGTATATATGATAATACAGATTATTATGATTGTTTAATGAATAAATTGATAACCATTGTTGAAAAGTTATACATCAACATTATTTTCTAGCGAGCTAACTAAATTGAATTCGCAAAGTTTTAAATAATCAGGAATCTACAAAGATTTAACACAAGTAAGAAAGGCTCAAGATCCCATACGATATTGGTGAAATGGTCAAAAAGTCAAATATAAAAGATGTCTAAGCATATTTTCCTTATTTCTGAATGTTTGTATTTTATTTAGGGCTCTAATTATATTTTTTATTTTTACAATTATATGTGGAATGAAACAAAAAGTCAAGATGACGTGATTCTATTATGCTTAATTTCTTTTTGGTTTGAAAATATGATTTATAAGAATTTACTTTTTATAGTTTAATTTATTTATATGGATATATAATTATATATATTAATCAACCTTTTATACTCCCTCCAACAAATAAATTATTGGATGGATTTAGGATAACGTACGTAAATGTCACGTTCACCCTTATATTCAAGACAAGTTTGATATATTTACGATATGAGTTATAGAAAGTAATAAATGATGGTATAATTGAATATTCAATGATTTTATATAATTATTTTTTGCAGTGGACAATTTCTTTGGGACACACAAAAATAGTAAAATGGACTGTAAAATTGAGACGGAAGGAGTAAAAGTTAGATCAACATTTTTAAACCATTATTTCTATATATAACATCTAATTTACCTTTCTTATTAAGTAAACAAATTATACACGTAAAAACACATCTTTTGAACGGCAAATGGAGTTAAACAAAATAAGAAGAAGCTAGAGGAAAGAATAAAACGGGCAAGCTATTGAACTATTGAAGGACGTGAAAACGCAAGGTTACGCAAATTCAAAACACTCTCGTACTTTTATTACTCTTTTACACTGCCACCACCAACCCATTACAGTCACTTCATATTCATACCGTCTCACAATATTGTGCGGGTACAATGTTTGTAGAAAGTTTTAAAATGATCAATCATTGATTTAACAGTATCAAGGAACTTTCCAACCTTGTAGTTTATAAGTCTTGCTGTTAAAACAAATGGTGGTGATTTGTACACCACACTACAAGAATCTGGACTTTTGGAGACGAAGACTTTTCGCGATGACAAAATGTCGAAGCATTTTTATTAAAGAAAAGCAAAAATAAAAGAATATATCTTTCGCAACGACACGTAGCCGCGAAACATTTTTATTAAAAAAAATCAAGAATTAAATAAATTATCTTTCACGATGACCTTTCGCGACGACATGTGACTGCGAAGCATTTTTAATACAAGAAAATCAAAGTCAACGTGGACCCCACGTGTCGTCGTGAATAGTTGTCGCGAAAAACTTTCAGCTACGTGAGTATAGTGACAACCTTTCGGCGATGACACGTCGTTGCGAAAGATCTACGGCGACGACAATTTGGCGAAATGGCGACGACTTTTGTCGTCGTCAAAAGTCCCGATTCTAGTAGTGCCACCAAACATTAGCCATACACCATTTTTATGCATCATTGTGTTGTACTATACAACACTGTTAAGCAGCTTTAGTGGTGTATGGCTAAATATTTGGTGGTGTACAAATCACCACCCTAAAACAAATATATACATCCGTGACAGTTGGGTAGCGGTGGGTTTGCGTTGATAGGGATAGGGAATATAACATTAATAAGTTGAAAATTGAAATGTACAATTTATATACATGCAAATATACAATTAGAACAATTTGTTGCTGACTCGTTCGTATATCTATATCTAAATCTAAACTACATATATAATGCATCATAGGTTTCTATTTTTAGGTATTTTTAAAACCAAAGTTTTAGACTCGGAATATAAATATTTATATTTTTTTAAATTTCATTATTATATACTCCGTATGATTTTTTTAGTAAATAACAATTAATTAATTTTCCCCCGTCACTAAACATAATTAGTCCAACATATTTAATGGACAAATTTCAACACCATAACTAATATATCGGAAATAAGAAAAACGATATATCAATATCATGGGTCCGTATCATTAATAGATTTTGTTTTATGATGCATTATGCAGGTTTTTCTATAGTCAAACTCAAATCAACATATAGCTAGATTGTACACACAATTGAGAAGTAAATTCAGTGTCTCAAAGTTATCCACACAAATCCCTAAATTTGCAAGTTTTTACGTATTAATCCGAGTGATTAGGATATCCTCATTAAAATAATTTTGTGATACTCGGTAGTAGTCGTGAACAAAAAACCCGTACCCGGAAAAAAACCCGGAACCGAACCCGAAAAAAACCGGTTTTTTTGAACCCGGTTCGGGTTTTTTTCGTACCCGGCGGGTAGGGACCCGGGTTGGGTTTTTGAAATTCAAATCGGGTTGGGACCGGGTACGATACAGGTCGGGTTGGAAAACCCGGTATAAAACCCGGAAAAACCCGGTTTAAAAACCGGTATCCGTGGGTCAAAAACCCGGTTCGGGTAGGTCAACAAACCGGTTCTCATCCTTTGACCTAAAACCCGGTTCGGGTTCCGGGTACGGGTCGGGTCGGGCTAATACCCGACTTTGTTCACGTCTACTCGGTAGTCGGTCCATTTCCAATTATTTATGAAGATGAGTTGCATAATAATGGTTAAAGTTTTGGGCTCCGGCCCTTGGGCTGTGGGTAGCAAGTAGACAAAAATTGTTTAGCAACCTTGGGTAGTTGGGTTCTGGCACAAACTAATTGCTTCTTTTATGTTGGAGTAAATTACCTCAATGGTCAGTCAAACACTTGTATAACATGTAGTAGTCGATGTCAGATTTTTTTTACAAATATAGTCAAAACTTTCGCCTAAAAAGAAAATAGGCTAGGCGAATACGGCACATCCAATGAATTAAAGACACGTGGCAATATACTTCGCCGGTCAACCATTACTTCGCCGAATCCAAATTAACGAAAAAAGATCGCCTAAATGTTATTTATGTGTAGGCGAATACGGTGAAGGTTAGAAATCCACAATCTTTTTTCAATATTTTCAAGTTTGACCAAAATAAAACGGGGTTTATCCTATACAGTACAATATATAATGCTTAAGGTACAATTAATTGAAGCATTTTCAACCCCATCTGAATTGTTGCCGCTAACACATCATTGCTTGGCTTTAAATGCACAATAATACATGCAAAACCACAACTGGGTTATGGAACGGATGAGGTGATGAGGAAGATAAAGGATCACGGCGCGGTTTCCAAGATTTCAAATTGTTCGCCGGTTTCGCCTAAAGTATTATGAATTTAGGCGAATTTTTCCATACACGTGTCGCGTTTTCCTTTGTTTCGCTAGGTTCGCCGCTTATAATTTGTATTTAGGCGAAAAGTACGACTAGAATGGTAAAATAATTTCTGACGTAGTCTACTGAATGAAATTAAACCCGTTGATCGACCACCAAGGTAAAAATCCCTTTATGTTGCATCAAGAGAAGAATGATTTGGTATGTCATAAGTGGCTGTTGAATATAAATAAACAAAAAAAAATAAAAAATAAAAACGAATAAAAAAAAACTTTGTTACATCATTTGTTTATGTAGCAGGTGCAAGTCTGCACCATGTTTTGATGATATTTCTAATTTGGTTATAGAGTTAATTACGTCGTTCGCCATTATGTTTTTGTCGAAATTACTGGTTTACTTTTAAGTTTTTAATTACTTCGATCATCCTTACTTTTCAAATTTATTTCTCTGATAGTCCTTTACATCGACGGACGTTAATTTTTAACGTCTAACTATGACATGTGCCAAACATGTGAGGGTAAAATCACCTCTCCTTCTTCCCCACCACATCCCCACCTTACCTAAATTTCCTCTGTCACCATTTTTCTTATAACATTTTTCGATAAACACATTTATTTTTCAACCAAAACATCACAGATTTAAAACCTAGGAATAAACCCACCATGTTACCACCACTGTACCTCGCTGCCGTCCTTGAATACCTCGCCGCAGAGGTACGTACCTTTCAATGGTTACGTTTGTAGGGGCTACGATATGTAGTGGTCACCGGATTGAAGATTACGAAGAAAAGATCTTGCAGTGGTTACAGCTGTGGTATAACACCCCTCATTTATACTCAATTTAATATAGTAAATCGGAAGCGTAAGTCCAAATAACTAGTGATAGTTTACACCATTTTATCAACATATAAAATTCAACCTTTTAAAAAACATAACTTCTCGACATAGGTGTTATATAAAAACATGTTAAAACATTATTTTATACAATTCCACTATCAGAGTAATGCCTCAAGGTCAAACATTCCTTCTAGTCCAACTTCTTGCCCACCCAATAAAATAGCCAAAACCTGCAAGAAGGGATAATGTGGGGGATTAGCATAACGCTAAGTGAGCAGATAACTAATCAACAACCTAACTTAGCTCAACAACTTTGTGTACAACAATTAGCACTAAACAAGCAAGTACACAATACAACACATCAACAATGCATCAGTTCAACAATGCAACAATTCAACTAATCAACAACACCATAATGAGGATCGGCGGCTCTGGGGCTAACCATTAACCCGGGAGGCTCCCCAAGAACACTTACCCAACCTATCCGTATGGCCATACGGACGAGACCGATAGCTAGTGATTATCTTCAACTAACACAGGAGGTGTGTTAAACTTTGGATAACCAACTAGCCCAACCAACAGTTCAACAACTCGTTGCCTCATTAACAACTAATGCCCGAAGGCCAATTAATTCAAGTGATCACGTAATCAACAAGTCACATATTCAACTAGTCAACATATCAACAGTATTATTACTATCCGCATAAACATCAATGCAAATAATAAAGTAATAACACGTTACTTGTTGTAACCAAACTTGTTACAACCAAGTTACGCTGAGGATTAGAGATCCACTCACCGACCACCTCAGGCATCCACTCAGTAGTCTAATATCACTGAGCCTTCTGCACATCTGACAATACAGTAGAATAATACAAGTTAGTTACATGTCTCAAAGGTATACAACACCATTCAAATATACTTATATCAACAATTCCAATTATCAATACCAAATTCATACTTCTTGAATTAGATATCATGATAATCATTTTTCAACTACACATTAATCAAATTAGTACTTATAGTCATTTCACATTATTCATTCCAAGAGTATGAATAATTACCTTTAACATCATTAGTTCGCCATCACTTATCAAATTATGATCATTAACAACACTTCATCATTTAATCTATTATAATTATTACTAATCCATCAAAACACCTCATAATTATCATAACTACCCTAAACACTTAATTAACTTTACACATTTTAGCTTGAACACAACTAATCATCATCATGAATCAACACTTATTTAATTAAACATCATTACTCTAGGCTTTAAAGCTATGAATTTTACATAAACAACTAAACCCATAACTATCTATATGATCATTCATCATTTTCTACATTTTCAAGGTAGGGTTTCACTTCTAATCATGAAATTAACATCCACTAACAATTATTAATGCATTTCAAGCTTCAATTTCAAATTACACATACTAATTCAATCAAATACTTAAAACCCAATTTCTAGGGTTACATAAAATTCAAGAACTAGTAATTAAAACATGTTTACAATGATGATGGAATGATTAATACATGTTATTGAAGCTTAACTAACCTCAATGTACACTTTTGAAACCCTAATTTCGGATTTTGATCAAGAACACCAAAACCCCTAATTTCTAGATTTTAGAAAATGAAGAACACAAGATTATACCTTGATTAGATTGATTAAAGAGGCTTCAATTTGAGTTCTAGAGCTTCAATTCCATGTTATGAGATGATTTGGGTGAATTGATTTAGGGTTTCTCATGTTTTGGTAAGTATGTATATGCGTACGTATGTATGTATATAGATATATGATGAAAATTATAAACCGACTCAAAATAGAGTATAACATATAATTGGTTAATTTTCATTTCCCGTACTTATCATTGTCTGAAACTTGAAAACCATTTGCGGGAAAACGTCATTTTATTTTACCGTCAACTAGATTAATTTAAAACAAATAATAATTTATTAATCACAATAAATTATTCGACTCTCTTACCCATTTATTTTCAACTAGCACAACAAAATTACTTTCTGACACATTTTAATAATAATTCACAGTCAGAAAATATTTAATACTACTAGACCCAAATACTGGGTGTTACAAATCTCCACCCCTTAAAGAGATTTCGTCCTCGAAATCTGATCACCCTTATTCGGTCTAGAATAATTAGAACTACCTACTCACTTTTATTTCCATTCAATACTACTCTACTTCTCATACAAATAATTACTCATTACTAGATGCACACTAGATGTGTGTACCAGTTTAATCACTTATGCATACAATCACTTATGCATACCATCACTTATGCATATCTTTAACCATATACTCACAAAATGTACCTATAAGTCAACATATACTTATATAGGTAGATATTAATACATCAATTTACACACTACCAATGTGTATTTCCACCGAACTCACTTAAACACATAGATTATGTTTTACCTCTATTTAATTTATTAGCACAAGATGTTATTTTCAGCACACAATGTAGCATCATCAACTGTTTAATTACAATATATATATACACACATCATGTATTATTCCCTTGAGCAACTTGTAAATATATATAAACCTGTTTTCAATTCTTTCCACATGCACCTATCCAAAGGTACATGATCTATATGTTCCAATGCACCAGCATTGCTCTTACATCCTTTCTCTGATAAATTTAAATGACCACTTGCATGACCAGTCATACTTAGTCATGTAACAATTTAAATTACATAATCACCAGTAATCAAAGTAACACATATCCATGTAAATATTTCAACTTTACACTATTCACAACAAGTGGTATTGCATACCGCAACATGCACATTAACAATAAAAGTTCAGCTCAATTTACAACTTGCTAGAAATTCTTTACTTTTGGCAACTGGTTAAACTTACTACTTTACACTGATAATTATAAACACAACTTGATTATATGAAAATCCTTTACTCGGCAGGAATCCACAATCATATAATCATCAACATATAAGAATAACTAATAAGCCCTATGTAGAGGTCAAATTCTATAGTTACAATTATTATCATGTAATCAACTAGCATCACGTCACACCAATTTGGATGCTAAACAACACCTGTTAATACCAAACATCATCAATGGTATTATTACAACACAAGATGTTGTCATTAATCACCCATTCAACAACATTTACTCAATAGTATTCACAATCAACTGACCTCTACTTTGTTTAAATCATCATTTAAAGATTACTAGATGCAATTAACTATATACATATCTCTTGTACCATAGGTACCACATTAAACAACAACTTAATGGTTTATTACTCTTTTATTTTAGTCAATCATTGACTATCACCCAACTACAAGTCAACATATCCTACCTATTAATTTATAACCACTTAACTTTTTCTGGTACTTAGTAGCCTCAACAACTTCATGTGAAATGGCATAATATAAATACGTTGGCCAGACGTCGTCATATTATGTCAGTCACACTTCATTCTCAGGCAACTTCATACCATTCCTCTTCAAGTCATTAATCTTTACTCTAACATATATCATAACACTGATATCAACAGTTTACACACTTTGACAACCTGTAATAGCAAGTATATCCCCAAACATTAACTTGCTATTATTTTCAACCTATCACTTTTAATATACATTACTTGTATCATCAGGTAGGTATCTTCAACATAGACATTCAACACCATTTTCAATATATATTATTAACATAGGGTAATGTCTAATACATGTACATCAGTCAACCTCTTTATTACCCGATTTCCAATTAAACTACTAGTATGACAATTAATACTTCTAGTACCTTCAGTACCAACATTTCATCAATACGAGGTGTAATATTTAACACATATTCATCAATCTATAAACCTTTTGTTAATTTATAATTGAGCATTTCATATTCGATCATCACATAATTATAAGCTCATGCACTTATCCTCTACTTCTTAAAATGCTCAATTTAATACATTTTTAATACTTTTGCATAATTCAGTTACTTCATCATGTTCAACTAATTCACATCTTATAGTCCACATAATTCTTATAATCAAGGTTTACTAATTCTTGCTAGTAGCAATCAACAATACCATTTACTGGTATAATCTGCAGTTAAATAAACTGCCTACAACCGACGCATACACCATAAAATATGTGAACCTCTTAAATCAACTTTTAATATTGCATATAGTCACAGGAATGATCTCTGGGCTCAAAGAAACAAAAGCCCAATACAAAACGTAAGTCGAAAGTTCGAAATAAGATTCGAAAAACAATAAAACGCGATTTTCGGGCCCCAAACGACCCCGAAGTGCCGAAAACTGACAGGGCTCATGGAAAAGCGATGAGCTTTGACTGTTGGCCCGTTTTTGAGTGGACATGTAAATTTCGTCTGAATCGGACACCGAAATTTTCTAGCGAAATTTTCTACGTCAAACGTTACGTCGAACGTCGAAAATCGTAAAAAAAATTATTTTAATCCTGTAAATACCCACAAACCGCCGGCTTCTACAGAGAAGCCGCCGGGTTCTATATAGGAGCCGCCGGCTTACACCCTCCAGCCGCCGGGTGAATTAAATTTTTGCCGAACAGAAATATTTTGCCTTATTTGGGCTATAGCAGCCGCCGGCTTGGGTGACCAGCCGTCGGTTTTGTACCACTAGCCGCCGGGTCCCCCATAAGACCCGCCGGGTCCCTTGTCTGCACAGCAGCCTGCACAACTTAGTGCAAAAATGCGAAATTCAAACGCACATATCTCACAAACCGTAAAGAATTAGGGTCTGAAATTTTGCAGGCACCTTTATATAGTCAAAATAAAACTTTCCCTTTTTACAATTTTTCAATTTTCACTTTTTACGCGAAAACGGACGTGTAACTCATTTTAGGCCATTTCCGACCATTTAGTGGACACGCCATATTCCAAATGGCTTGGTTTCAGACTTCAACCTTTTACCAACATGTTTCTATATATATTTAAGACGTGTGGGCATATTCATCACCCCAATATACCCTTCCTATCGTATTTTCACTCGATGACCCGTTTAGGGGTCCAATTGGGCACTCTAAAGAAAATAACCACATTGACTACTCAAATCATTTTCATCACCTTTTATTACTATCTTTATGACTTAAAGTCACTTTAACATTCTTTTTAATCAGACCACTACTCATTATAACCTTTTGACCATCAAGTGACCCCTTTGGGCACATTGACAACCCTTTTTGGGTTTCAACTCATATTATCACTATTCAAACACCCATTCCACATTACGTTGACTATTCTAAGTCCAACAAACTATTTTTCACCATTAGTGGCATACTATAACCTAAAGCACCAATTCACATTAAAATCACTATATTTAGACCAATCACAACAAGTTTTCCAATTTCATGATCACTTTGACTTTTCACAACTTGTCAATACATATAAGTTTGGTTGACCACCTCGACTTCATTATTTGACCACTTTTAGTATATAGATCATAATTCAATCACAATCATGATCATTATTAAACACATAAACATCTTACCATATTCACCACTTAATGGTATATATTACCAAATTGGACCTTTCCACCTTCGACTTTGACTTTTCCAAGTCAACGACACACATTCCAATTAATGGACACCTTCTTATTTTGAACATCTATACAACTCCATATTACTTCAATTGATATATTCTAACATCTCATTTCACTACATGGAGTCATTTCAACTTTGCTAATCATATTACTTTCAAAATTATTATTTCACATAACAATTCATACAACCGATTTCATATTTTAATTTCATATTGTAGACACCATTAAATCCACATAATACAACTATTACACCTTATTCAACAATGTGTCTACTCAATGCAACAATATATTACACCTTCATATGATGTTAAACATCTTATTTAATATCTCATCATCATATTGACAAGCAACAATCATCAAGGACTCATCACTGAGGAGTCATAGCAGTTTAATCCAATTTACTATACTAATAATCATATCATGGCAAATCAAACAATTCAAGCTTATTAGAAAGTACCTGATACATCTAGGCCCACAAGTATTGAGGAATCATTGAGAATACCAGACGGTTCCTCATGTTCCTCCGTCTCTGCAACCAAAACAACAATCTTGCAACTGATTATAGGTTAGTACACATTCAATAACAACTTTCTCATACAACCACTAATCCCCACCCCTGGAATGTTTGACTTGACACAAATCTAGGTTTGGGATTGAACATCTTATAATGTACAATTCACCCAAACCTATGCTCTGATACCAACTTATAACACCCCTCATTTATACTCAATTTAATATAGTAAATCGGAAGCGTAAGTCCAAATAACTAGTGATAGTTTACACCATTTTATCAACATATAAAATTCAACCTTTTAAAAAACATAACTTCTCGACATAGGTGTTATATAAAAACATGTTAAAACATTATTTTATACAATTCCACTATCAGAGTAATGCCTCAAGGTCAAACATTCCTTCTAGTCCAACTTCTTGCCCACCCAATAAAATAGCCAAAACCTGCAAGAAGGGATAATGTGGGGGATTAGCATAACGCTAAGTGAGCAGATAACTAATCAACAACCTAACTTAGCTCAACAACTTTGTGTACAACAATTAGCACTAAACAAGCAAGTACACAATACAACACATCAACAATGCATCAGTTCAACAATGCAACAATTCAACTAATCAACAACACCATAATGAGGATCGGCGGCTCTGGGGCTAACCATTAACCCGGGAGGCTCCCCAAGAACACTTACCCAACCTATCCGTATGGCCATACGGACGAGACCGATAGCTAGTGATTATCTTCAACTAACACAGGAGGTGTGTTAAACTTTGGATAACCAACTAGCCCAACCAACAGTTCAACAACTCGTTGCCTCATTAACAACTAATGCCCGAAGGCCAATTAATTCAAGTGATCACGTAATCAACAAGTCACATATTCAACTAGTCAACATATCAACAGTATTATTACTATCCGCATAAACATCAATGCAAATAATAAAGTAATAACACGTTACTTGTTGTAACCAAACTTGTTACAACCAAGTTACGCTGAGGATTAGAGATCCACTCACCGACCACCTCAGGCATCCACTCAGTAGTCTAATATCACTGAGCCTTCTGCACATCTGACAATACAGTAGAATAATACAAGTTAGTTACATGTCTCAAAGGTATACAACACCATTCAAATATACTTATATCAACAATTCCAATTATCAATACCAAATTCATACTTCTTGAATTAGATATCATGATAATCATTTTTCAACTACACATTAATCAAATTAGTACTTATAGTCATTTCACATTATTCATTCCAAGAGTATGAATAATTACCTTTAACATCATTAGTTCGCCATCACTTATCAAATTATGATCATTAACAACACTTCATCATTTAATCTATTATAATTATTACTAATCCATCAAAACACCTCATAATTATCATAACTACCCTAAACACTTAATTAACTTTACACATTTTAGCTTGAACACAACTAATCATCATCATGAATCAACACTTATTTAATTAAACATCATTACTCTAGGCTTTAAAGCTATGAATTTTACATAAACAACTAAACCCATAACTATCTATATGATCATTCATCATTTTCTACATTTTCAAGGTAGGGTTTCACTTCTAATCATGAAATTAACATCCACTAACAATTATTAATGCATTTCAAGCTTCAATTTCAAATTACACATACTAATTCAATCAAATACTTAAAACCCAATTTCTAGGGTTACATAAAATTCAAGAACTAGTAATTAAAACATGTTTACAATGATGATGGAATGATTAATACATGTTATTGAAGCTTAACTAACCTCAATGTACACTTTTGAAACCCTAATTTCGGATTTTGATCAAGAACACCAAAACCCCTAATTTCTAGATTTTAGAAAATGAAGAACACAAGATTATACCTTGATTAGATTGATTAAAGAGGCTTCAATTTGAGTTCTAGAGCTTCAATTCCATGTTATGAGATGATTTGGGTGAATTGATTTAGGGTTTCTCATGTTTTGGTAAGTATGTATATGCGTACGTATGTATGTATATAGATATATGATGAAAATTATAAACCGACTCAAAATAGAGTATAACATATAATTGGTTAATTTTCATTTCCCGTACTTATCATTGTCTGAAACTTGAAAATCATTTGCGGGAAAACGTCATTTTATTTTACCGTCAACTAGATTAATTTAAAACAAATAATAATTTATTAATCACAATAAATTATTCGACTCTCTTACCCATTTATTTTCAACTAGCACAACAAAATTACTTTCTGACACATTTTAATAATAATTCACAGTCAGAAAATATTTAATACTACTAGACCCAAATACTGGGTGTTACATGTGGTGGCGTAGAAATTGTGACACCCGGTCAAAAATGACCCAAATTACCGTCCTAATTTGAACTTTAATTACAAAGTATTATATAAACCGAAACGATTATATAATAATCACACGTACACAAATCTGGTAGAACGCAGAAACCCAAAATAGAATTTGGTGAAAAACATTTTTAAACAAAGTATTATTATTGGGAATAATAATTATATACTCCGTTTGAAATTTAAATACATTTAGATACAGAAAACTATCCGTGTATTTCGAGTTAAACTAAGATATATTTTATATCTCATCGGAAGTATTTTTATAAAATATTTCAATTGTTAACACATACGAAATAATATTTAGAAAATTATCATATTTAAATATTATACTATATTACGATCGGGTATACGAACATGGGTCGAAAAATACCAACCACCTCAATAATTGAGGCCGGTATATACAACCGACCTCAATTATTTTCTTCACACAAAACACACTCTCGGCTCTCACTCTCTCGATCTCTTCTCTTTGGATTTTCGGATCATCAAACACAACAACAACAACAATCATCAGTATCATCATCATCTAGCTCATCAACATCATCATCACCATCTTCTTCTTCGTCTTGATCATCATCATCTCCACGGCTCCATTCTTAAATTTGTAAGAACACAAATCGTTACACTTTAATTTCGTGTTTTTAATACATTATATGTCATGTAGTAACATCCTATATGTGCGGAAATTGGTGGAAATTAAGTTAGAACTCGTTTATTTTGAAACCCATTCGAACAGACCTGCAGAAACGTATGATCCACGCGGCGCGTCCTTTAGTACGCGGCGCGTCCTTCTTAAAAACCAAAGAACACGGCGCGTCCCTTAGTACGCGGTGCGTCCTTTTAAAAACCAAAGAACGCGGTGCGTACAAGTAGTACATGGCGCGTTCTAGACTATATTTATTGGACGCGGCGCGTCCTTATACACACGGCGCGTCCTTTAATTGGCAGTTCCCCCGTCATATTTCATGATCCAACGGATCAATAAACTAGCCCTGCGAATTCTAGCTAATACAGAACACATAAATTTTCGAAAACGTCGACGATTTAAAACAGGGTAGCTTCTCGATGAAAATTTTCTTATAATGGATTGGGCTCAAATTCGCTCGGTCATTCAAAAACAACCCAATAGACAAGGCTAAGTACCTTAGCCTAGTCAGTTTTAAGCCATCCGGGGTCGTCTAGGGGTCGAAAATGGCATATTTCGGTTTTCGGACTCGTGCCAAATTTTATAACTTAGGAAATAAAGTGTAACGGATATAATTAACTTTATACGTTTTCAAATAATGATAAACAACACAGTATACAAATGTATGAAAGGATTTTATACAAAACAAACAATATTATATTTTCGAAATATAATTCCGAACCACCACCAAATGGTCGCGCATTTTATGAAACTTCAAATGTAATACAAATCGAATACATTGAACGTAGTTAACCAAATGAACAACTAAACAAACGAATTATTACGCGTACACTTACAAACATACAATCTTGCGTGTTTAGGACGTTAGGAGATTACTGTTGGAATACGTACGCACATTAGGATTGCTGGCTCTACAGGTGAGTCTCATGGCCCCTTTTTACTGCTTTACATTGGGGGAGATGCATTACTTGTTTTACTCGAACACATGTACTTACACACTTGATTACAAACTGATTTACTGGTATATCGATTGCATGAGATTACTTAATCCAATGAAGTCCCTTTAATCATAGTCGTCAGTTATGGTCTTAAGCGCGAGTACTAGTAAATGGATCCATTAGGACTGACAATCCTCACCCAGGGTAGCACGCACTACCCCGAACATTCAGTATAAATGGGTGTTTCTTACTCGTTACATATGAATGTTCTGGATTAGCATTCACGAGGGCAAAATCAATGATTGTTAAGCTTCGACTATGGTGCTCATGGCAATATATACGGAAACTATTGCGACTGTGCAATATTTACTCAATGATTTTACAAGCTGATGTGTTCAAACTGTACTTACTATAAACCTGTGAGATTCACCAACCTTTTGGTTGACCTGTTTTAGTAATGCATTCTCAGGTACACAGCAATAGTAGGGTTGATCAATACAGATGGCCCAGCAGGATATGCTTTAGTAGCTCGAGTCGCATGCAATTACACTTATGAAGATTTTACTTGCATTATCTTTTGTATAATGATTATGTACTTAAAATCTAACAACATAAGTTGCGAACTCATCAATGATGTATTACTTTTGAAAACTTATATATTAATGTAACATCTTCTACAACGTCTCATTTAGAGTCGTTTGCTTGTACTTTGGGTTTGATTATTGATTAGTCACGCCCCAAAACAGTCGCTTCCGCAAAGCATGAAATTGGGGGTGTGACAGATTGGTATCAGAGCCTAAGGTTATAGCGAACTAGGTTGCATTTAGTGGGCCTAGACTATGACCGTTAGGCAGTATTCCTCATTAGATATAACTGGTTTAGGGATTTTAGCATACGAATTTAATTTAACATAGCCTGATCAACTATGTACAATTAAATGAAGATGATGTAAGATCTGAAAGGGGTTATGTTGAACAGGAATGCACTAGTTGACTCTGACCACGAGAGAACCGTGACTTGTACATGTTCTGTGATAGACACAACTAGGTGGATAATAAGTATATATAGGTTACACCTATATGATTAGGCTTATTAAGATCCTCCGATAATTAGTAACACACACACTGTACGAACTCATTTTAGAATAGGCCTATGGTAAGTTGATCGAATCAGGAAAAGAGTACCGGGATGTGCCCTGACAGAGAAGGTCATCTCTTCGAAATAGACTTACCCTAGGTAGAGATTAAAAACTTCGACGCCTTACTCTGCACAAACTGGTCATCAGAGGACCATTCTTCACTTACCCATCAGTTTAAACGTTCGAATCCAGTATTTCTCAAAATACGAATCTTTTCTACTTTCCTTATCACATTCCGCAAAACTACTGATACATGTACGGATGTAATATCCTTTTCACTTTTGAAAACTTTAATCCTCGTAATCATTTGAACTCGCAAGTTGGATGATTACAATCACTGTTATTCTACGCTATTGATTGTCACTTGTGTTGTGATATATTACTGTTATATATGCAACTACGATGATCATATTCTTGTACGAAACTCTGACATGTCCCTTATCTTCATTGAAGGAACATGCCTCCACGACAAAAGTTCACTCAAGCTCAGGTCGATCGATTGGTTGCTGACGCAGTACTTGCCGAGCGACGACGATCTGAAAGTGCTGAAACAACACCAAATGCCCCTGTAGTGAAACCCTGCACCTACAAAGACTTCCTTAACTGCAATCCTTTGAGCTTCAAAGGCACAGAAGGTGCCATTGGATTGTTGCGATGGATGGAGAAGACAGAGGCAGTCTTTCGCATCTGCAGTTGCCCTGAGAACTGTATGGTCAAGTTCTCCACCTACACTTTCATGGATGATGCTCTGACATGGTGGAACACTTATGCTGACTCCATAGGCCAAGACATTGCTCTGGAAACTCCTTGGGATGAACTGAAGAAAATGCTCAAGGATGAGTATTGTCCCAGGGATGAAATTCAACAGCTTGAGGCGGAATTCTGGAATCTCTCCACTCAAGGGAACGACATTGCCAGCTACACCTCTCGATTCAATCAGTTGGCACACCTTTGCCCATCAATGGTCGATACAGAATCCAAGCGAATTGAGCGCTATCTTTGGGGACTCCCTCCACAAATTCAGGGAATGGTTACTTGGTCCAACTCTCCTACATTTCATGGTACAGTGCGTATGTCACACAAGCTGATGACACAGATCGTTCGCCAAGGAACGTCTGTTGTCAAGAGTACTGTAAACCACACTAGTGATAACAAGAGGAAAGCTGATGGAAGCTCTGGAAGTCAGAGCCAAGCTAACAAGAAACCTACAACTGTTCAGGCCAACACTTCTGAAACTGATGACAAGAAAGAGTATAAGGGAAGAAAACCCTATTGCTCTAAGTGCAAGCTTCATCATGATGGTCTATGTCCTTGCACCAAATGCAAGCGGTTTGGACATCTGACCAAGGACTGTAAAGAAACCACCACTGGTACCGACACCTCTGCACCCAAAACCTGCTATGAGTGCAATGGTACTGGGCATTTCAAGAGAGACTGTCCAAAACTGAAGGACAAAAACAACAACACTGCTAAGGGCAGGTTCTATGTACTTAATGCTGAAGGTAAACACAAGAACCCTAGACTTATTGACTTACTCAACACGGGTACGCTCACTCCCGGATAACCAAAACTGCATCTGTACTACTTACTTGAATATGTTCTATTACTGTTTAGTACTTTATGTGTTTCCTTAGATTCTAAGTACAAATAGAATAAGGAAATTGGCGAACTATTTCAGGTAGACAGTATGAAACCGATGGAATCGGTGATACATAAAAGGATGATTAGGCTATTATGGGATATTGGTATATATACATACATAGGCCTAGACTACATACTACTCACTAGGCTATTATATACTGGAGGTATAGGAATAGGCCTTTACTTAATGATACATTTGAGACTGTCTACACCACTGCCACAAACAAACATACTGATTTCAACGTCCTTTGATAAGAAGATCGGGACTCTATTTTAAACTGCTACAGTTTACAAAATTTTTATGTTTACAACGTACTCCGTCTTACTGTTAGGCGAACCCTAGGAAAATCATTTTCAACAATTTTCACATGCTTTTACCCCGAAACTTTTCATAAAATCTGTTTTCAAATAAATTTTGTTAAACGAGATTTCAAAACTTTGCTACTGACAAAATTTCAACTGAATTATTTATGGACTAAAGATTTTATCAATCTTCAAAGTTTTCAATCGACTTTCACTGTCAAGATTTTCTGACAAATGTACTTTTAACGAATATATTGCAAAGTTTTTTACGAAATGTTTTAAAGAACTTTCAAAACTTCAAAACCGTTCAAACTTGCTTACTGTACACAACTTGATACAAAACTTCAAACCTTGAATGGTCAACAAAATTTCACAGTACACAATGACCTCCTTGCTGTATAGGAGCAAAAACTACTAGAATCTGAATAGGGATGCGATCATGGTAACTCGCTAGCAACCTATCTGCTTTCATACTACTTACTTGATAAACTTTACTTGCTACTTGAAACTTGTTAGGTTTTCCCTAGATTCTAAGTACACTAAAGAGTTAGGGGAAAATAACAATTTAGATCTATAGTCTCTATATATGAAACTAGTTTTAGCACAAAGGTATAGGAATCATAGATCCTACGCAGTAGTATACCGGAAAACATACCGGTTGACTTTTATATACTGGGTAACGTCCCGAGTAAAACAAATTTTTGGGTGACGACTCACATAAAACCGTATTTTGGGTAATATCCCACATAGACCCGAAATGTGCTAAACTACTTCGTTTCTGTATGAGACTGATAGAGTCTAAGGTGGACTACTAGTGCAAAAGTAGTTGTACTCAAGCAATTGGCTGAATGAATAACTTTGTCCTACCGACAAAACCCTCAAGGATTTACTGAATTACTATAGGCTACTAGTACACATGGTAGCTACTCTCTAATGATCGACTGGACTGATCATGTATGCATAATAGTAAACACATCTCGAAACTTCAATTCGAATTCCTTAGTTGCCGGAAGGGCACTAGTTCAACAAGGGGAGATAGACAACTCTAGATAAGTGTTGTCAGACTTATGTAGATAACACGCGAACTACAACTTGAATACAACGATAAATACTACAAACTAATTTCGGGACGAAATTCTCCTAACAAGGGGAGAATGTGACACCTGGTCAAAAATGACCCAAATTACCGTCCTGATTTGAACTTTAATTACAAAGTATTATATAAACCGAAACGATTATATAATAATCACACGTACACAAATCTGGTAGAACGCAGAAACCCAAAATAGAATTTGGTGAAAAACATTTTTAAACAAAGTATTATTATTGGGAATAATAATTATATACTCCGTTTGAAATTTAAATACATTTAGATACAGAAAACTATCCGTGTATTTCGAGTTAAACTAAGATATATTTTATATCTCATCGGAAGTATTTTTATAAAATATTTCAATTGTTAACACATACGAAATAATATTTAGAAAATTATCATATTTAAATATTATACTATATTACGATCGGGTATACGAACACGGGTCGAAAAATACCAACCACCTCAATAATTGAGGCCGGTATATACAACCGACCTCAATTATTTTCTTCACACAAAACACACTCTCGGCTCTCACTCTCTCGATCTCTTCTCTTTGGATTTTCGGATCATCAAACACAACAACAACAACAATCATCAGTATCATCATCATCTAGCTCATCAACATCATCATCACCATCTTCTTCTTCGTCTTGATCATCATCATCTCCACGGCTCCATTCTTAAATTTGTAAGAACACAAATCGTTACACTTTAATTTCGTGTTTTTAATACATTATATGTCATGTAGTAACATCCTATATGTGCGGAAATTGGTGGAAATTAAGTTAGAACTCGTTTATTTTGAAACCCATTCGAACAGACCTGCAGAAACGTATGATCCACGCGGCGCGTCCTTTAGTACGCGGCGCGTCCTTCTTAAAAACCAAAGAACACGGCGCGTCCCTTAGTACGCGGTGCGTCCTTTTAAAAACCAAAGAACGCGGTGCGTACAAGTAGTACATGGCGCGTTCTAGACTATATTTATTGGACGCGGCGCGTCCTTATACACACGGCGCGTCCTTTAATTGGCAGTTCCCCCGTCATATTTCATGATCCAACGGATCAATAAACTAGCCCTGCGAATTCTAGCTAATACAGAACACATAAATTTTCGAAAACGTCGACGATTTAAAACAGGGTAGCTTCTCGATGAAAATTTTCTTATAATGGATTGGGCTCAAATTCGCTCGGTCATTCAAAAACAACCCAATAGACAAGGCTAAGTACCTTAGCCTAGTCAGTTTTAAGCCATCCGGGGTCGTCTAGGGGTCGAAAATGGCATATTTCGGTTTTCGGACTCGTGCCAAATTTTATAACTTAGGAAATAAAGTGTAACGGATATAATTAACTTCATACGTTTTCAAATAATGATAAACAACACAGTATACAAATGTATGAAAGGATTTTATACAAAACAAACAATATTATATTTTCGAAATATAATTCCGAACCACCACCAAATGGTCGCGCATTTTATGAAACTTCAAATGTAATACAAATCGAATACATTGAACGTAGTTAACCAAATGAACAACTAAACAAACGAATTATTACGCGTACACTTACAAACATACAATCTTGCGTGTTTAGGACGTTAGGAGATTACTGTTGGAATACGTACGCACATTAGGATTGCTGGCTCTACAGGTGAGTCTCATGGCCCCTTTTTACTAATTTACATTGGGGGAGATGCATTACTTGTTTTACTCGAACACATGTACTTACACACTTGATTACAAACTGATTTACTGGTATATCGATTGCATGAGATTACTTAATCCAATGAAGTCCCTTTAATCATAGTCGTCAGTTATGGTCTTAAGCGCGAGTACTAGTAAATGGATCCATTAGGACTGACAATCCTCCCCCAGGGTAGCACGCACTACCCCGAACATTCAGTATAAATGGGTGTTTCTTACTCGTTACATATGAATGTTCTGGATTAGCATTCACGAGGGCAAAATCAATGATTGTTAAGCTTCGACTATGGTGCTCATGGCAATATATACGGAAACTATTGCGACTGTGCAATATTTACTCAATGATTTTACAAGCTGATGTGTTCAAACTGTACTTACTATAAACCTGTGAGATTCACCAACCTTTTGGTTGACCTGTTTTAGTAATGCATTCTCAGGTACACAGCAACAGTAGGGTTGATCAGTACAGATGGCCCAGCAGGATATGCTTTAGTAGCTCGAGTCGCATGCAATTACACTTATGAAGATTTTACTTGCATTATCTTTTGTATAATGATTATGTACTTAAAATCTAACAACACAAGTTGCGAACTCATCAATGATGTATTACTTTTGAAAACTTATATATTAATGTAACATCTTCTACAACGTCTCATTTAGAGTCGTTTGCTTGTACTTTGGGTTTGATTATTGATTAGTCACGCCCCAAAACAGTCGCTTCCGCAAAGCATGAAATTGGGGGTGTGACAGAAATCTTGACCGCTGTGGTGGCGTACAAATCATGTCGGCAAACGGCGGTTGTCGCAGTGTAGAGATATAAACAGTGACGATGTTTAGCCGCCGTTCCCATCGCCAATAAAGCACTACCCATCCGTTTTGCAACTATTCGGAAACCACCAACTCCGAACCACCATCTCAAAACAAACCCCCCCCCCCCCCCCCATTCGAACCGCCGTCATCAACTCCGAACCTCCACCACCACCAATAGAACGACCACCCACAATCGAAACGACCATTGCTAAACCCGAAATCCCAACTCTAAACTCCCAACAAAATCGATTTCGTTTTTAAGTTAGGTTTAGGGTTTTAAGAAATTGGGGAAAAAGAATAGGAGTTACGTTTTGATATGTAGGGGCTACGATTTGTAGTGGTCACCGGAGATGAATATATTGTGTGGGCTACGATTTCTGGAGACGTAAGCCGCCGGTAAATGATGATTTTGTCGGTATGGTGGAGTTTGGGCGGAATGTTGATGGATCGTGAACAACAACTTTAGGTTAAAACCCAGGTGCATCATGACATAAACCAGTGGCATGGTGCATCGTGAACCAAACCAGTGGCATCATAAGCTTATTATAGGTGCATCGTGAACCAAACCAGTGGCATCAACCAGCATCAACCAGTGGCATGGTCCTTTATTTAGGGGCAATAGAAGAGAGAGAAAGGGGAAGGAATAAAATGACCGATGTACCCTCACGTGATTGGCACATGCATGGGCTGACGGTAACGTCCGTCCATGTAACACCCCCAAATTTATTGTTTAGCGGAAGCACGTTTTGGGTGTTACGAATCAATAATCACAGCACAAAGATATATAATGAACGACCACTATATGCGTCGTTTTGAACTAGTATTGATAAAACAAAAGTTTACATCAAAAATATTGTTTACATTAGCTCAGCTTGAAATTGAGAGATTTAAATACATAATTAATCTATACAAAATATAATAATGCAGCTAAATCTCTGATTGTTTGCATGATGACTCGAGCTAATTGATCCTTACTTGAGCAGTCCAACCTACTGCTGGTCACCTGTGATACATGCTAAAATTGGTCAGCGAAACGCTGGTGAGCTCACAGGTTTGTATGTCAACACATATGTTTGTATGAACCGCAAGATTTAATAATTGAATTTAAAATGCAATTAAGCAAAATAAAAGTTATACAGCCATGAGCACATAGTCTGAGCTTAACTTGAGTTGTCAGGCCCACTTAAGGAAACCTAACTTGAAATGCCTCCTACGAGTGCCTAATCCACACTCGTCTTCCCAAATGCTAATACGTCCGTTTGACTAGTTAGTGCGTGCTAACCCGGACGAGGATTGTCAATCCTATATGATATCATATACTAACATTCACGCTAAAAATATTAGAGACTATGCTATAGAGGACTTTAAATTGATTAGCTTGAAACTCATGTAGTATTTGAAGGTTGGTACTTGCGTTCTACTTGTAAAACAAAACAGAGCAGTAATATCACACCCCTAGTTGTAAAATAGTGAAAATGGGGCCATGAAACTCACCTGAGTCTTGAAAGTTTGAATTAATAACTTGGATTGATTTGCCTTGAAGTGTGATCCGAAGACTTGTAACTTGAAGGTGTCCATGACACGCGATGGTTATTAATTGTTTAGGCATCTCGAAAGACTACCTTTGTAGTTGTTTGTCCAAATTACCCCGATTTGGTTGATTGACTTGTCCAAATTACTACGATTTGGTTGATTGAATTGTATGTTTGAAAACGTGTACGGCCCGTTGGTGATTAATTGTAATAATAGTTTTGATGTTATCTCTTTGATTTCGGAGCGTTATACTTGAAAAGCAATTTCCATTATGTTTGAAAAGTTGTATCTGTAACACCCCCAAATTTGATGATTTGCGGAAGCTTGATTTGGGTGTTACTAATCAATAACAAAGCACAAAGATAAATAGCAAACGACTCTATATGCGTCGTTTTAACAAAATATATTGATAACTGAAATGTTTACAACATTTGAAGCTTTACATAGCTCGAGTTAATTAAAATGAGATTTCAGTACATAAGTACTTATACAAAATATACTAATGCAAGAAAATCTCAATCGTCTGTATGCTGACTCGAGCTAAATCCTGAAGCAGAAACATCCTACTGCTGGGTACCTGCGATATATGCTAAAAGGTCAGCTATAAAGCTGGTGAGCTCACAGGTTTGAAATCAAGTAATATCGTATGAACCGCAAGATTTAAATAATGAATTGCATCCAGCAATTAAATAATGAATTGCATCCAGCAATTAAATAATGAATTGCATCCAGCAATTAAATGATAATCATCGTGTATACAGCCATGAGCACATAGTTGAGCTTAACTCGAGGGCCGGGTCCCCTATAGAGAATTCCGGGCGAGGTGCCTCCACGAATGCCTAATCAACATTCGTCTTCCCAAATATTAGTACGTCCGTTTACCCGGTTAGTGCTTGCTAACCCGAACGAGGAGGGTCAATCCTATATGGTACCATATACTAATATTCACGCTACAACGTATTAACAACTATGCTGACGGAGGACTTTAAATGATTAGTTTCGAAAAACTCATGTAGTATATGAAATGTTGGTACTTGCGTTCACATGTTAAAAGTTTGAGCAGTATATCACACCCCTGAGTAAAACAGTAAAAAGAGGGGCTATGAGACTCACCTGAGTCTGAATGCGTTTAAACAAACGTAAGTTGATTAGCCGAAATGAAGTCCAAAGACTTGTAACCAGAGGGTGTCCACGACACGCGATGGTTATAAATATGATTGGGTATCTTAAAAGATCACCCCTGCAGTTGTTCGTCCAACTATAATGTCCAAATATCCACTATTTGGTTGATATGTTTAAGTGTTTGAAAAGTGTACGACCCGTTGGTGACGAGTTTGAAATAATAACTTCAAGTATTATTATCAAGTTATCGATGTTTTGCACTTACAAAAGTGTCCCAAAGTGTTTTATAAGTCGTATCGTATAAGGATTTGAGGTTGTGAAAGTTCGACACTTAGTGAAATTTAAGTTTGAAAACCTGCTGTTTTATGCGACACTTATATGCGTCACTTACTGGTTCTATGCGTCACTTATGGAGTGTCGGGTATTGGTGTCGGTGTAAGGGTATGCGTCACTGAGGTAGTGTCGTGTAACATATTGATGCGTCACTTAGGAAGTGACGGGTTCCGTAATATAGCGGCACTCCAGGAGTGTCGTGCAAGAGAATGATTTTCGGACATTTAGGCGTCACTTAAGAAGTGACGTGCAATATAGCGACACTAAAGAAGTGTCGTGTAAAATAGTATGGCGTCACTAAGGGAGTGACGTTAAATAGTGTCGGGTAACATAGAGGACGGCACTAGGGAAGTGTCGCTAAGTTGTATATGCGTCACTATGGAAGTGACGGTATGAGGTTCGAGTGACGTCATCGGTAGTAACCGGACGTCACTTGTTTCTACCGAAGGTGTAAGCTTCTACGGGTTATAGCGGCACTTATGAAGTGTCGCATGGTTTCTGCTGAAAGCTATAGGTATGCGTCACTACCGAAGTGACGGTATATGTGTGATAGCGTCACTTAAGTGACGCTAGTACTGTTTTTGGCATTTATGCGACACTAAAGCCTGTTCGACGGATTTTGAACAAAAATCATGTTTTCGAGTTTCCGATCGGTTCCATATTTTTACCCAACCCTTATAGGGACATTATAAGTTGTTACAAACTACTAACAAGTGAAAACATGTAAAAACGAGAGATTTCGGGATTTGTCGGAAACTTACAAAGTGTCGGATGAGAAATCCGAAAAGATAGGATGATAGATCGTGACGCGGTGGTCGTGAATCTCTAAAAATCTTGAAGATCCGAAGTCGTTTGATATGTTTATTTTGCGATTTAGTGCGTTTTTGGGAGATGGTGGTGGTTGGTGGATTTGAGAGAAAAAGAGAGGAGAAAGAGATAGAGAGAGAAAGTGAAAGGAAAGAAAAGGTGGGAGTTGGGGGTTTAACCTCCAACTTTCAGTCCCCGTTCTCCGTGCGGTGTTCGTTTGCTCCGTCGTTTAAACGTTAAATAATTATTTTAAATATTAATTGGTATATTTTAAAATACAAATTATTACGTGATATTTTATTTAAATATTTTACTAATCACTTATATTTGAATTATAAATGTAAGTTGGTTTATTCAGTTTGCGCGTTTTAACATTTTAAATTGTGAAACTTTCTGACTATACGATACGTATGAATACGAAATATTATTATAATAATATTTTTGACATAACAACGTTATTTAATAAAATTTGTCACCAACGTCCATATTAAATAGAATCGAAATACATCCGATTTAAATTGCGTACGATTAAATCAAATCGCATATTCGTATATATTCAACAATATATATAATTCGATACATTAATTAGCCTAATCAAGGAACTAATTACATGTATTAACATATGATTAGGCACTAATTACTAGTCCTAATTTGGCGGGTGTTACAGTATCGTATAAGCGTTTTGAAGTTGTACAAGTTTGACACTTGGTGAGAAATGTGCTTACGGAATCTAAGTACGGGGGTCCGGAGGCAGCGCCCCTGGCGGGGTCTAAGGGGCTGGCCCCTGGCTGGGGTCGAGATGCCAGGTCAGCTCGAAAATTTTTTATTTTTACTATATTGCTTTGGTGAAAAACGCATCTGGGATCTGAATTCGGGTAAAATCAAGTGATAAATTTCGAGTCTCGACACTTAGTAAAAATCTGAGTTTTCTGTGTTTTGCGACACAATATGTGACACAAAAGTTTGTCATGCGACACAAGGGTTGTGTCGCATAGGAATGCGACACAATATCTATACGACACAAGGGTTGTGTCGCATAGATTCGAGATGCTGATTCAACAGCGACATAGAGGTTGTGTCGCATGGTATTTGCGACATAAGGTACGACACAATATTGTGTCGCATAGGATACGACATAACTGGCTTCATACGACACAAAATACGACATAGAGGATTTTATACGACACAATCATGCGACACAAGGCTTGTGTCGCATTGAAGAACACCAGCCCAGAAAGTTTTGACTACCGAGATTTTTCCGGCCAAAACCCAATTCAAACTCGTTTTTAAGCTATAAAATCGTGTTCTACACTTTGTAATTGACATATATAAACCCAAATAACCCGTACACATGTAAAAATAAGCTAAAACGAGAGGTTTCGGGATTTTGTCGAAAACTTACAAAGTGCCGAAATGAAATTCCGGAAAGATGAGAATGTAGATCGCGTCGAGGTGGTTCCTTTTCCGTAATTATTTTTCCGATTTGGTTGCGTTTTGTGGTAGTTTATAAAGGATTTAGGTGGTGGTGTGGTATGGTGATTGTAGAGAGAAAAGAGAGTGAAGAGAGAGAAGGAGAAAGGGTGAAATGAGGAGGAAAAAGGGAAGGGTGGGGGTTTTGGTGGAAGCCTCCACCTTTCAGTCCTCGTCTCTGTGCTCCGTGCTGTGTTCGTTTCCCCGATCGTTTAAACGTTAAATAATTATTTTATACGTTTATATTTACATTTTAAAACACGAATATTTATTCAATATTTTTGTTGTAGTATTTCATTAAATACTTACTAGTAGCGTTATAAAAATATAATGTTATCTCTTTTTGTTTATTTGTGAGTTTAACCTTTTAATCGCGTATACCTTATTTGTATGATACGAATTAAATGTGAAATATTATAGAAATAATATTTTTGGATATAATTGTGTTACTAAATAATATTGTATTATTTAATAAGATTGTTCACCAACGTCCGTATTTAATTGACCGAAATACATTCGATTCGAATTTGTACGATTTAATCAAACCGCATAATTGTATATATATTTAACAACAATATATATATTGATTGATACATTAATTAGCCTAACACAAAACTAATTACATGTATTAAAACTTGATTAGGCACCAAACACTAGTCCTAATTTGACGGGTGTCACAGTCCATGTAAAGGACTAATGGGGCAACGAATATAAAAAGTAAGGATGATCGAAGTAATTAAAAACTTAAAAGGATTAAACCAGTAATTTCGACTAAAACATAAGGACGAACGGTGTAATTAACTCTTGGTTATATTTGTAAACCAGAGAGTGATATCTTCCACCAAGATGCTAACTCTTTATCAAGGAAACTCTGTCTCGTAACATTGACTCGGTAAAGGAATGTCGTAGAACTATAATTTTTTTTTTTCACACTATTGTAACTAAACCTTATAGCATTACGATGACAAAAACATCTCTTTTGCAACTAACAGATAACTAGTTCATTTGACATGTGCATCAAAGGATAGAAAACTGTGCAGCAACCCACAAGATCATGAGTCACATTTACAATGATCAAACATCAAAAAAATGCGAAATACAACGAATACTGCATATCAATCATGACAGCGAATCAATTTGTAGGATTCTGATCATATACAAGAAACAAGTAAACTTCAAAATCATAAGATCGAAATTTTCAGCATTTTCAAAATTCCCACAAAATCCAAGATTTCCAGTTAGATATTCAGCAGATGGTATCAATACATGTATGATGTATCTATATGAAGCTGAGTACCTAATCTCAAGAAAAGAAAAAATCAATCAAACAATAAGATTTACTTATTGACCGGTCTATAACTTGTTCTATTACCTCATAACTAACATCCAAAGGCAAAAAACTCCTAATAAACAATACGAATGTTTCAGGGACGTATGCAGGTTCATCTTAGTGTCGTTAAATCAGAAATCAGCACGTACATTACTTAAAAAGGCCAAGGTATGGGGGGATGTGGACTTCCCGAACAACGAGCACCATGAAGGAAGTTTTGCAAGAACCCTTTTGACTTTTGGAGTCAATCTGTCAACATCTGTTCTTAGTTTCAACAGAAGACCATGATCATCATCTGTCACTTGAGTTTGGTTTTTGGCCCAGTAAAGGGTCAGATCAAACCTTTTGGGAGCATTCTTCCCCCCAGAATATTGAATAATATGCCATCCATCTGAAGTAGTTTTCGTGCCAATTTGAATCAGTTCCTCGCCATTTTCAGCATCTGAAAAAAGAACATCACTGGATTATAAGTTACCACTATCTAGCTATGACGAGTGAGTAAGAGGAGTGAAAAACATCAAAAATTTCTACCGATTTACTTATGAACCTGTCACTTTGGGTTGTGCTTGGGTAAAAAAAAGTAAGATATATGGAAACCAGACAACAATCACCCAAAGTGTAGTCTAAAACACCCTAAAGGCCTAAATCATTTTATTCAAAAAATTACTTTACTTAATAATACAATTTTTGTAATCATAAATATAAAGTAATTATTTTAAACTTCTTTTGCACAAAAAAGTCGTTTCGTGTCAACCCAACCTGTATATTTACCACTTTTAACCAGAGGGAGCTGATATTTCCACAGGCACCTTTTACACGTACACAGGCAAATCAATGTTTAAATCACTTTACAACCACTAAGGTTGATGCCTGTGGAAATATCAGCAGCCTTAACCAGAACCCCAACCTGCCTAACCTGCCCACTTTACAACCACTAAGGTTGATCGTAAAGATAGTACCTTTGAGTCGGAAATCTTCTATTTTAATAGTATTGATAGCAAGAGCCCAGCGAGTTGAAACTTTAGCATCAATAGTAACTTGTGTAAGTCTTTCATCAGTTCTTAAATCACTCTCCACATTGAGTGTTGGGATATCTGATTTGCTCCATCCATTTACTAAATCGCCCTGGGTCCAACAACCATATGAAGTAGTAAAAGTGACGAAGTCAACAACATTTTCTCTTCCACATACAAACCCTTCATCAATATGTTGAATCTCCTTGTTTAAGTTTCCAGGGGTAGTTGAAAAGAAAGAAATGTAAGAACTCGGTTCTTTGTATTCGCCATTCCTTCCTGATGCGTCCACAACATGAACAACCTGAGAATCATCGTGGGTTTACATAGATATATCAAATCCGCTGGTTCTAAACGAAAGTATGCATTTTGACTTAAGGTAGCAAAATGGGCAGGTCGAGCAGTACGTTGACCCGCAAAAACATACAAAAACATATTTGTCCATTCCTTTATCAATGTGTCAATCATTATTTCAAAAAGAAAATAACTATTACAATAATAATCCAAACTTTTTGAATAAAACAATTTGGTTCGTTGTATGCAATAAAAGAAACTTTGGGTGAACTTAACCAGTTTGACCCACAAGACATGTTCCCCTTTTAGCTAAATTTTGTTAAGTGACCCACTTGAGATAAAACACAACCCAAATCGACCAATTCATAAGTGAAATGTTTAAAAGCTTGATAGATACACCAATTTTAATAACGAATGATACATGTGAAAATATGTCTGTAAATAGAAATAGATATCGGTGTTGTATCATGTGGTGTTGCTACCAAAAAACTCAAATGTATCTATTTTCTTAATTATTGGAAATTTAACCAACAATAAGTAATGAAATGAGTAGTCCCGAACTTCGGATTCTTTATACCGATTCCCTAAGATATATCACTCGTCATTTTTTGGGTCCCATTTCCCTTTCTCATATCAGATACATGGATCAATGTCATAACTTTACTAGAATTCATAGTAATAAGTGGGATCCACAAAGTGAAAAATGATATGAACAAAACAGACGGGACCTTACATTTACGGCTCTGGATATATCTTCAGTGAATGGTGGAATGATTCCAGATATCACCGCAGTTAGTGAAAGTCCAAACAAAATAAAGTTTGCAATTGCAATTAATTTTTTGACACCTAGAAATGAGAAATAAGTAAAACATCACGCAGTACAGAAAAATTACAAAAATACTAGAGCTACTGAAATGATAAAGTTTCATTATGCTAAAATTGATCTACATGTTTGTTGTCACTTCAAAGAGGGCAAACAAATAGGCTACTTGTTCTCTTTTGTTTATGAAACAATAATCTATTTGACTTTTGATAGTCAAAACTGATCTCTTGAATTAAGAAATTGATAACTGTTTATAGCTATATACTAAGTATACAACCTAATAATGTTTATTTTCTTAGAAATTTCTAACAAAAGAGACATTAATATGAGTTACCAAACAGAAACTTCAAAAGTCAAATATGGATTTTTATGTAAAATGTGGGAGCATTCTCGATATAATATGACAATTTAAAAAACCTGAAATGTGGATGTACGAAAGAAGATACACCAATGTAAGGCATATGACAGCCGATATGTACACAGCAACTATTAGACTCCCCAACCACTCAGGGCTGCCTCCGGGATTCCTGCATCCATATATAACCAAAATTTTATTGAGGGAATATAAGTTTCACAGTGAGTAATTGCAATTACTATTTCATGATTTACGCTGCATGCAAGTCTATTAATTTAATGCATATACAAAAAAATTGGTTAACAAAAGAGAACAAAAAGAAAGACGTACATACTGACTTTCCAAGTAAAGCCTCCCATTTCTTATACCCACATTTTTCTATTAGTAGGGGCAGTTATAAACGTAAGCTTATTTATAGAATCTCTTTAAGATATAAAAAATAAAATGCCTTGTAATACCTGTCAAAGCGAACAGCAATACCAACAACGGTTCCTGCTAATCGAATGAACATGCCACCAGAGATTAAAAATGGTGCAAATAGTCCCATCAATAATGTTATCGTTTTTAGCGCTTTTGGTGCCCGGGTTGGGGATAAAGTTGCTTCTAGCAATCCATCTAGATTTTCAAGAACTTGTATTAGTTAAAATCCGACATAGACCAACTACATATATTATTTTTTGAGAAAGTAAACTTACAAGCAAAAGCGGGCGAGACAAGCCACACAAGGGCTAAATAGGAAGATCCAATTTTATAATAATTTCCCAACACAAGAAGAATAAGCCATTGCAACAAACCACTTTTATAAAGCGATCTTTCAGCTTCCAATTTGGCCCAGTTGGCTTGAACCACAGGAGACAGTGTCTCCATTCTTTGGGAAAATACACGTGATATGTAACGTCTTAGTATAAGATAACCGATATGTTGACCACTCAAAGCCCCAAGGAAAGCAGGGGAAATAAATAAACCTACAACGAGCCACGGATTTGAAATAAAGGGAACTGGTGATGAAGATATAAGTGGTAGGATGAAGGCAACGCCAATTGAGAAACTTAATGAACATATCCACATTAGTAGGATGCTTAAGAACGATAAGGCTAAAGAGGAAGTGGCAGGTGAACCACCCATCACAACTGATGTAGCCCATATCATGACAGATTGCATTATGACCGAATTATAGAGCATGTTGGCAAAGCGTTGACGAAATACAACCATGTATGTTCCCTGAATTGTCACATTAAATCATAATATCAGAGATATTTAATCATGAATATCTTTAACTAAAGATACTCCCTATGTACCGTAGAGAAATTAACTTTTTGGCAACACTGATGGCATCAGTTCCATATCAGAATATCTCAACATGGTCAAAGTGACCAGGTAATTACAGATTACCTTATATCAATTTTTTGAACATTGGTTACCTTTTCAATACTTTGCAAATAAAGTGTGTCACCCAAAAAACAGAAATAGAACTTTACTGGTTACCTTTCTACACAATTTGCAGTCCATTTAATTTCATAAGTCAAAGTGTAACTCTCATTTGAAGAGGTGGGAGTGGTAATAAGTCATGTTTTTCTAATTATTAAAACATAAACATAAACATAAACATAAACATAAACAGTATCATTTAAGAGCATAGAAAGGTAAGCATACCAAAATGTCAAAATATATGGCTGCATCACCATCACTTTTATCATTAACTGCCATTACTTTGCCTTTAGAAAGTTCAGATGACGCAGCGGTATGAAGCAGAAAAGCAAGCATATTTTCTCCAAGATGCTGAAGGGAACCCGGTTTTAAAAGCTTCAGCTTGTCATTCTGCAAGTAAGCATATGATCACTTTCATGAGAACTCATTTGAACTTTTGAAGTAGTCAGAGTGATGTCATCACAAACTTTAATAATACCTTTGTGTGATACACGGCAGTATTATCCGCATAAGCAAAGTCAAGGCCAGAAAGACCAGCAACCTCTTTGTACACTTGAAAATCAGTAGCAGATTTTATCACACCAGAAGTAAAAAGATCCTGCAGCACTAAAGAAGAATTAAACTTAACAATCCAGAGCTGAGACATCTGATGACATATATGATATGTTTCCTTTCTTTTTACCATGAAAAGGCCGCCTAATATACCCGGAACCGGGAAAAATAAAGAAACAAAAGAATACATACCTGAGCAAGAATTTGACCAGATGGGTATTTGGCTACCAATGCAAAGTTCTCAATAGCCCATGGATGAGGACCAGCCTGTGAAAATGAACATGTTAAGGGAAGTACAAAGGTTGGACAATAACTGACTTAAATCTTATGAAAGGCTTGTAATTTTTCAGTTTAATGGCATTCTGATGTGTTAACCTGAAATATAGCAGATGCTCCTCCAATGCCCATGGCCTCCAAGTCAATAGCCATGCGTATGGAACTGCTCCATGGATGCTACAATGACTGTATAAGTTATCACTCCAGAAGAACAAAAAGGAATGAAGAAATTTAAATTACAACTTATATATTAAAACAATCACTCGGTTTCTCTTCAATGATAACTAAGAATTCAAATTGCTATGAAAAGTCTCATTGTGCATCAAGCAAAGGTTCATACCTGAGTTATAAAGCTATGAGCACCATTTAAGCCCTCTTCCTCCCCAGTATTAAACAAGAAAATAACAGAATTCTTGAAACCATGAGCCCAATGAGAGATTCCTCGAGCAAGCTCAAGCATAACAGCTACACAAGAACTGCAGTCACCTGCTCCTTCCCTTCATCAACATAAAGCTTCACTGTCATTTTCAAAACATATAAGAAAGTAGTAAAAAATAGGCAGCAAATGGAAGATATTTACCCTGAGAAGACGGTATCTATGTGAGAAGAGACCAGAATCGCAGTATCTCCAGCTTCAGAATCGTACTTAGGCGAGATTCTTAAAACAACATGTTTAAGATCTGAATAAACAAGCGTTTTCCCCGTTAAAAAGCCCACTAACCAGAATATTAGCACCAGAGCTTGCATGGAAAAGGTCCACTTCAACATCAACTTCCCAGTGAGCTGTCTTTTTTATTTCCTCAGCAGCTTCTAATACATACTGCACAAACAACATGCACATAAACAAAAAAATAGTTTGACCACTTGACCATTAGATATCTCACTTATTTCTGCTAAGGAATTCTAGTACATAAATTTAGTCGACCTGCATTACTAGGGATCATTCCTAGGAATTTTGTATTACTAGGAATTTTATTGCCAGTAGCTACTTAAGGTTCGTTTACTAGTTCTGTTAGCCTACATTCCTTGATATGTGACATTCAATTTAAATATATCATACCTGCAATCCAAGCTCCAAAGCATCAGAACCAACAGGATGAGGACCTAACTGAGTCAGCTCGACAACATGCTTCAGTGCCGCCTCTTCCGAAAACCCTCTTTTACCGACTCGCTCAGCCGTAAGAGGTTCGGGCAAAATCTCAAACTGATAATGATAAACTGCCCATATCCCTTGTGTGATCAAAATAAACAAAGCCAAAATAACATAACCTGATCTCTTTGCAGTCACTACATTCTTAATTTTCATATCGTCTACTACCTTCCCAGACTTCGACACACCATCACCGGAATCCTTTGATGTACCCGGAACCTTTTTTGACCTGCTTCTCATTCTATATCACTTTGGCAATTAATCAAACACCTGGAATGCAACCAGATAACACCACTCATAAATACATCACAATTCATAACCATAAGTCAACATTTTTCCACAATTGTCACTAAAAATTTCAAGATTATTAAAATTTCAAAAGAACTCTAAGCAATAATTCATGGGTATTTACTATAATTGATGTTTGTTACGTCTTTGAACATGAGAGTATTATAAAAACTGAAAGAACGAACCTTTTTTTAGGATTTTGGATTCCTTAAGATGAGGCGAATTTGAACAGTGGATTTGTATAAGAACTGATCACGGAATATGGTAAGTTAGGGAAAAACAACAAAAATTGAAAGCCCTTTTTATATTTGGTGAAAAATATATATTTTGTTGATTGCTTGTGTTGGTTGCTATTTGACTTTTAAGTACGGAGTGTTGTTGCAAGTGACGTAATGGTATTGGATGAGTGTTTGCTTATCTTTTCATAAATGACCTCCATCCCCCTCAACTATCAACTTTCAATCATTGCAAAACAGAAGCTCAATTCGTTTAGTGTAACTTAAATAGAGGCGGCGAAGTTAGGGTAGTATTTGATATGGGTTCGTTTGGCATACAAAGTGTAAATTTCTTCAAAAATAGTTTGATTTTATTAACGGTGCTACGGGTGCAAACAAATTGTGCTACTGATTCAATCAAGGGTTAACCCGTTTTGTATGTTACTTATTATAAAAACTACTAATTTGATCATTTTTCTAATGAAATCATACGTCATAATTTTTTCTTATTTGTTTCATACTATATAAAAAATATGCTACATGTCACTTTAATTTTTGGATCCGCCTGTGAACTTAACCGTATGGTAGGAAGGGAAGGGGGAATTAAATTTTTTGGACCCTTTTGGTCATCTAGGAAAATTGATCAAGATGACATGAATGAAACTTTGGTTCCTAGTCTAACCGTAGCCAAATACATTTTTAATATCACAAGACAATGTCCTCCTTTCGGATATATAATGCAATGTAGTAACGAGTCACAAAATCCAAAATCGAACATGTACGTATCGCCACATCAATGAAAATACATGTTAAAGTTGTTGAGATATATGCATACATACATCTAAGCCACCTGTCTTACAAGTTACAATCACAAATTAGCAACAAACACTTGCTAGTGGCATGACTGCAAGAGTGTAATACCCAAAATATTTAACCAATAAAATTTGTAATACGTACATAGTAATTTATTAATTATACGTAAAATGCATATAGACATGTAATAAAGTTAAACAATGATAAATTGATATATAATATTATTAAGTTAATTAATAATATTATGAGTAAGTGACATATGAGTTAATTGACGAACATTTGAGGAATTGTAAAAGAAATTGAGAGGGCATGAGTTACTACCAACTCTTGGAATCCTTGAGCATTTGAGAACATTAGCTACATAATTAATACTCCCTCCGTCCCAAATCTATTGTCTCTTGTTGACTTTGGAGTCTTTCTCTTCCAACTTTGACCTTCAATATTTTTGTTTGTGTTATATAATACTTGATGCAAATTATACCAATGAAAATACATTCAAAATCCAATCAATTCATATATTTTGCATCAAATATTATATAACACAAACAAATATATTGAAGGAGAAAGACTCCAAAGTCAACAAGAGGATAATAGATTTGGGACGGAGGGAGTATTTCATTTGAAAGCATCTTATTTTCACATTGAGTCTCGTTGATAGCAAGAAGATCATATCACACGGAATTACATATTTTCTTGGGTTTATTGTTTCGTTAAGTATTAAATTTAACATTTTTACTATTGTATGCGATATACTTTTATATGTTCTATTGTATTGTATGTAGTGAACTTATAAATATGGTCTATTGTATGTATTATTTTCTTTTTAGGTAAAGCTAAAAAAGGAAAATTTCCTTGTTAGGTCTTACCCAAAAAGGAAATTTTACATACAATAGATCATATTTACAAGTTCAATACATATAATAGAAGTTTTCAAAGGTCAACTCATACAATAGTAAAAAGTGAAAGTTTAATACATAACGAAACAATAAACCCTATTTTCTTTCCTTCCCTTTATTTTGTTGGCAAGATCTTCGATCAAATGGGACTAATTGTTGGAGGCTTTATAGAAGGATGTCAAGTTTTGATGAAATCTTATCTTTCTGAATTTTGTAAGTATATATATATATATATATATATATATATATACCAAATCGTACAGGACCTTTTTTAAACAAATAAGGTAAACAAATTATCTATTAAACAATAAACATATCATGTCTAAAGACAGGGATTATAAAATTATACCTTTATTTATAGATTCTGAATTACAACACGGTAGTATACTGGAACTTGCTTCCTGCTCTATAGGTACAGACTCCGACTTGACTATAGGAGATATACATATATTAAAATCTAGATGTTTTGAACATTGAGAAGTTGATAATATAATAGAGGGTTTTTTCATGTAAATTTTCGAATGCTTCTTCTTTCATTTTCTTCGTCTTTTATAGATGAACTTGATCTTCTTGATTCTTCTTGTAAACTGACATCTTCCGGTTATTCTTTCATAATGTCTTCAATAATAGAGTCTTAACCGGCTGCTTTTCTTTTCTTCCTTTTGCTTTAATAATTTTGCTTTTGTCGGCCATAGAAAACCTTTCTTTAATATTTTCTTTGTCGTTTTCTTCTTTCTTGCATAATCATCTTTCTTGGATTCTTCACACCTTTGTTGACCATAAACTTTCTTTTTCTTCAATAATTTGCTTTTGTCGGCCATGATAAAAGAATGGTTATAATTTTCTTTCTGGTTTATAGTGAATAATAATAATTCTTATTTTTATATAGAAATATTTCTTTTCTGGATTACATGAAAGATATTTTTGTTCTTTAATATGGATCTTTAATTTAATACAATATTTGCATAAGGATCTTGAGAATCTTGAAATAAATCTTCGCTAGAACTTGGAGATCCTTTAATTTCATTTATAATTCTTTGTATTTCTTCTTTAGATGAACATGATTGTAATCTTCTAACAAAATCTTCGTCTTGAATTTCTGGGACTTCAGTAGAGGAACTGTTTTCAATACTCCATTTTTTATAATAATCAATAACTGCATTAATATCAGCTTGGGTTTCATTAATCTGCTTCCACCATTTTGCACTGAATTGTCTATAGAATAAGGGTGGAGATGTATCTTGAGCTTCTTGTTTTTTATAGGTGAATAATATTATCCATGGTAACTTGAATATAGCAGTGAATTGTAGGGTATACTCAGCTGGACATATATGATCTTGCATAAAATAATCTTTATATTTATGATATCCTTCTAATACTCTTGCTGGAAAGGTGGCCGGGATATTTCCAAAATATCTGAACCATTTAATAAACCATCTTGGATAGATTCCATTAAATTTATCAGAAAAATAGAAAAACCAGGTGTGACTAAAGCTTCTTACTAAAAAGGCATAGAACCAAGCATCTTGATAATCATAGTAATTATAGACTGGATAAGTAGGGTAGTTGGAAAGGGTTTTGTAATCATAGGGTTTTGTAGACCATTCTTCTGGAGTGATTATTTTAAATATCTTTGCTTTACTACAATCGATATAATCAGAATTTTTCTTGGTTATAGTATGATCAATACTAGCAGATCCACTTGAAATTAGAACTGCTTCATAATATTCTCTGGTTTTATAGTTATCGACATAAAAATGACATCCTCTGGGATATAAATAATCGGTTAAGGTTAAAAAGCTTTGTTGTAATTTTTGTTCTTCTAGAGGTTCAAGGATTTTGATAATTTGTCTGTTTGGATTTATATGGTATTCTGGAGTACTGGATTGGCTGGAAGTAGAAGGACTTGTTTGTGTTGTAAAAGGACTTCTTGGTGATATAGGAACTGTTACTTTATTAGGAGAAATCTGACTTATAGGTGAAGTTGGAATGGGTACATTTTGTACAAGAACAGAATATGGAGGTCTTGCTCTTGGTGCTATAGGACCAAATCTGTTTGGGTGTATAGGTAAAGCTGGAAACTCTCTTTGATTAGAGGATGATGGTTGGGTTTGTTTGGTTAAAATAACTTTCTTGCTTGAGCTGCTCATTTTCCCTGCAAAAATTCTCGAGATAAAAAGTCTGGTAGAGAATTATTCTCTCCTTTGATAAATTCAATAGTAAAATCAAAATTACTTAATATAGCTTGCCATCTTGCAAAAATCTGTTTAGAGATTAAATTTTTAATATCCTTTTCTAAAATATATTTTGCGGATAAACAATCAATTCTTAAAATAAAAGTTTTCATATATAAATCATCCTCAAACTTTTTAATGTTTAAAACAATACTTAAAATTTCTTTTTTAACAGTAGAATAATTCTTCTGGGTATCATTCCATGATCCAGAATAAAATCTTACTAATTGTTCTTTATCATTATTTGACAATTTTTGTTTTAATATACCACCATAACCTAGATCACTTGCATCTGTTTCTACTATAAGGTTAGCATCAGGATGAGGTATATTTAAACACGGTAGAACTTTAATTTTTTCTTTTATATGTCTTACTATTTTAGTATGTTCTTCTGTCCAAGGCTTTGGATTCTTTCTTAATCTGTCATATAATGGTTTGCATATCATTCCTAAATCTTTAAAGAAATCATGTATATAATTTAAACATCCTAAAAATCTTTGTAATTGAGTTTTATCCTTAATTTCTTCAGGAAATTTATTTGTAAATTCTAGACTTCTTTCAATAGGTTTAATAGTTCCTTGAATTATATTATGTCCTAAAAATCTTATTTCAGTTTGAAATAAAGACATCTTTGTTGGTGAAACTGCTAAACCATTTTTATATATAGTGTTATAGAAAGCATTTAAATGTTTAAAATGTTGATCTATATTTTTTGAAAATATTAAAACATCATCAATATAGACTATAGCAAAATTTCCAAGTGGTAATATTATATCATTCATAATATTTTGAAATTCTGATGGGGCATTCTTTAGTCCAAAGGGCATTACATTCCATTCATAATGTCCAAAGGGTACATTAAAACCAGTTTTATATTTATCTTCTTCTTTAATTTGTATTTGCCAAAATCCAGATTTCATATCAAATTTAGAAAATATTTTTGAATTATATAATTTCTTTAATAAATCTCTTTTATTTGGTATCGGATATCTAATTCATTCTAAGACTTTATTTAAAGGTTTATAGTTTATAACTAATCTTGGTACTCCTCTTTCTATTTCAGCGTTATTTATTACATAAAAGGCAGAGCAAGACCAAGGGGATTTTGATGGACGTATAAGCCTTTTTTCTAATAAATCTTGTATTTCTTTTTTACAATGTTGTTCTAATTCTATAGACATATGTATAGATTTTGATTTTGTAGGAATATCTTTTTCATTAAAATTTTTAATATAGGGTAATCCTACTATATGTTGTTTTCTTTTCCAAAATGCATTGGGAATAGCTGCACATATATTACTTCTAAATTTTTCTTCTAATAATTTTATCTTTGTTTGTATATTTTTATCTATTAACTGATTACAAATTCTTTTTTCATTTATTTCACTTACTAAATATTCTATATGTTTTTTCTTATTTATTAATATATTCACTTCTTTAGTTTCTACTGGGTGAATAAATTTAAAAGTTATTTCTTTGTTTAAAACTTTAGTAGTTAATCCATTTTCGTCAGCAACAAAAGGATACAACTGTAATATAAATGGTTGTCCTAATAACAATTGGGAGGTTAAATTTTTTACTAATATTAACTGAGTATTAAAGCAATAATTTTCTTTACATATATGTACGTTTGATAATTTATAGTTTACTTTTAATCTTGATCCACTTGCAGAGGATAACTTTTCTGTAGATTTTTCAAAATATTTAGTTGGTATTAATCCTTCTTGAATACAATTTAAATCTGCTCCTGAGTCTAATAGAGCAATTATAGTTATTCTATATTCGTTATTAATTAATAAATTTATTTTAGTATACCATCTTTGATATTTTACTGTTTTTACTATATTTATGGTTTGATCATTTTTAGAAGGTTCATTTAATAATTTGATTTCAGGATTTTCTTTAAAATCTTCTTCTTTATTCTCTATGTTTTCTATTCTTTGTTTTAATAATTTTATTTCTAATTTTACATTATTAAGTTCTTCTTGTAATTCTTGAATTGTTATAGGATTTTTATCTTTACTAAATCTTTTACATATCTCATTAAAATTATATCCTTGATTACTTTTTATAACCTTTTCTTCTTTGGTATTTAGTTTTTCTTCTAATTTTTGAAAATATACTTTCTTTAAATCCTTATCTTCTATTTTATTTATTAAGTCTATTAATTGTTCAACTTCTTCATTTTTGGTTATGACATTTATGGATTTATAATCACAATTACAATTTCCTAAACATTCACAGTTTTGTGATTCAGAACTAGAGCTATTTTCTTCTAAAACATTTATATCATTTTCGCTAAAATCTGACATACTATCTTCACTAGAACTATCTTTAAGAATTATCTTACTTATTTGTTTCTTAAGTTCATCTGATATATCTAATTCATTTATTTTCCTTTTAGCATAACAATCTTTTGCCATATGACCATTTCTTCCACATTTATAGCATATTATAATATCCTTTTGTTTATTTTCTTTATAATTTTTATATGGAGTCTTTCTTCTTCTAAATTTATTTCTCTTATATTCGTGTTTTTTATCATATTCTTGTTCTCTTTTATAATTTCTCTTATTCCTAATATATCTATTCTTAGGCTTATATTTAATTTTCCTAGATGGAGGTAATTTCAGGGTTTCATATCCATATTGTTGACAAAAGTCTCCTAATTCTTGTCTAGAATTTATTCCTTCTTTTTTAATCTTGGCTTTTAACTTTAAATCCGAACATATAGCTAGTCCTTCTTGATTAACATAATTTATAATTTCTCCATAAGTTAAATCTTTATAAGGTATATTATTGTTATAATCTTGACTTAATTTATTTCTAATCCTTTCTGCAAATAACTTAGGTAATCCTGCAATAAATCTTTCTTTCCAATAAGCTTCTTTACAATCAGGCCTAGTCATAACCTTGGCTAAAAACACATCTTTATACCATCTAAAATCTTGTAGTTTTCTACATGTCAAGTTTAATAATATAGCTGAATTTCTTTCTTGATATGCTGCTGGATTTCCTACATAATTTTTTAATATAGCAAAAATTAATGAATTTACCATGTCATCTATTTGTGTTTGATATGTTTGATTATTTTCAGTTTTTATTATAGTCTTTTTTGCATTTAATATAGCATGCTTATCTGCTTCTATTACATAGCTATCCCACCATCCTTTTAGTATTCCAGTGAATCCTGCTATAATCATTTCAACTACTTGTGATTCTTCATTATTTTGTGATTTATAAGCAGTAGATGCCATTGTCATTTCTTGTAATAAATTTAATATCTGATATTCAGTTTGTCCGTCTATATTCCATTCGTATATAGAATTACCATCATATTTAGCTTGTACTAAAGTATGTCTTTCTTCATATTGTAAATCAGGTGGTGACGGTCTATAATAATAATTTCTAGTTTCTGGTCTTGGAGTATAAGTTTTATTTGATGTATAAGAATTATATTTTACTTTATTTATTTCATTATTATTATTAAATTGATTTTCAATATCGGATAAATCATTATCTGAATAATTTTCTTCATTTACTGTATTTATAGTTTTGTCTGTAATACTTAATAAAGATAATTTCTTTTCAATTTCTTTTAATATAACATTTTGTTTTCCTAAGTTTATAGGAGTATCTATATGATGAGGTATAAATAATGGACTTCTTTCATATTCTTGTTTAGTATTAGAAGTGCTTGGTTTGTCTTCTTCAACTTTGTTTTCATCTATTTTTTCGATTCTATTTAATTGTTGTCCTATTGTATTTAATACTTCATTAGTATAATTATTTTGGTATACTATTTGTTTTAGAGTTTTATCTTGTTCTTGTTGTTCTTTTATTTGTACTAAGGGTACACCTATATAATCTTTATTATCTTGTTTTATAATTATATCATCATATGGTGGATGTATTCCTATAGATTCTTCTTTATTCTTAAGATTTCTATATGTTTTATTTAGTTTTATTATAGTTTCTGCTTTTTCTAAAAATGGGTAATATATTTTTTCTTTTGCACAATATAATTGTAACCATGAGAAAAATGGCATGACTTCATTATTTTCATATAAGTATAAATGCCAAGTCAATTGATTACAACTTCTTCGGCTTTTAGTGAATTTATTATTATACCATTCTAACTTTTCTTTATTATAATCATTATTTATTTCATTTTCTAAATAGTTTAAATCGTGTATAGTTATAGTTGTCTTGATTTTTGGCATTTTAACAAATAATTAATTTGGATCTTAACTTTTCTATTAAATACCAATTTATTTCTAATAAAGTTATTGTTGATTTTATATATTTACTTTTTAATGATTCTACTTTTTCTATTTGGTCTTTAGCTAGATATTCATAATTTATATTAGTTTTTTCTTTAAAACTCTTTAAACTTTTTAATAATGTTTCTCTTTCTTGATATAAAAACATTAATTGTAAGGATATATTACTATTATGCTCATTATTCATCTGTATTTTACTCATATTTATTATTTATAATTGATCATAATAATCTACTTCAGATTTTGTAGGTTTATAAGATAAATCTTCACTTTTATTTTCTTCTTCATATAAGGGCTGAGGTATATGTTGACTAAAATCTACTCCTTTCATTCTCATAGATCTAGCTTTCCTTAAATCTATTGTTTCTTCTGACATAGAACTAGATGTTTCAGGTATATAAGTGGAAAATCTAGATGGCTCTAATTTTTCATTTTCAAAAGTTATATTTATACTTCCATCTGTATGTTCTACTATGTTTGATATTTTATTTTTATTTTCTATAGGTTTAGGTACACATATATCTTTAATATTCCAACTTTGATTTTGAGTTATTTCATTCCATTTTAATTTTTTAGGTACATTAACTCTAGAATGTTTAGAATTTGCTTCGAATACTAAAGTTTCATCTTTAGGTGATACTAACTTGGAACGAGGTTCTATAGTGGTTGTCATAGTTTTATAATATACTCTATATATTACTACTATAGGATCTGACTTATTCTTTATTTTTAAATTTTTTGTCTTTATAGTTAATGTTAAAGTATCTAGTATATTTTGATCAAATAAAGATATAGTGAAATTTGGATAGCAATTAAAATATATTGGGCCATTACATATATTAGATTCTGCCATAGCTAATAAAGAATTTTTAAAATCTAATAGTCTAGCATCTCTTAATATAACCAATATAGGGACATCTATTCCTAATCTTATCATAGGTTTGATAGCAACTTGAACTAATCCTATATGTAAAAATTTATAATTTTTTCTATGTTCTTTTATAACAGTATTAGAGAATAGTTGTATATTTTGGTGATTTTGTAATAAAGGTATTACTTTTTCAGTTGTTTTTATAGAATATCCTTGAAAATAATCAAACGATCCTATTTTATAAATAGTTCTAACATCTTGTTTAGGTATACTCCAATCACATAAACTTTTTTCAATTTTATCTATAGAAACTTCAATAGAGTTTGTTTGATCCTGTTCTTCTTCTATATCAGAAGTAGAACCATCCTTTCGATTTAGTAGTAATTTAGATAATCTATTCATATTTTGCAAATATTTGTTCTTATTTTAACTTGTTATCAGAAAACTTAATTTATATAATTAGACCAATATACTTTCTCCGGGAACACCCCCATATCGTCGTGGTACGGCCATCTTACTTCAACTGCGGCTAATCCAACCGACTGATCGCCAGGGCTTACCAACGCAGACGTATATTTTTCTAACATATAAATCACTTTTTCTTTTAACATGAGAAAATTTAAACTCATATTCAACATAATATGAACAATTTATCTATATCCTACCACCTCAAAAAGAAAGGCCATGGCTCTGATACCAAATCGTACAGGACCTTATATATATATATATATATATATATATATATATATATATATATATATGATTCGGTTCAATGGAGAAGGAAATTTAGGTGGAGAAGAGGGAGAAGCAATATGATTCAGTATTTTTATTACTATGATTCAACTTTTTATTACTTGAATTATAATAATAAAAAAATGAATCATAGTAATAAAAATACTGAATCATATTGCTTCTCTCTCTTCTCCACTTAATTTTTCTTCTTTTTTGATTCAGTTAATATATATATATATATATATATATATATATATATATATATATATAGTGGTGGGTTAATATAAGAAGAGCAAATCTTGTGAGAAGGTGAGAATGGATCCAGACCATCCAATTCACTCAAAATATCCGTCTCCCTCTTGTTTCTTAACATTTCTCGGTCAGCGGTCATCCTTCTCATCTCTCTTCTTTTCCGGTAACTGCTATAACCGTCAATGTAAATTACAGAGGAGACAGAATACTGTAAGACGCCATCATCACAACCGTTGGTGGTGCAAATTATCGATACAAATTACAATTTTTTCAACCATACTTGATAGTGGTGATGATGCAGCAACCAAAAATAATAAGAATTGAGGCGTTGCATTTAATTTATTGGATCGAGGAAAAAGGAGGTGCTTGTAAACTTCCAGATCTAATGGGCTCCAAGTGATGTATTTTTCAATATGCTTTTTAAAATTGATTTTATTTGGAGAGTATGTTTGACCATACAATTCTTTGGAAGTTGTTGTCTATTAGTGTTTAAGAAATTATTTGTGATTTGTAAATATATATTAAACCTAACTAATCACATGTGTTCTGTGATTATTAGGTTAATTTTAGTGATTATCATCCAAATAATCATATGCTACAACTAAATAATCATCAAATACTATATGTGATTATCAAGTAAATCACAATTACTATAATATGTAATTATTGAGAGAAATATGATAATTAGAGATGAAAATACTGAATATTAAGGTTGATAATCATAATTTTTACCTAGTTAATCACATATATTTTGTGTGATTATTTTACAATATTGTGTGATTATTTATTTATGTGAAGTATGCTTGGAAAAAAAAAAGATGTATAATCATATTTTAGAACTAGTTAATCACACCATTATTTTGTGATTATCAAAGTTATTTGGTATGATTATGTTTATGATGAATGATGACAATGACATTCTATAGCCAAAAATAATTTTATCACGACTTTTACACTAATATAAATAAATTAATATCAGTGGTAGTTGGGTAATATAAATTCTAAAAATAAAAAATAAAATAAATGGGTCTCTTACTTTACGCATTACACGTACTTACGCCAGGAAAGACACACAGGCATCTTTTTGGCACTTTTCCCGGTCAGATGTTATTTACTTTTCTACCGCAATAAAAAAGCGCGCTTCTTTAATTTGGACGGTCGAGATGTATTCTTATCTTCTCACAAGATATTGTATTCTTATTTTAACCCACCTCATATATATATATATATATATATATATATATATATATATATATATATATATATATATATATATATATATATATATATATATATACATATATACACACACACATACATATATATTCAAGTTGATTTAACTTGTCAAAATCTATGAATTAGCTTATTATGATCATCAGGTTATATACAAGTATCACAACATTATAGCTAGTAAACAAAGTTTATTACGATATGTATATGTCCCACTAATGATTAATATATAATACAAACGTGAGGCACCCCGAAAACGTTACTGATTTTTTTTTTATACATACAATTGACGAAATCCCAAAACCATACAACCAACTTATTACTTAAACTTTTTCTACAAACTTTAGACATTATATAAAATCTGCAATATGGCTATGGAAATCAGCCACATGGGTCAAAATTTGCAACATGGTCTCTAAAATCAGCACTCAGCTTTCTTGTCATGGCCATTGTCAAAGATATTTTCAATTCGACTCAAAACAGGAACTTCAAACGGGCATATCTCCTAAACCGTAAAGAGTTAAGATCTGAAATTTTGCGTGCAGCTTCACTTTGACCATATAAACGTTTCTACTTTTTCACTTTTTCAAATTTCACGTCGAAACTCATTTTGACCCTTGAACTCATTTTTGACTACTTTTGGTCATTTTACTTGACATGTTAGTTTCCAAACCATTACCATTCTGATCTTAGGCTTTTGACCATTTAGTTACCATCACCAATGGGACTTGTTGGTGTAGTGACTTTTGACTTTGACCCATTCTAACCCAGTTTGACTCATTACCCCATTGGTCACCCAAATGGAAACCAAAATGACCCGATTGGGTTATTGACCACTTTGACTCACTTTCTTGGTCAAACCTCATTCCATTGACTTAATTAAGTCAAACTAACTTACTTACCTCAACATTCGACCGTAACATCAACAATTGACCATTCTAACTTTCAAATACATACTTCTTCATTAAACAATACTTAAAAAATCTGTTTTACACCTTCATTAACTTTCATCATCCAAGTCTCACTAAAAACTGACTTTGACTTTCTTCAAAACATCATATACATTATAAGTGGGACTTAATTCTTTCTCAAAACATACTATTTCTTGTCTTTTACTTTACACGGGGGTGTACACATATCAAGAGCATGATCGAAAAGGGATAGCTTGTTACCACAACCCGCAACAAGCTTCACCACTAGCTTCCCACGTGTCTTTTGCTCGTATCACCTTTATTAACACTTGGCTCACCTGAAAAGTGTTAAACATAACACATAAGCACATTGCTTAGTAAGTAATGGAAGCTTTTAACATAACATATAAATCTTTCTTTCTTTCTTTAAGGATCCTTAACATCTTCATGTTAACTACTACTAGTCAACATGTATACCAAGCTAATGGTCATGATCCACTACTTGGAAAACCGTCAAGCTAATGACTCGCTCATTACTTGACTCTACATACATATCCATCTACTTACCTTTATCTTGTAACTTGGAATAACTTGAATAAACTTCTCTATCTTGATCACCTATACATATAAACACATAGCATGATCATTTAACACATCACTTTACATCTTTTCATTATCTTTGATCTTATGACCTAGGTGTCACTTACCAACACCTAGCTTTCTTATACATAAGTGTTCCATTCTTTGCTTCAGAATCACATATAATTGGGTATTATCACTTTACTAATCAAAATCATCATCTTTTACTTCACTACACATATAAAATCAACTAGCATAACCCAATTACACATAAACATAATTCTTTTAATCAAACTAATATGATTTAAACATGAAACATAACTTATAAACACATAAGGAACACTTATCAATCAAATTAACTAACTTTCTTAAACTTTCATGATTCTAGGGTTTATTAAAATTCTTCCAAACATCAAATTAAACTTAACTAAGGATTAGACTTACCTTGTAGATGCTTAACTTGATGATTACAAACCCTAAATCACTTGAACTTTTACTTAATTTCTGATTTCTTCTTATTTTCTTTGTTTCCCTCTCAAGCTCACAAAATACGTACATGAAAATTAATCTGGAACATTTCAGAAATCTGGAGGGGATATGTTTTAGCATTTTTCATTTTACCCCCTGCATTTTATGTAACACCCCCAAATTTACTGTTTGGCGGAAGCATACTTTGGGTGTTACGAATCAATAATCAAAGCACATAGATATATAGCAAACGACTCTATATGCGTCGTTTGAACAAAATACATTTAATATAAGAAATGTTTACAACATTTAAAGCTATACATAGCTCGTGTTCGATAAAATGAGAGATTTCAGTACATAAGTACTTGTACAAAATATACTAATGCAAGAAAATCTCTAATATCTACATGCTGACTCGAGCTATAGTATCCCTGATGGCAGTCCAACCTACTGCTGGGTACCTGTGAAACATGCTAAAGTGGGTCAGCTAAAGCTGGTGAGCTCACAGGTTTGAAATCAGGTAATATCGTATGAACCGCAAGATTTAAGTAGTGATTTGCAATCAGCAAATAAATAATAGTGTATACAGCCATGAGCACATAGTCTGAGCTTAACTCGAGGGTCGGGTCCCATATAGAGAATTCCGAGCGAGGTGCCTCCACGAGTGCCTAATCCACACTCGTCTGAACAATTATTAGTACATCCGTTTACCCAGTTAGTGCATGCTAACCCGGACGAGGAGGGTCAATCCTATATGGTACCATATACTAATAATCACGCTACAACGTATTACCAAACTATGCTAACGGAGGACTTTGAAATGATTAGTGGAAAACAACTCATGTAGTATATTGTAAAGTTTGTACTTGCGTTCACATGTTAAAATAAGCATTGAATCACACCCCTGAGTGAAAAGCGTTAAAAAGATGGGCTATGAGACTCACCTGAGTCTTGAGCGTTAACCGATAAACGTATGATGCTTAAACAAGCAGTGAGATGTCCGCAGACCGATAACCTGAGGGTGTCCACGACACGCGATGGTTATTAATATGAGTAAGTAGTTACAAAGGCTACCTTTGTAGTTGTTCGTTCAACTATAATGTCCAAATGACTATGATTTGGTTGTTTGATTAACTTGTGTTTTGAAAACGTGTACGGCCCGTTGGTGATTGTTTAAAATAATAATCTCGCCTTTTATTATTATATTTGTGTGGTTGTATACTTAACAAAGTACGTATGTCTCTTGTATGAGTTGTATTGTATCCGATTCGGTTGGTATAAAACGTTTCAAGACTTAGAAAAATATTCTAACTTTTCTGTTTTTGGTGACACTTTGCTAGTGTCGCTATAGGCGACACTAGGGGAGTGTCGCTATAGGCAGCACTGGTTAGGCGACACTTAGTGAGTGTCGCTGTATTTCCGATTTTTGATAAAGGGGCGACACTTGATTAGTGTCGCTATAGGCGACACTTATAAATTTAGGCATCACTAAGGGAGTGTCGCTAATCTAAATCCGGTTAAGTATTCCAGCGACACTTATGTAGTGTCGCTATAGGGGCGACACTTAGGCATAGCGACACTTGGCTAGTGTCGCTATCATTGTTTTTGGCACACTAGCGACACTTCCAACTGTTCGCCGGATTTTGAGTCGAAAATGGGTTTTCCGGCGACCACTTGTTCTAAATCTTTTACCCAACCCTTATATGGTCATTTTGGACATATATAAACCATAAACATGTAAAAATGAGCGAAAACGGAGAGTTTCGGGTTTTTGTCGGAAACTTACACGGTGTCGAAACGAAAATATGAAAAGATGGAAGTGTAGATCGTTGCGAGGTGATCGTTTTCTTCTAAAGGAGCCTTGGATGATGGTGAGTTCTTGTTGGCGTTTTTAGGGGTGGAAGGGTGGTGGTGGTGATGTAAAATGAAAGAAAGAAAAAAGAGAGAAAAAGAGAAAGAGAGAAAGAGTAAGAGAGTGAGAATGAGAAAGTGGGGTGGGGATTTGATCCCCTCACCCTTGGCCGGTTTTTGGTGGGGTCCACCATGTGTGGGCTTCACCAATTTTTGCTCTGTGTGGTCGCGCTCCGTGCGGCGTTCGTTTTCCCGATCGTTTAGACGTTAATTAATTATTTTAAAACGTTAAAATATACGTTTGAAACTGTAATTAATCCCTGGGTAAATTTATTGAAGTATTTTATCAAAATACTTAATACTTGAGTTATAAATCATATCTTTAATTTATTTTTGTTTCGTTTGTGCATTTACCCCTTTTAATCGCGTAAATTTTATTTGTACGATACGAGTTGAATTGAAATATTATAACAATAATATTTTTGGAATATAATAGCGTTATTAAATAATATTATATTATTTAGTAAAATCGTTCACCAAGGTCCGTATTTATTGATTCGAATTACATTCGAATTGAAAAGCGTACGATTTAATCAAATCGCATAATCGTATATATTCATCAATATATATTTCGATACATTAATTAGCCTAACACAAAACTAATTACATGTATTTACAATTGATTAGGTCCTAATTAATAGTCCTAATTTGACGGGTGTCACATTCTCCCCCTGTTAGAAGAATTTCGTCCCGAAATTTAGTTCGATGTCGGATTTGATGCAGGGTCAGCGAAGAGTTGAGGATACTTGAGTCGCATTTGGTCTTCCCATTCCCAAGTGAATTCCGGACCACGCCGCAAATTCCACCTGACTTTAACGATGGGAATACGACTTTGTTTGAGTTGTTTGACCTCCCGGTCCATAATTTCAGCGGGTTCCTCAACGAAGTGAAGTTTGTCGTCAACACGAATTTCATCGAATGGGATAATAAGTGACTCATCAGATAGAAATTTCTTCAAGTTAGAAATGTGAAAAGTGGGGTGCACGCTGCTGAGCTCGGATGGCAGCTGCAATCGATATGCCACTGGACCAATCCTCTCGAGGATCTCGAATGGTCCAATGTACCTGGGATTTAACTTCCCGCGTTTGCCGAATCGGATTACGCCTTTCCAAGGCGATACTTTTAAGAGTACTCGATCCCCAATCTGGAACTCGAGTGGTTTGCGTCTCACGTCAGCGTAACTTTTCTGACGATCACGTGCGGCTTTGAGTTTGTTTTGAATCTCGAAGATTTTCTCTGTTGTTTCGTGAATGATTTCTGGACCCGTGAGTTGGCTTTCCCCAACTTCGGTCCAACAGATAGGTGAGCGGCACTTACGACCGTACAGTGCCTCGAATGGTGCAGCTTTAATGCTGGAGTGATAGCTGTTGTTGTACGAAAACTCGCACAATGGTAGGTGTTGTTCCCAGTTTACACCAAAGTCAACTACGCAGGCTCGTAGCATATCCTCAAGTGTTTGAATTGTTCGTTCGCTTTGGCCGTCGGTTTGAGGGTGGTATGCGGTGCTCATGTCGAGGCGAGTACCCAACGATTTCTGAAGTGATTGCCAAAAGCGAGATGTGAAACGACTATCTCTATCGGAGATAATTGAGATTGGAACACCGTGTCGGGTTACGATTTCTTTCAGATAAATTCGGGTAAGGCGTTCCATTTTGTCGGTTTCTTTGATTGCCAGGAAGTGAGCAGATTTTGTGAGACGATCGACGATCACCCAAATAGTATCGCAACCGCTCAATGACTTTGGTAGTTTGGTTATGAAATCCATGGCGATTTGTTCCCATTTCCATTCGGGAATGTCGGGTTGTTGAAGTAAGCCAGAAGGTTTCTGGTATTCGACTTTGACTTTTGAGCAAGTGAGGCACTTGCTGACGTAAGTGGCGATTTCAGCTTTCATGTTCGGCCACCAATAGAATTCCTTGATGCCGTGATACATTTTATCGGATCCCGGGTGAATGGAATTTGGACTTGTGAGCTTCATCCATCACCAAGTCTCGCAGGTTCCCAAAACTAGGCAACCAGATTCGATTAGAAAAACACCTAACTCCGTTAGGTTTGATTTCGAATTATTTATCCATGCCCCGCAAGGATTCGTTTTTGACATTATCAGGTTTGAGAGCTTCGAGTTGAGCTGAGAGGATCTGAATGTTTAGATCGTTGTGAATAGTCATACTGAGGGCTCGGACTCGAAGTGGTTTCGTCCGTTCTTTTCGACTGAGGGCATCGGCAACAACATTTGCCTTACCCGGATGGTATTTGATTTCACAGTCGTAATCGGTAAGCAACTCGACCCATCGACGTTGTATAACACCCCTCGTTTCATTATAAACAATTAATATAATAATGGCGACTCGGAAGCGTATATTTAAAACATACTGTCAATGTACTCAAAATGTCAATAAACTTTTTCAAACTAAATACATGACATTTCAACAAACTCGGTGTTATATAATTCAAAACGTCTCTTTAGTTATCAAAATAACATCAGAGTAAAATCCTGTCAAACATTCCATCCAGTCAAAACACTTCCTGCCCTGCCCAATATGTCCCATCTATTACAACCTGCAGGAAGAACTGTGGTGGAGTTAGCATAAAGCTAAGTGAATGAAACTATAATCAACAGTCCAACCTAGCATAACAATCTGTTTACATCAAATTACAATAAACATAAAATCAATCAATCACTCGACATCCAATCAATGTCATACACGCAACATCATGAGGATCGGTGGTCCCTGAGACACCCTAATACCGGTTTGGCACTCAAGGAACTCTTATCAATCATCTGTATTGGCCCATACCGATCTACCGATAACTTGTTGTCGATCACACACGACCTAGATCTCTAAACCAACATTTCAAGTTTCCGAGATCTCCTGTCGTCTACAACAACAACAAGCCCAACCATCAAATCAAGTTGACCTCAGAATCTTACATATTAGCTCAATCAGCCAAGTAAGCAACTATTTAAACTATCATAGCAAGATATCTCAACAGATGCATCATATCAAAGTAATACTATAAATTTCTTGTTGTAAATCAAATCATTACAACTAAATCACACTGAGGTTACAGATCCACTCACCGACACCTCAGCTGCAAGCTCAGAAGTCTAATATTACTGAGCCTTCTACACATCTGAGAATACAATCAATAAACAATGAGTTAGTAACTTGTATCAACTGATAATACTTATGTAATTAACATCGTTACACAATCATAACATAATTACATGTATCAAGTGATCCCTAAGATCACAGCAACAAAAGTTCAATTCGGAACATAATCAAAAAGTCCCGAATTAAGGTCCAAAAACTGTAAAATGCCATTTTCGACCCCTAAACGACCCCGAATGGCCAAAAACTGACTAGGCTATAGTATATAGCTTTGATCAGTGGGCCGTTTTCGAGTGACCATGTAAATTTCAGCCCAATCGAAGTTTAAAGACAATTTGTCAATTTTTCCGTGGCAAAAATCACTACTAACCACTTATGCACTTTTGAAAATTTACAAAAAGTACTGACAAACGCGATCCAGAAAACAATGGTGGGATCGCGTTCCTCTTTGTAAAACCATTCTGTGACAAATTATAACTAAGCAACGCGATCCGGACAAATTCTTGGGATCGCGTTCCCAAGAACAAAACTCGTCTAATTCCTTTTATAACTAACGAACGCGATCCTGGCTAGGGTTCTGGGATCGCGTTTGAGCGTCTTTCAGCTCAGCTTCATCCCTGTAATTGCCCAGCTCCGAATTCAAAACCATTTTTGATAAATCAAGCTTATCAAACTCAGTTCTAATGTTATAAACAACTCAAATAACATCACATAATCCTCATAAAACCTTTATAACATGTTTCTAACATCCAATTCTTCCAAATCATCAATTCACTAAATTTCAATCAAAAATCAAATTCTTAAATACATAATAACACTTACTTTTTGAAGAATAGACTGATGATAATCTGACCATGGTGAAGTTTCACGAGAATCACCACTTCCTAATTTGATTTCTAGTTTGATTTGGAGGTTTTTTTGAGAGTTTCTGTAAGTTTTAAAATGAAAATGAATAACTTTCCTAAATAGAAAAGTACATATATAGTCGGCATCACATAAACCGCCTTCAATATACGGGTATAATTTAATACCCCATCTCAATATATAGTCTGGAACCCGAAAACCATTTGCGAGTCCAAACATTTTATTGTACCGTCAACTATATTAATTTACAACAATTAATAATTCACTTATCACATTGGAATATTCGACTCCTATTCCAATTATTTCACTAATTCAAACAATATTATTTCCAAACACATTTAAATACTAATTTAAATCAAGAAATAATATAACACAACTAGGTCCATTTCGAGGATGTTACAACTCTCCTCCCCTTAAAGAGATTTCGTCCCCGAAATCTAACCTCAATCAATCTAACTAATGTGATATAATCACATATATCTTAACATACATTTGTCCTCAATAGCAACTTACAACTATACTTAGACTGTTTGAATTCTTTCCACATGCACATATCCAAATGTACATGCTTCTATCTTTTCCTATGCACACATACAGTGCATCTAATCAATATCATCAATCAGATATATCTTATAGACAAACACTTACTTTAACAAGTGAAACCTACAATCACTTAATCAACAAATAAAACTTAACATTACTTAATAGGTTTATGCAACCCGAAATTAGCAACATGCTAAAATCTTTAACCTATTCTCACTGTTCATCACTGTTAACAATAAAACAGCAGCAACAATATCCCAACAATAGTGTTTATTAAACCCCAATGTACCTAGCAACATTGAAATATAATTCAGCTCACGACCAACAATCAGTCTAATATACAGATCACAATCTTAAGTCTTTACCATCAAAGATCTGAAATTCAAATCTAGGTCAGCTTTTCATCCAAAAGTTTCATACCTATGCTCTTTTGTACAACCTATAATGTTCACATATCATTTCAATCATATGAAATTCTTTACTTAAAAGTAATCCAGATTCATATCACCTTAATAAGCAAAGCAGAGGTCACACTCAGTAGGTAAAACTACAATCAACAAGTACTTTGCTCAATCAACAAAAGTACTACAATCAATCTTACCTACAATCAACCAACCTCTACATTGACTTATTTCCACTTGTAATTCCTTTCATTACTACCTATCAATTGTCAACAACATCAAAGTCGACAACAACTACTGCTCAAACAATAATCACAACACTAGTGATTATACATTCCAGTACACCTATCAGTACTTTAATATTTGTCTTCAAACTCTAACTAACCATCAAGTTAGAATTTATATACTATTAAACTGGTAAGACATCAAAATCTATTCTTAGCAACCAGTTATTTCAACTCAACCTTACAATCATAAACTACTAATCACAAGCCATTAGAAAATTATACAACTTTAACCACCCAATCATTCAACACTAGATCCCGTCAATCTAGCAACTACGTCAATCTTAATCCACATATTATGATACTACAGGTCAAGCATCACAATATCACATTATCAAAATGTGCTACTTTCCAACACATTTCCAACAAAATCTACATCAAATTAATCACAATTAACTAACCTCCACATATCTTATGGCATATTTTAATTCATTCTATTAAAACTTATCATGCCATTTATTATCATGTATACCACACATACATACCTACACAATTTCAAGGTTTCTCTTACTCTCTAACACATACAATTTCTTAAAATATGAACAATCATTCAATTCATATTTCCTCAATTTATCAAACAAAGATCAACTAAATCTTTAACACCATCCAATTCCAGATATACTTTCATATCATACCTTATTTGGATCTAATCCCAGTTTTTCCACTTTATCACTTACTTTACTTGTATACTATCAACAAATAACTAAAGAATTCATCCAATTCTTTCAATACTTAAGTAATTCACCATAAGGTACAAATCAACCTAGACAACTATTAATAATAACTTTCAATTATTTCTTATCTCACCTTCTTACCCAATCAAAGCTATCATCACAAGCTTCACACACTGGTAAGATTTTCTTATCACAATTCTAATCAATGTGATTTAATTATTCTAACATATCTTAGCAAATTATAACTGTCATATCAAACAATGGCTTTATATTCGTATAATTCTTTAACACATATTCAGTTCAAATATCAAATATTACTTAACTGAATACTCAATTATACTTAACACTATTTCAATTACTTAATACTAGCCTTAAGTAATGAATCAAGTTTCACAAACTTAGACAATTCATCTATCTCCTCTGGATCTTAAATGACCCCCTTCAACATAATTTAAGCAAATCTAGGAATTCAATCATATTCCATACAATCATAACATTTCAATCTATGTTAGACTATTTCAACACACACAGTTGACTAAATGTCAACTTTGATTTAAATCAACCAATCAATAAAATCCTCTAACTGCTTTTTCTCAAGTTTGACCTATCCTCAAACCAATCACAAGCAATTAATTTTATACACAGTTCTCTATTCATGGTTTGACTTTCAAAGTTAACATACCATCAATATTAACTCACAACAAACCATTTCATCTTATATGTTCACCTTCAAACATATATTTTAAATTATTACTTTCAATAATCTTATCAATCTTTTACAAGGACAAGGTCAACCTACATCAATCTTGGCTCCATACAAGCCATTTCATATTGTATGTTTACTTTTAAACATATACTTCAAATTATTACATTCAATAATACTAGAAATTCCTCAAGCAAGACAATATCAACCTATTTCAACTTTGGCTTCATACAAGCCAAATACAAAATAGTGACTCATTTAAACACTATCAAATTCGCCTACATGTAATCTATCACAATCAATCACAATTACATATTCAACACAATCAAATTAGTCACTTAGGTTTATCATCAAAGCCTCTATCAATGACAACTATCATTTACACTCTCACCTTTACAGTCTAAAGGTCACAGTTCTATCAACTGATTGTTTTCTTATCAAAACAACTATTAAATAACTTAGCATACTATCATGCTCCATTTCCAAAATCACATTACATTTCTTTTATACCAAGTAGCCTCAACAAGTTCATGTGACACAACATAATATAACAACGGTGATCAGGCGTTGCAAGATTATGTTCTTCACAATCCATTCTCAGGCTACTCTGCATTATAATTATCAATGTGATCTATTCTCATCTCATATGATTTCAAATCAATCAAAATTCATTTAATAGTTTCTAACAGCTGATACATACTCAAAATCAGCTTACTACTTACATATTCAACCTTATATATGCAAGCCATCTCACATAATTTATTTTCAACAACTGAATTACTCAGTATATCTACTGGTCTGAAACCTCAAACATATGATAACCTATCATCATAATTTCAATACTTAACACAATTCAATGTCCCTACTTACTACAAAATTCAGGACACATCTTAATTAATTATCATTACTTTGACATATGCTTTACTATCAAGCATTACTGTCACAACAAGCCTACTCAATCATGTTACTATAAACATTTCATTTACTAATTCACAATTGACTAGAAAGACCTATCACTTTCTCATTCAATTTAGCTTTATCATAAGTTATTTTCCTCATAAACTTATTCATCTTGGTTTAACTCAAGTGTTTAACTACAATCAAAACATATCATGTAGTCACATAACCACATATTTTCTCAATTAGCAGTCATCCTCAAATCAAATGACACCACAGTTCTTAAACAGGATTCAAATCACACCCTGTAACCAATCTACTAATATAATACTATCAATTATCTTGTCTCACCAATAAAGACACTCCTTAGGTTCCAACATCAATCTTGCTAAAACCTTAATCAATTCTTTTCTGCTTACTTAACCACATTTCTGCATTTTCAATTCAATCAGAAATACTCACAACAATGAACAACAATAAACATCTCATTTAACATTTCTCTCCTCATGTCAACATATAGCAATCATTAGTTGACTCAAAACTGGGGAATCATATCAGTCTGACTCAACTAACTTCACAACAAAGCTTACTCAACATAACAGAGTAAACAATTCAAGTTAATTTAAATTAACACAGGCTTATCGAAGATTACCTGACAAATCTTAAACCCACGAGTGTTGAGGAAACATGAAATATACCAATCAGATACTCATGTCCCTCCGTCTCTGCAATCAAACAACAACTTCACAACTTGTTAAGGGTTAGTACATATTCAACTAATCACTTTTCACACATCAACTAATCAACTAAACCCGCACCCATTGGAATGTTTGACTCAACTCAATCAAAGTTTAGGATTGAACATTCTATCAAGTCCAATTCACCCAAACTATTGCTCTGATACCAACTTATAACACCCCTCGTTTCATTATAAACAATTAATATAATAATGGCAACTCGGAAGCGTATATTTAAAACATACTGTCAATGTACTCAAAATGTCAATAAACTTTTTCAAACTAAATACATGACATTTCAACAAACTCGGTGTTATATAATTCAAAACGTCTCTTTAGTTATCAAAATAACATCAGAGTAAAATCCTGTCAAACATTCCATCCAGTCAAAACACTTCCTGCCCTGCCCAATATGTCCCATCTATTACAACCTGCAGGAAGAACTGTGGTGGAGTTAGCATAAAGCTAAGTGAATGAAACTATAATCAACAGTCCAACCTAGCATAACAATCTGTTTACATCAAATTACAATAAACATAAAATCAATCAATCACTCGACATCCAATCAATGTCATACACGCAACATCATGAGGATCGGTGGTCCCTGAGACACCCTAATACCGGTTTGGCACTCAAGGAACTCTTATCAATCATCTGTATTGGCCCATACCGATCTACCGATAACTTGTTGTCGATCACACACGACCTAGATCTCTAAACCAACATTTCAAGTTTCCGAGATCTCCTGTCGTCTACAACAACAAGCCCAACCATCAAATCAAGTTGACCTCAGAATCTTACATATTAGCTCAATCAGCCAAGTAAGCAACTATTTAAACTATCATAGCAAGATATCTCAACAGATGCATCATATCAAAGTAATACTATAAATTTCTTGTTGTAAATCAAATCATTACAACTAAATCACACTGAGATTACAGATCCACTCACCGACACCTCAGCTGCAAGCTCAGAAGTCTAATATTACTGAGCCTTCTACACATCTGAGAATACAATCAATAAACAATGAGTTAGTAACTTGTATCAACTGATAATACTTATGTAATTAACATCGTTACACAATCATAACATAATTACATGTATCAAGTGATCCCTAAGATCACAGCAACAAAAGTTCAATTCGGAACATAATCAAAAAGTCCCGAATTAAGGTCCAAAAACTGTAAAATGCCATTTTCGACCCCTAAACGACCCCGAATGGCCAAAAACTGACTAGGCTATAGTATATAGCTTTGATCAGTGGGCCGTTTTCGAGTGACCATGTAAATTTCAGCCCAATCGAAGTTTAAAGACAATTTGTCAATTTTTCCGTGGCAAAAATCACTACTAACCACTTATGCACTTTTGAAAATTTACAAAAAGTACTGACAAACGCGATCCAGAAAACAATGGTGGGATCGCGTTCCTCTTTGTAAAATCATTCTGTGACAAATTATAACTAAGCAACGCGATCCGAACAAATTCTTGGGATCGCGTTCCCAAGAACAAAACTCGTCTAATTCCTTTTATAACTAACGAACGCGATCCTGGCTAGGGTTCTGGGATCGCGTTTGAGCGTCTTTCAGCTCAGCTTCATCCCTGTAATTGCCCAGCTCCGAATTCAAAACCATTTTTGATAAATCAAGCTTATCAAACTCAGTTCTAATGTTATAAACAACTCAAATAACATCACATAATCCTCATAAAACCTTTATAACATGTTTCTAACATCCAATTCTTCCAAATCATCAATTCACTAAATTTCAATCAAAAATCAAATTCTTAAATACATAATAACACTTACTTTTTGAAGAATAGACTGATGATAATTTGACCATGGTGAAGTTTCACGAGAATCACCACTTCCTAATTTGATTTCTAGTTTGATTTGGAGGTTTTTCTGAGAGTTTCTGTAAGTTTTAAAATGAAAATGAATAACTTTCCTAAATAGGAAAGTACATATATAGTCGGCATCACATAAACCGCCTTCAATAAACGGGTATAATTTAATACCCCATCTCAATATATAGTCTGGAACCCGAAAACCATTTGCGAGTCCAAACATTTTATTGTACCGTCAACTATATTAATTTACAACAATTAATAATTCACTTATCACATTGGAATATTCGACTCCTATTTCAATTATTTCACTAATTCAAACAATATTATTTCCAAACACATTTAAATACTAATTTAAATCAAGAAATAATATAACACAACTAGGTCCATTTCGAGGATGTTACACGTTGCCTCATGTTGAGATCCTTTTGATCGAAGATATGTTGGAGACTTTTGTGGTCGGTAAAGATCGTGCACTTAGTGCCGTAGAGATAATGTCTCCAGATTTTGAGAGCAAAAACGACTGTTCGAGTTCGAGGTCATGCGTAGTGTAGTTCTTTTCGTGGATTTTGAGTTGTCGTGAGGCGTAAGCAATGACCTTGTCTCGTTGCATCAATACACAACCGAGACCTTGATGGGAAGTAGCGCAGTATACCACGAAGTCATCAGTGCCTTCGGGTAGTGATAGGATTGGAGCACTGCAAAGCTTTTGTTTCAGAAGTTGGAATGCTGACTCTTGTTTATCAGTCCAATCGAACTTTTTGTCTTTCTGAGTTAGTGTCGTGAGTGGTTGAGCTATTTTTGAGAAGTTTTCGATGAATCGCCGATAGTACCCGGCAAGTCCTAGAAACTGCCGTACTTCAGTCGGTGTGGTAGGTGCTTGCCAGCACTTGATAGCTTCGATTTTTGAAGGATCTACATGAATTCCTTGACGGTCAATCACGTGTCCAAGGAATTGAACGGTTTATATCCAGAACTCACACTTGGAGAATTTGGCGTAAAGCTTCTCGTGTCTAAGTAGTTCTAAAATGGTTTTGAGATGTTGCGCATGTTCTTGTTCGTTGTGCGAGTATATGAGTATGTCATCGATGAAGACAATGACAAACTTATCGAGGTAGGGTTTGCACACCCGATTCATAAGGTCCATGAATACAGCCGGTGCATTGGTTAATCCAAAAGGCATCACTTGGAATTCATAATGCCCATAACGGGTTCTGAAAGCAGTTTTCGGAATGTCGGTGTCACGAACACGTAGCTGATGATAACCTGACCGAAGATCGATCTTTGAATAAAAACTCGACCCTTGAAGTTGGTCAAAAAGGTCATCAATTCGAGGGAGTGGGTAACGGTTCTTGACGGTTAACTTGTTCAACTCTCGGTAGTCGATACACATTCTGAATGAACCGTCCTTCTTTTTGACAAACAAGACCGGAGCTCCCCAAGGTGAAGAACTCGGTCTGATGAATCCTCTATCCAGAAGTTCCTGTAACTGGGTGGACAACTCTTGAAGTTCGGATGGGGCTAAGCGGTATGGTGCTCGGGCTACTGGTGCAGCACCTGGCACGAGATCAATCGAGAACTCAACCTGTCTAGGCGGCGGTAGACCAGGTAGTTCTTCGGGAAAGACTTCTGGAAAGTCTCGTACGATTGGCACATCCTCAAGTCGCTTCTCCTCCGACTTTTTCTCCATGATGTGTGCGAGGATGGCTGGATAACCCTTTCTCAGAAATTTTCGGGTTTTCTAGCAAGAGATGACATTCAGTCTCGACCGACCGGTCTCCCCCTGTATGATCAAGGTTCTACCGACGGCGAGAGGAATGCGAACAACCTTATCATGACAGACGATCTCGGCCCGATGCTTGGACAACCAGTTCATACCCACGATGACGTCAAAACTTCCGATTCTAACAGGCATGAGGTCAATTGAAAAGATTTCGTCCGCTAGGTTTAAAGTGCAATTATGTATCACACTATTGGTTTCTATGAGTTTACCATTTGCAAGCTCTACGGTGTACTTAACATCTAAGGCCACGGGGGTGATGTCAAGTAGTGGGCAAAACTCATCAGATATAAAGCTCCTGTCGGCACCAGTATCAAACAGAATAGATGCAGTTAAGTCGTTGAGGAGGAACATACCCGTGACCACATTCGGGTCTTGACGGGCGTCCCCAGAGTTGAGTACAAAGGCTCTACCTTTAGCGTTGTTGTTGTTGTTGCCCTTGTTCTTCAGTTTTGGGCACTCGTTCCTGTAGTGCCCCGGGTTTCCGCATTCGTAGCAGGTTTTGGTCGGCCTGGCATTGCGGTTGGAGTTGTTGTTGGAGTTGTTGGGGGACCTGCAGTCTTTGGTGAGGTGTCCGTACCTCTTACAGTTATTGCAGGGAGTTTCGCAGGGACCCTCGTGATGACGGTTGCACTTGGAACAGTAGGGTTTGTTCCCGGTGTAACCTCGTTTGGGTTCGGTGGTTGAGTTGTAGGGTTTGATGGTGTCAGGTTTCTTGTTCTGGTAGTTGTTGTGGTTGTCAGACCACTTTCTTTTGTTGTTGTGGGAGGACGAAGTGGGTGGTTCTGAGCCCTCGCTCATAGCCATGAGGTCATGGGCTAATCGAATGGCACCGTCAATAGTGGTTTGGTTTGAGGAGGCGACGTTCCCCCGGACAGGTTCCGGAAGGCCAAGGATGTACTTTCTGATTTTATCGGGTTCCGTGCTCACCATAGCTGGGCGGAGGGCAGTGAGCTGCTGGAACCTAGTGGTATAACCATCGATATCACCATTCTGAACCTTTAGGTTCCAGAACTCTTCGTCCAGCTTTTGGAGTTTGTCTATCGAACAGTACTTGGCGGTGAGCTTGGTTTTCAAGTCCTCCCAAGAGAGTTGGTAGGCAGTGTCAGCACCCACTGATTGGGAATATGAGTTCCACCAAGAGTGGGCATCGTCTTCGAGGGAGCAGGTGGCGAAATTAACTTTGTCGTTTTCCGCGCATTTGCTGACGCGGAAAACAGTTTCCATCTTCTCGAACCATCTGATTAGTCCGATGGCTCCCTCAGTACCCTTGAAGCTTGAGGGTTTGCAGCTCTGAAAGTCCTTGTAAGAACAAGGTTTACCAGTGGTGGTTTCAGCAGCATCGCTGTTTCTCCCGGAGTTCTGTGGAGTATTCCGAGCTAGGGCTTCTGTCACAGCCTGGGTTATGAGGGATGTAAGCTGAGCATCGGTGTATGGTCTTGTCTTTGGCGGCATGATTCTTCAATAAAAGAAATGAAGATACATGAGATGTTGTATGAAAATTGTATTTGTCCCCGATGTACATGTATAAAGGCGGTAATACATAACATCAATATGAAAAATGGCAGTTAATAGGAGTTGAAACAGCAAGGAATATTTGATAGATAATACGAGTTCAACGGTTACATCCCATGGATGTATTACAAAAGGTGTCGGGAATTGTTACATCCGATCGAATCATAAAGTAGCGCTTAAGTAGTTATTAGACTACAAGGTAGATTACAAGACAAGGACTACACTAGTCTCAACGTAGATTAATCTGTTCCATCATTTCAATGAGGCGACCACCGTATTTGCAAGTCTGCTGGCCTGTCGGGCATTGTCTTCAGCCAATGCTAGTCGCTGTACCAATCCACGGGTATATTCTTCCGTTTCCCGTGAGCGTTGTTCACACTCTTCTAGCCTGTGTTTCAAAAGGGCGGTTTCTACGCTTATCTCAACCACTTTGTTGAAAAGAACGTCTACATTGTTAACGGTGGTTTTGTGATCCTCGGAGACTTGTTCGATGCGTTCGAGAGATGTAAGTCTCCAGTTTTCGTTCGTTTCCTGCAACACGACGTCCATGGTGCGAAGTTGCTGCTCGTGTTGGTTCACCCTAGCGGCTAAGGTCGGTAAGGTGAAGTGAGTGGGGTACGGGCCAGCTCGAGGCAACCTGGCGTTCCTCCTAACTACCCTTGGGTTCTGCGACCCGGATTGAGAGCGCGATGAATTGGGTGGGATGTTTGCCATTTCTGAGACAAAGCGTTAGAGAAAGTGAGGCCTATCTATGTATATAAATAATAATAGAACATAGTAGCCTAGGGTGGCTAACACAGACATGTTTAAGTCTTGGTTCTCTTGAGGTCAGAGTCAACTAGTGTATTCCCGTTCAACATAACCATTTCAGACCGTACATCATCTTTCCTTAATTGTACATAGTTGATCAGGCTATGTTAAATTAAAGTCGTATGCTGTAATTCCTGAACCAATCATCCCTAGTAAGGAAATACTGCCTAACGGTCATAGTCTAGGCCCACTAAATGCAACCTAGTTCACTATAACCTTAGGCTTTGATACCAATCTGTAACACCCCCAAATTTACTGTTTGGCGGAAGCATACTTTGGGTGTTACGAATCAATAATCAAAGCACATAGATATATAGCAAACGACTCTATATGCGTCGTTTGAACAAAATACATTTAATATAAGAAATGTTTACAACATTTAAAGCTATACATAGCTCGTGTTCGATAAAATGAGAGATTTCAGTACATAAGTACTTGTACAAAATATACTAATGCAAGAAAATCTCTAATATCTGCATGCTGACTCGAGCTATAGTATCCCTGATGGCAGTCCAACCTACTGCTGGGTACCTGTGAAACATGCTAAAGTGGGTCAGCTAAAGCTGGTGAGCTCACAGGTTTGAAATCAGGTAATATCGTATGAACCGCAAGATTTAAGTAGTGATTTGCAATCAGCAAATAAATAATAGTGTATACAGCCATGAGCACATAGTCTGAGCTTAACTCGAGGGTCGGGTCCCATATAGAGAATTCCGAGCGAAGTGCCTCCACGAGTGCCTAATCCACACTCGTCTGAACAATTATTAGTACATCCGTTTACCCAGTTAGTGCATGCTAACCCGGACGAGGAGGGTCAATCCTATATGGTACCATATACTAATAATCACGCTACAACGTATTACCAAACTATGCTGACGGAGGACTTTGAAATGATTAGTGGAAAACAACTCATGTAGTATATTGTAAAGTTTGTACTTGCGTTCACATGTTAACATAAGCATTGAATCACACCCCTGAGTGAAAAGCGTTAAAAAGAGGGGCTATGAGACTCACCTGAGTCTTGAGCGTTAACCGATAAACGTATGATGCTTAAACAAGCAGTGAGATGTCCACAGACCGATAACCTGAGGGTGTCCACGACACGCGATGGTTATTAATATGAGTAGGTAGTTACAAAGGCTACCTTTGTAGTTGTTCGTTCAACTATAATGTCCAAATGACTACGATTTGGTTGTTTGATTAACTTGTGTTTTGAAAACGTGTACGGCCCGTTGGTGATTGTTTCAAATAATAATCTCGCCTTTTATTATTATATTTGTGTGGTTGTATACTTAACAAAGTACGTATGTCTTGTGTATGAATTGTATTGTATCCGATTCGGTTGGTATAAAACGTTTCAAGACTTAGAAAAATATTATAACTATCCTGTTTTTGGCGACACTTTGCTAGTGTCGCTATAGGCGACACTAGTTAGGCGACACTAGGGGAGTGTCGCTATAGGCGGCACTGGTTAGGCGACACTTAGTGAGTGTCGCTGTATTTCCGATTTTTGATAAAGGGGCGACACTTGATTAGTGTCGCTATAGGCGACACTTATAAATTTAGGCGTCACTTATAAATTTAGGCGTCACTAAGGGAGTGTCGCTAATCTAAATCCGGTTAAGTATTCCAGCGACACTTATGTAGTGTCGCTATAGGGGTGACACTTAGGCATAGCGACACTTGGCTAGTGTCGCTATCACTGTTTTTGGCACACTAGCGACACTTCCAACTGTTCGCCGGATTTTGAGTCGAAAATGGGTTTTCCGGCGACCACTTGTTCCAAATCTTTTACCCAACCCTTATATGGTCATTTTGGACATATATAAACCATAAACATGTAAAAATGAGCGAAAACGGAGAGTTTCGGGTTTTTGTCGGAAACTTACGCGGTGTCGAAACGAAAATATGAAAAGATGGAAGTGTAGATCGTTGCGAGGTGATCGTTTTATTCTAAAGGAGCCTTGGATGATGGTGAGTTCTTGTTGGCGTTTTTAGGGGTGGAAGGGTGGTGGTGGTGATGTAAAATGAAAGAAAGAAAAAAGAGAGAAAAAGAGAAAGAGAGAAAGAGTAAGAGAGTGAGAATGAGAAAGTGGGGTGGGGATTTGATCCCCTCACCCTTGGCCGGTTTTTGGTGGGGTCCACCATGTGTGGGCTTCACCAATTTTTGCTCTGTGTGGTCGCGCTCCGTGCGGCGTTCGTTTTCCCGATCGTTTAGACGTTAATTAATTATTTTAAAACGTTAAAATATACGTTTGAAACTGTAATTAATCCCTGGGTAAATTTATTGAAGTATTTTATCAAAATACTTAATACTTGAGTTATAAATCATATCTTTAATTTATTTTTGTTTCGTTTGTGCGTTTACCCCTTTTAATCGCGTAAATTTTATTTGTACGATACGAGTTGAATTGAAATATTATAACAATAATATTTTTGGAATATAGCGTTATTAAATAATATTATATTATTTAGTAAAATCGTTCACCAAGGTCCGTATTTATTGATTCGAATTACATTCGAATTGAAAAGCGTACGATTTAATCAAATCGCATAATCGTATATATTCATCAATATATATTTCGATACATTAATTAGCCTAACACAAAACTAATTACATGTATTTACATATGATTAGGTCCTAATTAATAGTCCTAATTTGACGGGTGTCACATTCTCCCCCTGTTAGAAGAATTTCGTCCCGAAATTTAGTTCGATGTCGGATTTGATGCAGGGTCAGCGAAGAGTTGAGGATACTTGAGTCGCATTTGGTCTTCCCGTTCCCAAGTGAATTCCGGACCATGCCGCAAATTCCACCTGACTTTAACGATGGGAATACGACTTTGTTTGAGTTGTTTGACCTCTCGGTCCATAATTTCAGCGGGTTCCTCAACGAAGTGAAGTTTGTCGTCAACACGAATTTCATCGAATGGGATAATAAGTGACTCATCAGATAGAAATTTCTTCAAGTTAGAAATGTGAAAAGTGGGGTGCACGCACGCTGCTGAGCTCGGATGGCAGCTGCAATCGATATGCCACTGGACCAATCCTCTCTCCTACTTATTTAGGATTGTGTCCTCATAATCCATTCCTGATACAAAGCCGGATAATAAACCATAATCTCTTCTTCCGGCTCCCACGTGAACTCTGAACCTTTTCTATGTTTCCACTGAACTCTGAACAACCGAATATCTTTATTTCTTAATTTCTTAACTTTCTCATCTTGAATAGCAATAGGTTGCTCAAAATAGTTCAGCTGATCATTTATTTCTATTTCTTCTAAGGGTACATAGGTTGCTTCATCTACTAGACACTTCCTTAAATACGACACATGGAAAGTGTTATTAATATTTGCTAATTCTCTAGGTAACTCGAGGCGATAAGCTACCTTGCCAACTCTTTCAATAATCTTAAACGGACCAATAAACCGAGGACTTAACTTACCTCATTTTCTGAACCTAATAATACCTTTCCACGGTGATACTTTCAACATGACCATATCTCCTTCCTCAAATTCAATTGGGCGTCTTCTTCTATCAGCATAAGATTTCTGTCTATCTTGTGCTATCTTTAACCGTTCTCTAATCTGATCAATCTTTTCTGTGGTTTTCTGAACGATATCTGTACTTCCCTACTCTCTCTGCCCAATCTCTCCCCGGCATATAGGAGTTCTGCACTTTCTTCCATACAACATCTCATACGGAGGCATCTGTATACTGGAGTGATAACTGTTATTATACGAAAACTCTGCCAAAGGTAAATGCACATCCCAATTACCTCCAAAATCTATTGCACATGCTCGTAACATATCTTCTAAAGTCTGTATTGTTCTTTCACTCTGACCATCTGTCTGCGGATGGTAAGCTGTACTGAGATGAACACGTGTACCAATATCCTCTTGGAATTTATCCCAAAACCTGGAAGTACATCTGCTATCTTTATCTGAAACAATGGAAATAGGCATACCATGGCGTGCAATAACTTCTTTCACATACAAATCTGCTAATGCTTCTGAATTCATAGTCTCTTTAATTGGCAAAAACAAAGCACTTTTCGTCAATCTGTCTACTATCACCCAAATTGCATCGTTTTGACGCTGAGTCTTTGGCAACTTGGTGATAAGATCCATCGTTATATGCTCCCACTTCCACATGGGTATATCCAAAGGTTGCATTTTCCCATATGGTTTCTGATGCTCAGCTTTAACCTGTAGACAAGTCAAACACCGCTCTACATATTTAACAATGTCTCGTTTCATACCTGGCCACCAATAATCTACTTTCATGTCATGGTACATCTTTGTCGCACCAGGATGAATAGAATACTTTGACTTATGCGCCTCATCCAATAGCAAAGTCTTCAAATCCCAAGTATTTGGAATCCAGATTCTGCCAAATCGAGTCTTTATTCCACGTGAATCTTCAACAATACTTTGTTCTTGACCTTTTATTCTTTCAGTTCTAACATTCTCTTCTCGCCATGCTTTATGTTGTGCCTCCTTAATCTGCTCCAATAAGTTAGGGATAATAGTTATTCGGAGAGATTTAACCGTTAAGGCATAATGATCGCTTTTCTGCTGAGAGCATCTGCAACTACATTTGCTTTCCCTGGATGGTATAAAATTTCACAATCATAATCTTTCACAAGATCCAACCAATGTCTCTGTCTCATATTCAAATCTTTCTGATCGAAGAAATACTTTAAACTCTTGTGATATGAATAAATGGTACTCTTCACACCGTAGAGATAATGTCTCCATATTTTTAAAGCAAACACTACGGCTGCCAATTCCAAATCATGCGTTAGGTAACCTTTCTCATGCTCTTTTAACTGTCTGGAAGCATATGCAACTACTCTGCCCCGCTGCATAATAACACAGCCTAACCCATTATATGATGCATCACAATAAACTACCATGTCCTCAGTTCCCTCGGGCAGTACTAAAACAGGTGCTTCACTGAGTTTCTGTTTCAAAATCTGAAAAGCCTGTTCTGACTGTTCATTCCACTCAAATTTGATATTCTTTCTCACTACAACAAAATTGAGCTATTAGGACGTTTTTTATTGGGCATCTTTAAAAAGGCATCCTAAAAAGCATCTAATAGGACGCTTTAGTTTTTTCCTTCCAATTGTAATAGTATCCAATAGGACACTTATATTTAAGTCCTATTACATTGAGTTTATAGGACGCTTATTCATTAGTGTCTCATAATAGTCGAGATTAATAGGACATTTAATACATGAGTCGCATTATGTCGAGTTTTATAGGACCCCTATTGGTCGAGTCGTATTAGATTAACTCTTATAGGACACTAATTTGTTGAGGTCTTATTATAGTAGTGGCTAATATGACACATGATATGTAAGTCTTATGTATTGATTTTTAACGGAGGTTTATTGGTTGAGGTCTCATTACATTAAAGACTATTAGGACTCTTCATATTTTAGTCTTATTACATTATATCGTACGTGATGCTTATTCGCTGAGGTCTTATTAGGATGGTTATTTGATAGTGTGTTATTATGTCAAGTATAATATGACAGATGATATTTGATTCTTTTATTAAGTTTAATAGGACATTTAGTACTCCGAGTCTTACAAGGAATCAAGGGCATACTTGGTAGTATGTGATACTAGGTGTTGCATAACGTTTATTCACTCAGGTCTTATTATATATATTTTTAACAAGCTAAACATACATCTTTATGTTTTGCAACTCGTGAACACTGACCAGTTCCATTGTTGCCCAACTTATATAGTAGGATCTATGGGTTATAAATGATGGTTCAAAGGTTCAAGACTTGCTATGAGCAATATTTTATATTTATTATTTTCCTTTTTGAAGCAGATTAATATTTAACATCCATCAAAATATACTTATTCTTTAACTTTCACTTTTCGATCCAAGCAGATTTGTTTGGATACTGCTAGCATAGTTTACTATCATAAAAACTGTTGACAACAACTTTTAACATTAACTTTCAACTTCAACATGATGTAGATGTTATGTGTTGGGTGACTTAAACATCCTTATATGGTGCTTTTAGCAATCAAATCCAAAAACACAACTATAACGCGCCAACTTTTATGCATGTTAAAGCTGTCCAAAAATATTCAATGAATAACAAGACATGATTAATACTAATTTGATAACTTACTATGAACGTATTAATTTGTACAAAAATAATTGAAAATGAGCTTGTCAATATACCAATGTTTTAGCACTAAACATAATATTGAAAAGAAAATCTTCATTTACAACAATCCCAACAACTATAAAAACTTGAAGTATATGATGTTTTCAAATGCAATAGAACTTGGTTCGCCTCAATGCTGATATGAGAGTTCTTCTTGCCATTGTTCTCGCTACAAGGTTGCCCAATCATCTCCTACGTACAAGTAAAAAAAATTAAAAATAAGACATTTAAAAGCTCATAGAACAACTCTTTTTACAATAAAAACTATCATTACTAGTATTTGAGCAGTACTACCTATTCTACAACATAGTAAGGGCGTTTAAACAGCCAGGTTTTGTTTAAATGGTCAGTTTGGTTGGTTTTCAAAAAAATAAAAGTTCAACTCAATTCATTCTTTAAATTCATTGAGACTGATTACATAGGTTAGGTTAATGTTTGGTATATGTACGGTATCATGTTACTGTAAATTCCATGGAGTCATAAGTTAGAAGACAGAATAGTAATCTACTAATATACGTAGTTGTTTACACAAACCCGCTTAACCAAAGTCCATTTTGACCCGTACCCATTTTACCAAAACCCATTTTCACTCAATTCCATTGTGACCAGTAGCACGACCCGAACTCCCTGCTAGCCAACTGTTTCCCTAGCCAACTGTTTCCCTACAGGTTTGGTGCATGTTGACTATCTTATGCACGTCAATTGTATACAAGAAGGGTTTTGGTGATTATTGATTCGACAAGAAATGTAGAAATTATAGTGCAGCTGAAGGAATAACATGGAATTCAAAGACTCAAGTCAAGTGGAGCATAGATGAAACTTTAGAGTTATTTTGTTTACTAATAAAGGATGACATATAGACTTGTATTAGTCACAACGTACAAAAAAAAATGTGAATCAATATCTCAATCTAAACTAAGTCATGGCATAAACGTCACATTTAAACTACACAGTCACTTCCCTATAGTATTAGTAGAATGTCAGCAAAGAATAAACTAAAAATAAGATATTGAATCAAAAATTCTTACGAGTAGTATGAGACAAACCTGAGATTTACACGGGATCCAATCAAGAGAAATTGATATTTAATTTATTAACTGGTTTCTAACTGATCTTCATCTCCATCTAAAACTGTTCGACAAGAAATGTAGAAATTATAGTGCAGCTAAAGGAATAACATGGAATTCAAAGATTCAAGTCAAGTGGAGCATAGATGAATCTTTAGAGTCTTATTTTGATTACTAATAGAGGATGACATATATACTTGTATTAGTCAAAACATACAGAAAAAGAAAATGCAAATCAATATCTCAATCTAAACTAAGTCATGGCATAAACGTCACATTTAAACTAAACAGTCACTTCCCCATAGGACTAGTAGAATGTCAGCAAAGCATAAACTAAAAATAAGATATTGAATCAAAAATGCTTACGAGTAGTATGAGACAAACCTGAGATTTACACGAGATCCAATCAAGGAAAATTGATATTTAATTTATTAATTGGTTTCTAACTGATCTTCATCTCCATCTAAAACTTGGGCACTGGCATCAACAATCGTTCCATCTAAACCATCTCTAACTAAGTCGATGTCCATGTTGTCATCATCTTGGGGACTGCTAGATGCATTGCTCTGCAAATATGTTTCAACATCATCTAGACATGTTTGTTCACTCATGTCATAAGAATCTCTAGGTGTTGTCTTGATCATAACATGCCACCCTTTGTTAATAGGGTCCTCAACATAGAACACCTGTTGTGCCTGACTAGCTAGTATAAAAGGCTCATTATGAGGCTTTATTCCTTTGAAGTTGAGTACAGTGAAACCATTTTCATCTTCTTTTATCCTCCTACCATTTGAGATCCAATCACAATCGAATAACACTACTTTCCTGTTAATAGAATATTCCAACTCAATGATGTTATTCAAAACCCCGTAGTACGTTACATCTCCCACAATAGGGTTGTTATCCTTTGCACTAGAGAAGCTGTTTGTCATGGCATTAAGCATAACTCCACTGTTCTGTGTTTTTCTATTTTGCTCAAGATGTTTTGTATGAAATCTGAAACCATTTATGATGAATCCCTTATACTGTTTCACAATCTCAGTGGGTCCTCTTGCCAAAGCCCTTACTTCTTCGGTGATCCTATGATCCCCACTAGTATTTAGCTCCTCAACCTGAATAAAGGTATAATTGGTTAAAAAAATTTGAACATCATCTTGTTGAGATTTTAAAATGCTATATCATTTTTTATTGCTACTTACATGATCTCGAAACCATGATTCGAAAGTTTCACTATGAATGCGTTGAACCTCATGCTCGCGTAATCGTCGATTTTGATTATGAACAATCTTAATATGTTCACTAACATGATAATGAAATAGAAAAATCATATCAATAATAGAAGAACAAAAAGTAATGAAATTGATGATTTCAAAATTTTACTTACCTAATGAACTCGTCAACTTTGTTACAATTAAACAAGACGTAAGTATGTGCTTTTGTCAACGTCTCAAGGTCAAGCGCTTTAATCTCTGCCGCACCCAGAGGACGACCCAGCATTAAAAAGATAGGACAAATATCCACACAACCACCATCATCATGATTCCGACTTGGTCTGTTATGCCTAGTCTCAATTTGAGGCGATAGGTACAATGAACAAAATGACATACACTCTTCAACTAAATACCCTTCTGCAATTGAACCCTCAGGTTTACTCCTATTCCGCACGTAAGATTTCAATGTAGATAAATACCTATATGATCAAAAAATAACTTAAAGTAATATTTAATGATATCTCAAATAAGTACAGAGTAATATATATATACCTCTCAATGGGATACATCCAACGATAATGAACCGGTCCTGCTATTTTGGCCTCCGAAGCAAGATGAACAGAAAGATGAATCATGACATCAAAGAAAGAAGGTGGAAAGATCCTTTCTAAATCACATAGAGTTTTCCCAATCTCACTTTCCATTCGCACCAAATCATGAGGGTTAAGAACTTTTGAGCATAGTTGTCTAAAGTAAAGGCACAGTTTCATCAAAGGAGAACGCACATGCTTAGGTAACACATTTCGTAAGGCTATTGAAAGTAATTGTTGCATCAAAATATGGCTATCGTGACTTTTAAGCCCAAATATTTTTGGAGGTTTTAGTTGGACGCATCTTGATATATTGGCTGCATATCCATCCGGAACTTTCACTTTTTTTAAAACAGCACAGAAATTTTCTTTCTCGGTTTTCTTCATAGAGAAACAAGCTGGAGGCAGATACACTTTGTTGCTATCTCTAGCTTGCGGATGCAGTTCGGGTCTTATATTCATTTCTTTTAAATCAAGGCGGGCTTTTACATGATCCTTATTCTTTCCATCTAAATCCATTAACGTGCCGACTACACTATCACAAACATTCTTTTCAATATGCATCACATCTAGATTGTGGCGTAGCAAATTATCCTTCCAGTATGGCAACCTAAAAAATACACTTCTTTTCTTCCAATTATATGGCAGATCTGGGTTATCCTTCACTAGTTTTCCAAATCTAATTTCATATCCATCTAGCTCGTTCAGCACATCCGACCCTATTAAACGAGAAGGTGCTCTCCCTTGTTCTTCGGTGCCATCAAAACACTTCTTATCCTTACGATAAGCATGTTTATAAGGTAAAAATCGACGATGTCCCATGTAACAAAATTTCCTCCCATGCTTTAAGCGTTGTGATTTTGTATGCTTATGGCAACATGGACATGCAAGTTGACCTTTAGTGCTCCATCCTGATAAATTTGCATAAGCAGGAAAGTCACTTATGGTCCATAACAAAGAAGCACGCATTTGAAAATTTTTCTTTGTTGATGCATCGTAGGTCTCCACTCCAACATCCCACAACTCTTTTAGCTCGTCTACTAAAGGTTCTAAATAAACATCTATATTGTTCCCTGGAGCAGATGGACCGGGTATAAGTAAAGACAACATGAAATAAGGTTGCTTCATGCACATCCATGGCGGAAGATTATATGGTATCAAAACAACAGGCCATGTACTATGAGAAACACTCATTGTCCTAAAAGGATTAAACCCATCACTAGCTAAACCAAGTCTAACATTTCGAGGTTCTTTTGCAAATTCAGGATGCAGAAAATCAAACGTTTTCCATGCTGGGGTATCTGCAGGATGTCTTAAGTAACCATCTTTAGTGCGACTTTCTTCATGCCATCTCATGGATGCAGCAGTTTTTGATGACATATATAGCCTTTGCAACCTCGGTTTAAGTGGAAAATAACGTAACACTTTTGCTGCAACCTTCGTACGTTTAGAGGTACCAATTAACTGAACTTCTTGACTATCTTCATTTTGTATATATCTTGAGGTATTGCAAACATCACACTTAGTTTTCATATTGTTCTCTTTCCAATACAACATGCAATCATTTGGACACGCATCAATTTTCTCATAACTAAGTCCCAAGTCTCTTATAATCTTTTTCATTTCATACAATGACTTGGGTATAGATGCATCCGGGAAAGCCTCCCTCAATGTATCGAGCATCATGGTTAAACCGTGGTCATTGCATTTGCCTATACACTTACTATGATAGAGTCTAACTATAAAAGAAAGAACCGAGAATTGTTTACACCCAGGATATAATTCTTTCTTTGCATCTTCCAAAACCTTATAAAACTTACTTGCGTTTACATTTGGTATATCGATATTTTCATCTTCTTCACCTATATCATTGGCATGAATGTTCTCATCTAAGAAACCAAATGCATCATACACCATTCCTTGCATGTCATCATCTATATCAAACGCAGAAAAAGTAGAATGTTTAGAAACCGAAGGTGAAATTTGATAACCTTTAATAAAACCAGCACATATCAGATGCATTCTAGCTGTATCCCGATTGACCCATACTTGATTAACACATTCAATGCAGGGACATAAAATTTGTCCACGTTTACACTCCTTAGCAAACATATGATCAAGAAATTGTTCCAAGCCTTTCTCGTATTCAATATTCACTCTTGGTAAAGACATCCAATTGTTCTCCATCCTAGTCCTCAACCAAAAAAAAAACAGTTAGTATGAACATGTATATGATATTAATGGGCTGTAAACGTCTATATTGTATACATATATGGATAAATAAATAAATAGACCTATTGTTGCATGTATGACCTTTGTGATGATTTACTTATGATTATGCATGTTTGAAAAAGCTATTCTAAAATCATGTACGTTGACATACAATGATACAATACTAGTATGGATAATATGTATACATAAATAATGTTAATAAATAACTTAGACAATCGAAGCCACTCCACAGAGATCCTCAATCGAAGATTTCATCAACACAAAGAAGATATAATGGAGATAAAAATTGGAATACCCGATTTGGCCTATTTTCAGATTGTCTAACCAAAACCCAAAAACCAAGCACACTGTTGACAGAGATACGCAAAGACAAATTCATTTACACAGAGAAGATATAATGGAGATAAGAAATCAGATACCCTATTTGGCATATTTTCATATTGTTTAACCAAAACCCAGTAACCAAGCACTCCCTTACAAACGAATGGCCTAGGCTAAATTGATTTAAGAAGGCTCAAACATATTAAGTACTAACCCGATTAAACTATTAAACGCCAAAAATCACATGCTAATTGGGTTCAGGTCGATCAAGTGGAGGTCAAATCCCTATTTTTTACGGCCATGTTTCATGGAACTAACCCAATTAAACTATTAAACCCTAATAAACCACACACATGGATGACATCTACTTGAAGTAACTTTAAACTATTTAACAAAAGTTGCTAATTCATCAAAGCTTTTGTAAAAGTTATACGGAGTAAAATATATACACTTGCACAATTAAAGGTGCTCAGCTCAGCTAAACTATATCTATAAGAGTATCCATGTTCGATAATGTTGGAATATTCATACAGACGGAAATTTAAAGTAAAAAAGGTGCAAATGAAATGAAATTAAAGTTGAAATTAGGAAACCTGTGAGTTCCAGAAATCGTTGATGCAGATATCGATCTAGGGTTGTGCGATTTTTTAGAAATCGACGACTTGATATGCGATTAGATTACAAGACAATACATATCGATAATTTTAACATAATTTGTTACAGTTAATTAATTAATCATATATATAGATGAATAGATTAAGTGGAATTTGTTGTTTGTTCGTTATTTTTTGTTCATCATCGTCTGTGCTTTGACTTTTGATAGTTCCAATTGGAATTGATCTCTTGCCGTCTAAACTTTTTGTTTTTACGATTTTGGCCACTAAAGTTTCAGTAATTTCAACTTTTACCCAACTTATTTTTATGTTGTTTATGTTATTATGTATTAGCATTTTATCCGCGCTATGCAGCGGTATAAAAAAAATTTGCGATAGTTTTTGTTCATCTATGTCATCATTTAGTAAAAACTAAAAAGAAAAGATAGCGATATATCAATTTCTTACTTGATCGTATACATTATTATAGGGTAAAGTTGAACTTTCAAACCATTAGCTTACTAACCATTTTTATCTTTTGGGTCGGATTTGAGTTAAGGTTTGCGTCAACTCATCGATCGATCAAGAAAAATAATTTTTTATTTTTTATAAAATGATCTTTCCCATCAACTTGTTTACCCTCGTTTACCTAAATGGGTTATCAAATCATTTTCGAGTTGAATACTTTTATATCAACCCTTTTATAATATTATTTCGAGTTTAAGTTTTGAACTTTGTACCTTAAATTTCAAATCCATTAACTTGAATTATGAACTTTTAATCGCTATTAACTTTGATAGTTAAACAAATTATCTTTACAAAAAGAAAAAAAAATCAGTGCTTCATATGTTTGTACTTTTTGCATTAGATATTGTACTAAATAAGATGGTAGAATAGTAACTTATATTTTTTTAAGGATACCAAACGACCAAACTATTTTAGATATATATTGAAGATCAGTATATGTCATTCAACTTTGATTCTAGATAAAAATATATCAAGAATTTATGTAGGAAGATCGTTGACTCATATGTATCAAGAATTTATCTAGAAATGATTATGTGTATCAAAGGAATATATTAACTTTGATTCAACTCATAATGAGCCTTTTAAAATCCATTAACTTGAAACATAAATTCTAGAAACTCAAGTCGCACAAGGTGTTTCACCATGACCTCAAGGTCATGGGTTCGAACCCGGATATGAGCAAAATGCTCTCCGGGATGGAGACAGGGGTTTTCTCTCGAAATATTCGGGTTTCCCCTGGAATTGGTGATGGACTGATGGGTATATGAAGAGGCAATGCCACTGAGCCCAATACTGCCTTTCAAAAAAAATAAATTCTAGATAAAAATAAAAAATGGATGTAACATTTATTGTTAAAGTTTCACTAAAATTCGGGTGTTGATATATACAACACATTTTTTGATTCATGCACCAAGTATATGTATTATAGTGTTGTATAATCATTCATGAAAATTATACAAAACAGGACATTTGTAATGGACATAAAAGTAGTTATTTTTTGTATTGGACTATCTTTTTAAACATATATTAATGGTAATGTTAACCTTTATTTAACAACGGTGGGAGTACATTGTTGAGTTGTAGGAGAAACAATAACATTCATTTGGTTAATAAAAGTTGAATGACATATAGTGATCTTCAAGGATGTTGAAATCACTATTTGGGAATTACTCGATCATGACATCATAGGAAGTACTCGGTCGAGGTGGGGAATCCTCGGCTAGTACTATGGATTATACATTTTAATAAAGTAATAAATTATAAAATTATATCCGTAAATATAGAAGATAAATAAAAAACCAATATTAGTTAGAAAAAAAAAGTAAAAAAAAACTTCATTTTAAAACATCTCAAAATGTTGACCGACTTTGACTTTGACCGAGTTAGTCCGAGTTTGGTCAAGTTATTCTGATTTTTATCCCGGTCTGACTCGCTTTAAACCAAGCTCGAGTCACGAGTACTCCCTGAGTATTTGGTTGCATCATTTTTATATCACAATAATTTAAGATACAATTATTGTCACTAGAGATATATTCCAATATAGTGTTAACCGCGACCGTTGGCTAGCATTAGTTTCTTTTAAAGGGAAATTTTTTATGCTTAAGGATCTGAACTTGGGGGCTAATTATAAAAACATGTAATAACTAGTCTATCCATCCTAAATTGTTTGTCCATCTTACTATATATTGTCCTAAAATTATTGTCCCCTTTCAAAATCAACCAATCAAAATACTTGAAAACTGTAAAATTGAAATTCTATTGATAGTAAATAGTAATAAATACACTTTTATTAAACTTTGTGTTTCTTGTTTGGTGATAATCATTTTGGGATGGAGGGAATAATATGTATGTACGTTATACGCTTATCATCCTATATTATATAGATTTTATTCTTTAACTAGATTAAAATTTTTAATCAAGATGCAATTGGCATTAAATGTTGGTAGAAATCTACCTTCATAAAGAAAATGTCCATCTTTTCAAATTGCATTAGAATTTTCTCTTTTTGCCAAAAAAAAAACTAAATAAATAAAATGTCCATTACTTTACTCACGTAGATAAATAATTGAGGGATTTCATATTATAAAATTAAGATATTAAATATATAAATTGTGACAACTATGATCAGTGGGAGTATATTGTGTTTAACCTAGATTACTTGACAGCCTTGACGTTTCCCTCCCCAATTTCAACTATTCCCACCCTGAATTTCAATATTCCCTCCAATCCAACAATTTCACCACTAATTTCTCCAATCTGTTACCAAAAATGTATCAAAGATATCTTCAATTGAAAACCCTATTAACCTCTCATTCACTGAACCGTCACGCAAGCAGACAGAGCAAACCCTGTAGAACAATTGATTCAGGTATCACACACTTGAAATACTCCCTCTCTGATTTCGTTATGTATATACAAAAAAGTGTTCATACGTATAAAATTTTTTATGTGTTTAAGTGCTCAATCTAAATTTTATGTTTAAAGTCTCTATGATTCAATCTAGTGTGTTTATGGGGGCTGATTTCTGTTATTACCGCTTGATTATGACGGAGTATGTTTTTTTGTTTACTAATTGTAGTAATAGTAACGAAAAATCCAAATGCGAGTTGTTGAAGTTATCCATTTTGAGATTATGATGACCGATTAATGCCCTTTATGGTGTCGATTAGTATTAGTATAATCTTTTTAAAAAAACTTTAAGAGTGTCTATGATATTCAGGAATCACACACTTGAAATACTCCCTCTCTAATATATGTATTTAGGTTCATTAGTTTTAACCTATGTAATATGGATTATTGGTGCACTTGTAGGAGTAGGTATGTTTCGTATTGTAATGATTCATTCAGTATTTTTTGTATTTTTATTCATGCAAATTTTTATGGTCACTAGAACCATTAACACAATATATCTTTGTTAATTTCATAAAACGATTTATGCTATTTTGGGTTTAGTGCTCTTTGGTGAATGATTTATGTTATGTGTATATCCTAGTAAGTTATGCATATAGTTATCCATCTTAACAAAGGTGCATACGGTTTTGTGATACACATGGAATCATACTAAAAGTAATTCACTATTTGTTGTTGCTTGAAAGATCACATATATGTTTTAATCGAGTTTTTTACATTTGTTTTAATTATCTTACTTTGGGTATATTACTTATAACATACAGAAAAATGAATGATTATGAGAAGGCTAAGTTGTTGAGGGTTAAACAGAACAAAGAGAAGTTAAGGGAGCTAGGAATTAAAAAAATTGCCAACTCTCTTACAAGTTTGGTAGATAGTAAGAAAACACAGAAAAGGAAAGGAGAACCAACATTTTGTAATGAGAATGATGTCGATTACATGTCTGATAATGATGGTGACGGTGAGGGATATTACTGTGAAGAAACTGAAACAAGTCATGGACCCGCAAAGGTACCACCAATTAGCAATTTTATTTCGTATTATGTTTTATTTATAAGTACTTCTCTGATGGGATTTTATTTTCTTACAGCAACATCGTCCTCAGTATATTGCGCCCATGTCAATGAACAAATTTGCTAATCTAGCAAAGAAAAAACGGGTGGTTGCTCCAAACGTTTCTTCTATTTTACCTGTTAAGGAGCCCTATATCCAAAGTGGACAACTTGTTGGAACAGCTAAATCAATAAAGAGTAAGTCACAACGATGCGAGGAAGGTCGTAAGTGCAATGGACTAATGGTTGGAAATTCTGCACCAATGGAAAAGCAATCAATGGAAACAGTAACAGTGAATGATTTAATTTTGAAGAAGAAACATTCAGCAAAACAAACAGGACAACTTAAACATAATTTAACAAAGCCTAATTCGATCCCAAAAAGCGTCTCTAGTGGAGCAAGGCGGAAATTGTTTCTTGTCGATGAAGATAATGATCAAGACGATAACCTGACATTTCAAGGTACATATGTGTCGGTCTCAAACTTCTATATCTACCGTTAATAACAAAGTCTACTTTAGAAATACCAATTTTTATCTTTACTCTCCTGTGATTATAGATATGAACGATGAACAATATTTTGTCGATAATGAAGACACGGAGATGATATTTGAGGATATTCAAAATGGGATTGAAAGGGATGATGTGAGAAGTGAAGGTATGTAGTTGTTAACACTCTTCATGAATGTTTTTACTACCTTCTTTAAAAGCTGCAATCAGTTGCTTAATCATTTTTCTCTTACTTACTTTTCCAAGGTTACATTACAGATGCGGATGAAATTATTAGAGAGCGAGATGATACTGAATATGAAGATATAAATAATAGAATAGTTGATGATGATTTGAATAATGAGGATGAGGAACTTGTGGAGAAACAACATGAAGGGCATGGATTAGCAAAAGAAACAGGTTAAGCATACTACACTACTTTTGTGTGCCATTTTTGTCTAATAATGCTTAACGCTAAAATTTGGTAGTAAGGTTATAGTTGGTAATTATGTTACGAAGAACTTAATACAATAAAACCGAGTAACTATAAAGTTGACACTGAAACCAAGCTGTCACATAAGAATATGAAGTTTGACACAAGATACATAAGGTCACCACCTAAATGTTAACTAGTTAATGAAATACTGGAACTTTGCAGCTATTAGTGTAGTGGAATTACCCAGTCCAATTACCTCCTCGAAATAACTCAATATAGGCATAGATTATTTTTTAATATCTAAAGGATCACCAATAGGGTAGTGTAAAATGTGTCTTAATCTTTTATGTTTATTTATGTTATTTTTAAGTTTATTGTGGATTTATATATAGCTAATGCTTATGAAATATTGTTTGAATAAGATTAGAGAAGAACACAACATTGACTGATATAATTTTTAACTCCTGTTTATCTTTTGTAGATGCAAGGAATGTACAGAAAAAAGTAAGGGGACCAACTCGCATGAAAAATGTATGGGGTGACTCAGAGATTATTAAGGTTTGATTTAATGAATATGGGCAACCAATTGACAAGGAAAAAACGAGTAAACTGACCCACTTCATGGGAGCTGTTGCTAGGGGTGGAAATTATTGCCCAATTTACTTACCTTGGCATAAAGTTAGTGATACTGACAAACAAGCATTGTTAGAACTGTTACAGGTACTGAAACATGAAACATAGTAAAAATGGGTAATACATTAGTTTACTAATGTAATTAAATTTGTTCTTTTTTAGACGAAGTTTGACCTTCCTGAAAGTTCTCATGACTGGATATTAGCATCATTTGGAAAAAAAGTGAGAAATTGGAGAGCAAGGCTGAAAGAGTATCATGATCCATCTTTGCCACTAAAGAAGCAAATAAAGTCTAGGCCAGAAAGAGTTCATAAAAGTGACTGGAAGAAACTGGTTAACTATTGGAATGAAGAAGCATCTAAGGTATTTAGTAATTTTATTAATATCAGTAAATTATGAAACTATCATTTTACTTGCACTAATTTTTTTTATCTTTAACTTATCCGTTTTACTTTTCCACAATAGAAACTCAGTGAAAAAGCCAAGAACAGTAGGGCCAAAAAGAAGATGGTTCAAGTTACCGGTAAAAAAAGTTACGCGAGAGTCCGTGAAGAGTTGAAGGTATTTTTATGTTATAGTGTAGCTACTATATTTACGTTGTTAAATTTCATTAACGTAATATTCAATGTATATATTTTTGAATACACAACTTTTAAAACAGGCTTCTTCAGGAGTTGAACCAACTAGAATGGAAATGTTTCGTGCGTGTTTCTCGAAAGATGGCACTACAAAGAACAAAAAAGCTGCAAAAGCAATAGTATGTACTATATATGTTTTTTTGTCATGTATCTTATTTTCTGATCATATACATGTTTTTTTTTTCAAAAGCATGTATTGTGTTACCATTAACACATCATTGACCTTATTTGCGTTTATACACCTATTTCATAATTGAATAGATATAGTTAGCATTCTTAAGTCATGTAACTATTGAAATTAATTCTGCTTCTTATATAATGTTTTTAATTTAGAAAAAGATGGAAAGATACAAGTCAAAGCTTCCCAAGGGTTCAATTGATAAGCCAGGCCCAGAAGACATATTTTCTAAAGTTATAACCAATGATCCAAATGGTCTTGCACGAATGTATGGGCAAGGTGTTCGCGGTAGAGATGTTTGGGGTGTGATTCCTAGTCGTTCAGCTTCTCGTAGAGAGAATATTAAACTGAAGTTTGAAAATGAACAACTTGAAGCTGAAGTGGCACGATTGAAAGCCAAAGAGTCGGAGAAGGAAAGGTCAAGCGATCATGATATCAATGACTCAAGTGTCCCTTTACGAGTATGTATTTTATTTATCTAATACCTTTTATGCAGGTGTTTCTTTTTTTAAATGTTTATTTGAATATAATTGATATGTTGGTTGATACTACAACTTATAGGTTGGAGCTGAAGTTTACATTCACAATATTTTCAAGTCTAGCGAGATTGTGGCGAAAGGTAGGATTAAGAGCTTGGATCCAAATGAGTATGTTGCTGGGGCAGAGATTGGACCGGGTTGGTGTGAGGTATATATACAAACCCCTATCATTAGATCTGAACGTTTGGTGAGGCCGTATGATTTACTTGCCACAATTGAAGATGCTGTTGGTGCAACTACCGCGTGGCCTTGTCCATTCGTTTCGGTATGTTATACTTATAAACCTTTCTTTAATCTTTTTTATAATTATCACTTTTAGAAGAGGTGCATTTCTAGTATTATTCTATCAATAAATACATACAACACAATCTGCATGGTACGAATTTGATTACAACCACCTTGTACAGCAATACTAACACTCTAAATATGGACAATGTACACCATTATTTCGATACAATCAGACTAAAATACTAAGACAAGGACAAACTGTGTTGTTGAGCTACTCACATCAGTCTTATTCAAGCACCAAGGTTGGCCTCTTATCTGATTAGATGTTCTCAATTTATTGCCACATCCCTTGGATCATTGCCCCATCTCGACCATTTTAATTTATTTGTCAATCTTGCTCTCATACACTCAACTATGGGTCTGAATTTCTTAAACCAACCTGCACCATAAACTTTAGACTTATGTACATACTGCTTTTTTGTAGGTGATGCGTGAGGATGATGCGTGATGAAGATGGGTGATGACTCGATACTATGTTTTCAGTTTTCTTTCTGTTTGCTTGATACTCTTAATTTATTATGTAATCGCTAGAGATCTTTATCTCGGATGAAGTTATTATTGTATTAGGTTGAATTTTTTGTTATGAAATGACTTGTTTGAATCATAATTAGTTTTACTCTATTCTTATTTATTGAATGATCAATGGACTCAAAGTATGTAGATCATAAATCAATATAGTTTTGCATAATTATTGTATATATATTCTTAATATATAGTCGTATACAATGAAAACAATTATTGGAATTGACTTTGTAGGACATTTGTGTGTGTCTCAAAAGATGATATTAAGCACACGTATATTAAAATTTAAAACATCAAAAAGTGTCATATCAGACTTTTTAGGACGTTTGTATGTGTCTCGAAAGATGATAGTAGGCACGCTTATATTAGAATTTAGAACATCATAAAGTGTCCTATTAGACTTTATAGGACATTTGTGCGTGTTTCAAAATATTAAAGTAGGCACGTGTATTAAAATTTAGAACATCAATAAGTGTCGTATTTTATAGTTTGTTAGGACGCCATATGTGTTTCAATAGACTTTTTGGAACTCATAAAAAAGTGTCCCATAATCTCTATTAGGACGCCTTACTTATTACGACGCCTTTTTATGTGACTCTTAAACGAGTGGTCCTATCAGGTAAAATGTCCTATAAAGTAGTCTTTAAAGACACTAATGAGCGTCCTATAAGACCAGATTTGTTGTAGTGTCTTGTGAGCTTTGTGAGTGGCGTTGCAATCTTTGAGAAATCCTGAATAAATCGTCTGTAATACCCTGCCAAACCAAGAAAACTTCCGAACTCTGTAGGATTTGTCGGGGCTTCCCATTTCATAACTGCTTCAACTTTTACTGGATCTACTTTTATGCCTTCATTATTTACAATATGCCCCAAAAACTGTACTTCTCTGAGCCAAAATTCACATTTCGAAAATTTTGCATACAGTTTCTCATTTCTTAACATCTGTAACACTTGACTCAAATGGAATTCATGATCACTTTCAGACTTAGAATATATCAAAATATCATCAATGAATACAATAACATATCTATCAAGCATCGGGCGACAAACTCGGTTCATTAAATCCATAAAAGCGGTAGGTGCATTAGTTAAACCAAAAGGCATTATCACAAACTCATAGTGACCATACCTCGTTCTGAAAGCAGTTTTACAAATATCTTCTTCTTTAACTTTGAGCTGATGATAACCTGAACATAAATCAATCTTTGAAAAGTAACTAGCACCCTGTAACTGATCGAACAAGTCATCAATTCTTGGCAAGGGGTATTTATTCTTGATAGTCACTTTGTTCAATTCTCTGCAATCTATACACCTGTGCATTGTACCATCCTTTTTCTTTACAAACAAAATCGGTGCCCCCCAGAGAGAACTACTTGGACGAATAAACCCTCTGTCTAACAATTCTTGTAACTGTTTCATCAATTCCTGCATCTCAGATGGAGCAAGCCTATAAGGTGTCTTAGTAACAGGGTTAGCTCCTGGCATTAACTCAATACGAAACTCGACTTGCCTATCGGGCGGTATGCCCGGTAGCTCGTCAGGAAAAACCTCTAAAAATTCTCTTACAACAGGAATTTCCTCAATCTTTGGGGTAGGTTTCTGAGTATCTACCACATGTGTCAAGAAAGCCTGACAACCATGTGATAAGTGTCGTTTAGCTTTAGCAAAAGTACATATTGGAATAAAAAACTTTCTCTTTTCTCCGTAAATATCTAACATATCACCATGTGGTAATCTCACTCGTATTATCTTTTTCTCACACTGAATCATAGCATCATGCTTTGCTAACCAATCCATTCCTATTACCACATCAAACTCCCCCATTTGCATAGGGATTAAGTTTATCGAAAAAGGTTCATTACCAATATCTAACCGACACCCTCTAAATACCTTAGTCACATACACACTTCTATCGTCTGCTATTTCAACATCTAATGGGGTGTCTAAGTCAGAAAGTGGAATTGTAAATTTTTGACTAAACCTTTCTGAAACAAACGACTTCGAGGCACCCGAATCAAAAAGTATGTAGGCAGGCATTAGGTTAACAAGAAAGGTACCTGACAGTACATCGGGAGCTCGCTGGGCTTCTTCAGCTGTAATCTGAAAAGAACGGTACCTAGACCTCTGTGGTTATGTGGGTTTCTTATCATAACTCCGGCGAGGTGCCGAAGAGGCAGACTGACCTTTAAGCTTAGGACACTCTGACTTAACATGTCCCGCTTCATAACACCCATAACATATCTTCAAAGGCTTAGGACAATCCTTACTGAAATGTCATTCTTCACCACACTGATAACAAGCTGTAGACCCTAATCGACATTCCCCAAAATATTTCTTATGGCACTTCTTACATTCTGGAGGCACTCTCTCTGGTCGCTTTTCTTTTTTTTTTTTCTGAAATTTCCACTACTTTTGAATTTCTTTGATGAAGTGGAAGACGATTCAACCTTTCTCTTAGATGCCACACATTCATCTCTTTTTAACTCCAGTTCTTGAAAACGAACCTCATTCACAAGTTCCTCAAATGACTTACAATGATTGGGATTCACAAACTGACGGATTTCTTTCTTCAAGATCTCATGGAAATGATCCATAAGTCTCTTTGGGTTCTCCATATATTCTGGGCAAAAATGTGCTCGATCTAGAAAATGCCCCACAAACTCATTTACTGACTCAGTCGTTTGTTCCATGTTAAGGAACTCACTACGTATCCTCTTTAAATCTGCTTCCTGAGAATAGGTGTTCTCATACATTTTCTTGAAATCTTCCCAAGTCAACTGATCAATAACTTCCTTATCCATGGTACGACGTTGCACCTCCTACCAATTCTTTGCTCGGCCTTTCAAAAGATTAACTGCAAAGATCACTTTTAAATCTGCTGGGCAACGTGAAGTGGTAAAGGCTCCTTCAACCTCTGAAATCCACCGATAACATAGGATAGGGTCTAACTCTCCTTCAAAGTCAGGCGGATTACATGCTGAGAAATCTTTATAACTGAACTTTTTGCTATCTTCTAATACCTGTACTGGAGGTGGTATCTCTTTTCTAATCCCACTAGACTCAACATGCTGCCTTTGTAACTCTTCTCTAACTGTCTCTCTAACAGTCTCTATAATAGTGGTCTTTAGAAGAGGAAGAGATGCCTGTTGAGCACGACCCACCTCTTCTGAAACAAACAATTTCATTCTTTCTAAATTTGGGTCTACTTCCTGAACAGGAGACTGGGGTCTATCTTGACTACCTCCTGTCGTATTAACCTCTGGTTCTTTACTCATCTTAACTGAAAAGTAGACATAACACATAAACATGTTAAACTGTAACATTTACTTGTCTACTTTATCATAAATCATGCCACATAATTGTTAATGATTGTTAACACTCCATCATCTAATGTCTCGTGATTTCCATGGATATCTAATAAGTAATATGGTAATTGTTGCAGTGGCCAAGTGCACCAATTATCGTATTACATTATAACACATCCAAAGTCCACACGTTACACTTTGATTCAAGAATCATCAACAATCAATTAACTCTTTCATATCATAAGCTAAATCATGCTTAACATCATAACAGTTTGGTCTAAGATCAAGTACTCACTAATGGTGAATACCCGAATCCCTTAAACCGTGCTCTGATACCAACTTGAGACACCCCTAAAACGTTACTGATTTTTTTTATATATACAATTGACGAAATCCCAAAACCATACAACCAACTTATTACTTAAAATTTTTCTACAAACTTTAGACATTATATAAAATCTGCAATATGGCTATGAATATCAGCCACATGGGTCAAAATCTGCAACATGGTCTCTAAAATCAGCACTTAGCTTTCTTGTCTGGAATTAGGCCCTTGTCTAAGACATTTTCAATTCGACTTAAAACAGGAACTTCAAACGGGCATATCTCCTAAACCGTAAAGAGTTAAGATCTGAAATTTTGCGTGCAGCTTCACTTTGACCATATAAATGTTTCTACTTTTTCACTTTTTCAAATTTCACGTCAAAACTCATTTTGACCCTTGAACTCATTTTTGACTACTTTTGGTCATTTTACTTGACATGTTAGTTTCCAAACCATTACCATTCTGATCTTAGGCTTTTGACCATTTAGTTACCATCACCAATGGGACTTTTTGGTGTAGTGACTTTTGACTTTGACCCATTCTAACCCAGTTTGACTCATTACCCCATTGGTCGCCCAAATGGACACCAAAATGACCCGATTGGGTTATTGACCACTTTGACTCACTTTCTTGGTCAAACCTCATTCCATTGACTTAATTAAGTCAAACTAACTTACTTACCTCAACATTTGACCATAACATCAACAATTGACCATTCTAACTTTCAAATACATACTTCTTCATTAAACATTACTTAAAAATCTGTTTTACACCTTCATTAACTTTCATCATCCAAGTCTCACTAAAAACTGACTTTGACTTTCTTCAAAACATCATATACATTACAAGTGGGATTTAATTCTTTCTCAAAACATACTATTTCTTGTCTTTTACTTTACACGGGGGTGTACACATATCAAGAGCATGATCAAAAAGGGATAGCTTGTTACCACAACCCGCAACAAGCTTCACCACTAGCTTCCCACGTGTCTTTTGCTCGTATCACCTTTATTAACACTTGGCTCACCTGAAAAGTGTTAAACATAACACATAAGCACATTGCTTAGTAAGTAATGGAAGCTTTTAACATAACATATAAATCTTTCTTTCTTTCTTTAAGGATCCTTAACATCTTCATGTTAACTACTACTAGTCAACATGTATACCAAGCTAATGGTCATGATCCACTACTTGGAAAACCGTCAAGCTAATGACTCGCTCATTACTTGACTCTACATACATATCCATCTACTTACCTTTATCTTGTAACTTGGAATAACTTGAATAAACTTCTTTATCTTGATCACCTATACATATAAACACATAGCATGATCATTTAACACATCACTTTACATCTTTTCATTATCTTTGATCTTATGACCTAGGTGTCACTTACCAACACCTAGCTTTCTTATACATAAGTGTTCCATTCTTTGCTTCACAATCACATATAATTGGGTATTATCACTTTACTAATCAAAATCATCATCTTTTACTTCACTACACATATAAAATCAACTAGCATAACCCAATTACACATGAACATAATTCTTTTAATCAAACTAATATGATTTAAACATGAAACATAACTTATAAACACATAAGGAACACTTATCAATCAAATTAACTAACGTTCTTAAACTTTCATGATTCTAGGGTTTATAGAAATTCTTTCAAACATCAAATTAAACTTAACTAAGGATTAGACTTACCTTGTAGATGCTTAACTTGATGATTACAAACCCTAAATCACTTGAACTTTTACTTAATTTCTGATTTCTTCTTATTTTCTTTGTTTCCCTCTCAAGCTCACAAAATACGTACATGAAAATTAATCTGGAACATTTCAGAAATCTGGAGGGGATATGTTTTAGTATTTTTCATTTTACCCCCTGCACTTTACCTCTTTACACATCTAACCCTTTTAACTGATTTTCTCTAATTTGGTTAGTCCTTCTAACCAACTTCTAACCGTTCAGTTACTTTAAACATTTAACATATTAAATACATATAAAACTGAAACATAATACATATTATATCATATAAAACTTACTTGTTTTAGGGGTGTTACAAGACGGTTTCGAACTCTATGTATATATGGATCGCTAATGTTTTAATTTTTATTTTGCAAGTAGAGTAGGGTTCAAATGAGTACAAGCTTTTTTTATGAGAATTGGGGAATGAATGTAGGCCATCAGATCTTGCAAATCAAGGGTCCAAATTAATACCCCATTTTTTAATGAAAAAATTAATTTAAATTAGATTTTGGGCGGAAGGGCATTATCATAATTTGACCATATAATTAACTAATTTTTTTTTCACTTTATTTAAAAAAAACAAAAATCGATCTCTCTCCCGTTCTTTCTCTTCTCTGCGATTAAACTTCCAAAACCCTAGCTCTCAAAATCCTTCCAATTAATCTTCAAATTATTGTTGTTTGTTGCTAAAATCGACGTTTCCTTCATCTACATTATTCGATTCATCTTTCTAACGGTCTAATTTTCACCGAAAGTAATTTTTATGTAACCCCGATTCTTGAACGGCGGCTAAATATAGTCACTCACGCTTACTAATTTGTAATAATGGATGTTCGTGACGAGATTGTTCCTGGAAACATCATCAATGGCGCTTCTAGGTCTCTTCGATCCGTTCCATTCCGTAAGTTATTTCGAAGTTTTATGTTTAGCTTTTAGTGTTACATATGTGATATTTCGTTTTTAATTGGTTTTGATCTTGTATGACAGTCTGGTATATATGTTTTTGTTTGAATTTAGGGTTTAGTAACACATGTGTTAGCTGCGTTTGGTTTGTATTTTAGTGTCTGGCGATACAAGTGTAGTGAGTCTGTATATAGTTACGTTGAGTATGAATATCATGTTTATGATTATGATATATGTGTGATCAAAGTGAATTTGTGCATTTGGGATGATTAAAGTAAACTTGCATACAAGGTGTTCGATGAAATGTATCAATGAAATATGAATTAACTGTTGTCATCATAGTGATTGATTAGCATGAAAATATAGCATCTGGAAATACAAAATTACAAATTCTGAAGAGTTTTGCTGAACACAAGGATTGATAGGAGTTACTATCAAATGTGGTATTGTAGTATATCACATTTGTTACTACACTGTTATTTACATTTATACTTTGTTGGTTTAGTAACACATGTGTAATCTGCACTTGGTTTGTATTTTAGTGTCTGGTGATACAACTGTAGCGAGTTTGTTTTTGTTTTGAAGTTACACATGTTTTACTTATGTATGTTGATGTAGTAGTAGTTTTGTTTATGTATGTTTGATGTTAATGTGGACAGTAGTAGTTACACACATGTTACTACTAGAGTTTATATGAAATTTATCTATATATGTGATATGAGTGTATTGATATATGAAATATGTTTATAGAGAAGGTAGGTGTAACACCCCCAATTTAATGCTTTGCGGAAGCGAGTTTTGGGGTGCTACTAATCAAATATCAAGCACCAAGATTAAATAGCAAACGACTCTAAATGAGACGTTTTAGAAAATACATTACATCACCGTACATTACATAAGTTTTCAAAAGTTTACATAGCTTGGAGTTCGTCTAATAGTATCTAGAGATTATAAAACATAACAGTTAGTACAAAAGTAATGCAATAAAATCTCCAAGTATGTATGCATGCGACTCAAGCTATCAAGCAGTCCTGCTGGGCATCCCTATTGTTGATGCACACCTGAGAATACATCACTAAAAGCGTCAACCAAAAGGTTGGTGAATCTCACAGGTTTGTAGTATATAATAATAGAAAGTTCAGCACAATTCAGTAAGAAGAAACAATTACACCAATTGTAATTAGGTAAGCAGTAACAATTACACCACTGTAATTAGGTAAGGAGTAACAATTACACCACTGTAATTAGGTAAGGAGTAACAATTACACACCGGTAATTAGGTAAGTAAGTAACAATTACACACAGGTAATTCAGTAAGTAAGTGTTCGCAGTTGTAGTGGGGTCGGTCTATCTTGCCATGAGCCATCATAGTCGAAGCTTAACGTACGTAATTGTGCCCCTCGTGAGTGCTAATCCAAAAATACTCATATGAAACGAGTAGAAAACGCCCATTTATACGAGTACGGTTCATGGTGGCGCTACCACCCTGAGCGGGGATTGTCAGTCCCATATGGATCCATATACTAAAACTCGCGCTTATCCTATAATTAACTACTATGATTTCAGAGGCCTTCATTGGATTAAATGGAAACTCATGCAATTTGATATACCGGTAAGTAGTAATTCAGTATCGTAGTAGAACAGCAAGTTTGTAAGTTTGTACAGTAGGAAAGTAGTATATCGGTATAGTAGTAAGTTTGTGGAGTAGTAACTCCGTAAAGTAGTAAACCCATAATGTGGTAAAGTAGAAATCGGTAAGTTTATAAATATGTAAAGCATTTTGTTTATAAGTTTGTAACACAGTAAGTACAAGTAGGAAGTCAATACATTTATACATGTATTCAAGTAAAACAAGTGATGCATCTCCCCCAAAATAGTAAAACAGTAAAAAGGGGCCGTGAGACTCACCTGAAGAGCAAGCAAATCCTAAGGTGCGCGCGTGTACCAAGATAATCTCCTAGTGTCCTAAACACGCGAGAGATATATTAATTGTAAGTGTACGTTTAATAAATCATTCGTTGTACGTAAGTATATATATTGATATACTTATTAGTTGAATATATATATTCTTATATATATTACTTGTCGTCCTTGAATATATGTTTATATATACATATAATTGTAGTTGTCTTTTCAAAAACATAATTTGTTTGTTACGAATGTTGATTTCGTTTATATATATATATATATATATATATATATATATATATATATATATATAGTTATCGTAAATTTATACATATACGTATATATATACCAAAACATAGTTTGTATAAAAGTGTTTTTATCCGTTCTAAATGTTTTCCATATCATTTAGTGACTCTCTATATAGTTAATACGCGTTATGCACCTAGTTCAAACCATTATGCACCTAGTTTTCCATTATGCACCTAGTTTTTCCATTATGCATCCATTATGCACCTAGTGTAAATTAGGGTCCTGAAGGTTGCTAATGAATCAATTTGCAATTTTATTTCATATTAAGTTCATATATGTTGTCAATCATTATAAGATAAGTGTTATTTCATCCAATTACTCATTTATCACACATACATGTTCAAGTTTTGGATACAGGAGGTGTTTTTTTTGGTTTCTCATGTTCATCATCATATACAACCAACAATTACATAATTTAATAACCAATTTAAAATGAAAAATAAGATAGAAAGATCCTCACAGTGGAATGAATGGTTGAGTAGATGATGATGATAAGCTGACGAAGAAGAAAATAAAAATGGTGATGCTGTGTTTGATGATGATGGTGAATAAATTGTTGTTGTTGCTCTGCTTCTCCTTCCACCGAATGAGCAGATGAAATTTTTAGGTAATGAATTATTGTAGGTGATTGAGTGATACTGAGAGTGAGGAAGTATATCACGGTTTTTTTTATTCAAACAAGTATGGTAGACTACAGGAACTGGTCTGTCAAATAATTGAAGTTAGTTGGGTTATATTTAGCCCGTTAATTACGGGTACGGGTATAATTTTAGCAATATAAAATATAACATTTTATATTTTTATTTTCTAGATGTTCTCTCGGTACGTTATTTAAAACCAAAAAGATAATATTTTGATTATTTTAGACTGTTGTACAAATTTGTATATTTTACTGCGTGCATCCAATTGGATGCCAAATTTCAGTTAAATTATGATTTCATATTTTGAGTTAATGTTCCAATTACTTTCAAACGTATGAGAAAAATAGAACTTTTTAATATTTTGATCTTTGGGTATGTTTTACAATTGTTTCTGTTCGCGTATAATACGATTTATATATAATCGTATATCTAACGTGTTTTATCTCCATATTATAATTGTAAGAATACTCCTAATTAATAATTTCATTTTTTTAGTTATTTTGTGTCACAAACTTTTGTATTTATTTTGTCGAATTCGTTCCGATACGTTTGTACGTAACTTTAAATAATTACGTATATATTTATTCGATTACTTTTGTTTTATCTTCGTACCGGGTACGAATGTAAAAGTTTAAATTTAGAGCGAATTTTGGGTCATTTTGACCGGGTGTCACAGTAGGCCGTTTACTTATGTTTTTAGTTGTGTTTTGAAGTGTTTGTGTGTTTGTTTTTATCAAAGCATATTTTTCTTTGGGAAATAGTTCATATTTGGTTACTTGTTTATGTTGAAATATATACATGAGTCTGATAATATACAACAAATTAATACAATACGACATTTGTTTTTTATTTTATTGTAGCAATCTTTGTTTGTGAAACATTTCACTGCGTTTGGGCACCTCGCGTCACAGAAACTTAGGAAATAGAGAGGGCATCGGTGATGGATTTTAAGTGGAAGACGCATGTAAAAGGTCAGGATTGTGGTGTGTTTGCAATTATGCAAATGGAACAGTAAACCGATCAACATCTTAATAAATGAGACTATGGTATGGATATCGAGGGGCGTGTGTGATAACATTGAATAATGTTATATTTATATACTAATATTTCATAGTTTTTATATACTTTTATTACAATTATTTGATAAAAGATACTTATTTCATTCATATTTACAAAATAGGTAAAAATAGAGCTTATATTAGAAAATGAACGAAAATAGGTCAAAATAAAGTAATTTTAGTATAAAAAGTAATTGGACCTAAATATGGTTGAGATAAAGTGGCTAAAGACCAAAGAAAATAAATAAAGTTCGTGAATACTTGAGTTCGAGAAGTTAAATACATTTCACGAAAATAGTTAGGTTGAATATTTATTGGAGTTTACGAGTTAGACCAATAAATTATTTGGGCTAAATAATAGTAATATTATAATAGTAGTAGTAACTTAATATAATAACGATAATAATGATAATAATAATAATAATATTAATAATAATAATATTAAAGTTATTAATAATAAAGTTAAATAATAAATATGTTATTATAAGATCATACAGTACGTTAGTTTAACGTTAGTATCATTTTAATAATAATAATAAAGTTAATAAAATAAATAAAAATGATGATTGATATGACTTTACTTGCAGGTTTCACGTGGAAACTAACTCATGGTCAAAAGTCAATAAAAGGACCCAAGATTAAAAGAAGTTGACGTAAATATACAAGCAAAAGTGGGGCCCAAATTTTACTCATGCAGGCCTTAAAAGGCTGGTCAAGTGAAGAAAATGGCAGAATGTTCGAGAAACATACAAGTAAAAGTGAGGCGGCATAGTTTCTTTCCTTGAGGCGTACGGAAAAGTGACCAACCGGCTGTTGATGTACTCAACCCGCAGTTGAGACGACCTACGGCAACTATAAAAGCAGCCCCATATCATACGAATTTTGGTACCACTTTTTCATAAGATTAAACCTCAAAGTCGAAAATAAAATTCTAAATTCAAAATTTTAACCTTAAATTCGAATTTATGGGTTTTTCTAAGGGTTTAGGAGCTCGCTTTTGGAGCAAGAGGAGTTAGGGTTACGCGGAGTCATTGTACGGGCGCAATAATTATTTGGTTTGCATTCTTATATTTATTTAAATAATAATGTTTACTTTATTTTCAATAATTATTTGTGTTATTTTATAATGATTATGAGTGGCTAAATTTCTTTGCACTTACTTGAATGAAATAATCAATGATTAGGGGTGTTATCTTATGATGTTTATGCAATTTAATTAATGTTTAATTGAAACTTTTTATGTGTTTAAGTTTTATTATATTATTGAAGCTTGTTAATGATTTAATTAGTGATTATAGCGAACGTTTGTCACAAAGTTACTTCATTATTTGATTATATGTCTATGTATGATTAATCCAATGATAGCGAACGCAGATTTGGTATAAGTTAAATAATTAAACTTAAATGTATAAGGTAATGATATTGGCGAACGTCTTTCATTAAATTAAATTATTAATTAGTTAATAATTAAACTTAAATGTGAAGGTCATAGCAAACGTTAAACCTGATCTAAATTAAGATGAACATTGATTGCTAGATAACCTGATTTTAATTATACACCCTGAAGTCATTAATGAAATAGTTCAAGTAAGTGTCGTTTTTAATATGTGATAAAGTTTAATAAATTAAATTTAACTCTTTTTGAGTTTACTTACCTTTTAGTTTAATTTTAGTAATTTAAGCAAAGTAACAATTCGGTTACACAAACCCACGTCTTTCTCAGTATTTAAATTAATTATATTTTAAGTATTTAATCTACATTCCCTGTGGAACGAACCTAGACTTACTGTAGATATATTATAAGCGATAGGGTATACTTACCTCAGTTGTGTAATAGTTAAGTGTCAGTATTTCTTTGTTAATTTTTATAACTAGATTTTACACATCAGTGTGCAACGAATGCAACTTAGATGTTTGAAGATAAAGTTTGTTGCAACGATTGTTGAACAATCTTTGAAAATAGTTTTCTTAGATCATTTGTAATGAAGTGCATCATTTTTTTAGCTGATGTTTTTTGAAATGCTTATGTTTGTTTTACTGTAAGCTTATTTATATTTTCAGGCTGTTTTTAAATTTAGAACTGTTTTTTAGTAACAGTTGTATTAACAATCATTAATACATGTTGTTGAGTCACTGGTTGCTGACCATGTTGAGTCACTGGTCGCTGACCAACTCAACTTAACACTACTCGATGAAGAAATGAACTGTATCAAAGCTGCTGTTTCTGAAGATTGGTTTCGCTGATCGTCATTCATTCTGTTTGATATACTGAGGAAGATTTAAAGCTCAACTAGGTGTGTCGCTGATAAACGTCAGCGAGAGCTTTACTTCTTCAAATCAATAAAGGCAAAAGTCACTGCCAGAATAACAGCTAGTCACTGAAGATCTATAGCTCAATTCATTCTACAAGAGCATGTTAGCTCGCAGTGAGTGAGGAGAATTACTGCATCTTCAGGGACTATTCATAAAGCCTCTCAAACATCAAGTACAAGAAGTACTGCATTTATCTATACATCAACAAGAGTGTTCCAAGCTTAAAGTATGTCCAAAAGATTACGTGGCAGCTAGTGATTGGTTTTAAAGTAACGAGATATTTGCGGTAACAGAATTGGGACCCGCAGAATGTCGGTTCATAAGAGATCAAGCCAATCAAGCAGCGACACGTGTCATTCCAAGATCCTATTTTGTAGGCGATATATTAGGAACTCTTGTAGTATAAATAGTTCAGTATTTTGTACTGCAGAGGCTAGTCGTTCAATCGTACTTATCACTTGTGTGTCAGTGATTAGTTTGTCTAGAGTACGTATTAACGATCCAGCGAGTGAACAGTCAGCGTGTTTGTCCACTGCTGTTCATCTCATTTGTAATAGATTAGCTAAGTGTTTAAATTGGATTAACTTTGGTTAATCCATTCCGCATTCAACACTTATGAATTGTATGATCAATATAATTCATCATTTAGCTATCGTTACTATTGTTGCTTTGATATTATCATATCTATAATCTGTTATATCTTGTTACTATTGCTTATACTCTGTTTATGTGAATCAATTTAAAACTAATAAATTAACTTAGCTAAAATCTGAAAAAGTTTTAAATTGTATTCAACCCCCCCTTCTACAATTAAACTTTACACATTGTGATTCCAAATAACTAACTGATAGTGATTACGGGACTCTCAATTGGTATCAAAAAAAGAAAAAAAAAATTATAATAATAATAATGAGACCTATTCCTTCCTTAGCTGATCTTGTTAGTATTCTAAGCTGTAACTCTTTCAGTGAATGATAAGTCTCTATAAATTATTACTTTTAAACAACACTCATACTCAAAGAATAAAATTATGATTCATATTTGACAGTGATCAAATCTCTCTGACTTATTCAGTATTCTAAGTTGTGACTAAATCAGTGAGATAACATCTCAGGCAAATTGAAAATTATGATTAGTATTCTTTAACATGAGTGTTATTTTTTTATTCAAGAACCCCCTGATTCTTTCATCATTATTTGTGAAGGGATGTGTCACAAAAATTGCACCTCTGACACTATTTCTTCCTTACGTCACATATACTTTTCCGGCGCACCTCTCAAATCACCATTAATACCACCAAGCTCCACAATCATCACCCCTATCCCATTTAACATCATCAATAATCACCCCTATGCCACCCCTACTTACCACCATCATCATCCACGACGATTCACTTTTCACCACATACTTCTCACATAACTCCATTATAAAACCGACTCTTCACCTCATTTCACAAATCGCCCACTTTCTGATAATTTCTTTGTCACTCTATTATAATTTTTTTTTCTTTTCAAAGACAGCAAGATCAAAATCAAGTTTTGTCTACATCATTTCTACAAGTTTAAAGCTTTTCAAGCCTATGTAGAAACACAGATCTTGCTAAAATAATTTTAAAAAACAACTCTTTTGAATAAAACTTCTTGACGAAAAACAGAGCACAACCAAGTTTTTACCATTTGCTCTCATATTTTTCATTTTGGGACTATCTGTGTCCTAGTATGTAACTTTTGTACATATGCCTGATTCTGCCCCCCAATCGACCATATCACTGACAAAACCCACAGTGATCAAAACTGGTCAAACACCATCAAAGAAAACCTCACCAACCTTTACAAGAAATTTCAAAAAGAAGACGTTTTCAGACGCCAAGGATGAAACAGGGTCTGAACGTTCAGTCACTGTGGGCATCCTTGCTAAAACCAAGCTTTCTAATCACAAACCTTTATCGAGTCAACCCATGAGCTACTCATTATTCTCACAAAAGAATGATGTTTTAAACAAAGGGCAAGTGACATCAGTGGGTGTTAACACACTCTTCGCTGGTATCACATCACTGGCTACAGACCCGAGCTATCTCTCATCTCTCACTGCACCAGCTGTCAATGTCTCTCTCCAGTCACAAGGAGAGATACAAGCTGATCTCTCTGTTTTCAATGATCCATTAGCTAAAACACAAGCTGATGATGATGAGAAAACCAATCACCTATTACAAACGGATCAAACACTTGCTACAGTATTTCATGCTATCATCAAGGGGGAGAAATATTCAAGTGTTACTGATGCTACCAGAGAAATACTGATCTACTTTATGGTATCATCAAGGGGGAGAAAACGTGCAAATGAGAGCAAAAACCAATGTTGCTCATGTGCCAAAATGCTAATACTTGGAAATCATATCATCCTTAACATCGCTGATGCTGACAAAGTAGCTGATACTTGGAAATCATATCACAAGATCATGTATTTCCTGTATTTGAGTTACAATTTTCTTGGTGATTTTATTCAATATTTGTGTCACTTCAGCCCAGCAATGAATCTTTCTCTATCCGGATCAGTTACAACTTAAGTATCTGAAGGTTTATTGATTTTCAGTCGGTTAAAGCTTCGTGAAAAGATGTCATGCTGAAGATTGTAGGTTTGAAAGTCTTAAGTCACTGTCTCATCTGATCGCTGAAGATAGTAGGAATCTCTGCTATTCATCTAAACGCTGAAGATAGTAGATTTAAAGTTTATAATAGATTAGATATATTGTAATTGAAAAACTATCTGTACTTTATATTTTGCAGTTCAATAATATCTGATCTTTTGAGAATACCAAAGTGCAAAACTCAGATCATATCAAAAGAATCCAAAAAGATAAATGAATGGATCACAAGTACAAGTCACTGAATGTTTAAAATCTTAAACACTGACTATAAACTTTTCTCAGCAACCAGTTTGTCTAGGGAGCTTCGATCACAATCATTTAGGGGGAGATTGTTGAGTCACTGGTCGCTGACCAACTCAACTTAACTCTACTCGATGAAGAAATGAATTGTATCAAAGCTGCTGTTGCTGAAGATTGGTTTCGCTGATCGTCATTCATTCTGTTTGATATACTGAGGAAGATTTAAAGCTCAAGTTGGTGTGTCGCTGATAAACGTCAGCGAGAACTTTACTTCTTCAAATCAATAAAGGAAAAAGCCACTGCCAGAATAACTGCTAGTCACTGAAGATCTATAGCTCAATTCATTCTACAAGAGCATGTTAGCTCGCAGTGAGTGAGGAGAATTATTGCATCTTCAGGGACTATTCATAAAGCCTCTCAAACATCAAGTACAAGAAGTACTGCATTTATCTATACATCAGCAAGAGTGTTCCAAGCTTAAAGTATGTCCGAAAGATTACGTGGCAGCAAGTGATTGGTTTTAAAGTAACGAGATATTTGCGGTAACAGAATTGGGACCCGCAGAATGTCGGTTCATAAGAGATCAAGCCAATCAAGCAGCGACACGTGTCATTCCAAGATCCTATTTTGTAGGCGATATTTTAGGAACTCTTGTAGTATAAATAGTTCAGTGTTTTGTACTGTAGAGGCTAGTCGTTCAATCATACTTATCACTTGTGTGTCAGTGATTAGTTTGTCTAGAGTACGTATTAACGATCCAGCGAGTGAACAGTCAGCGTGTTTGTCCACTGCTGTTCATCTCATTTGTAATAGATTAGCTAAGTGTTTGAATTGGATTAACTTTGGTTAATCCATTCCGCATTCAACACTTATGAATTGTATGATCAATATAATTCATCATTTAGCTATCGTTACTATTGTTGCTTTGATATTGTCATATCTATAATCTGTTATATCTTGTTACTATTGCTTATACTCTTTTTCTGTGAATCAATTTAAAACTAATCAATTAACTTAGCTAAAATCTGAAAAAGTTTTAAATTGTATTCAACCCCCCCTTTTACAATTAAATTTTACACATTGTGATTCCAAATCACTAACTGATAGTGATTACGGGACTCTCACATGTGGTACTAAGTAAGTAACACATGTGTTACAAACCAGTAACGCATCTGTTACAAACCAGTAACACATGTATTAGCAACCAGTAACACATGTTTTATGAAAAAATACTATTTTTTTGTTATATATAGTGCCTTTTTGGTTTAATACATTTTCAGATTTTGCGAAATTGTAAGTTGGTTCTCATTAAATCATGTTTGTGTTGATGTACAATCCTGCGCTGTTTACTTACATTTGTATCACAAGTTATTGAAATTTACTAAGATATATGATACTTTAAAGTAGTATTACATGTGGTAGCAACCAGTAACTTTATCTTAACACATATACAAAGTAAAATTTATCACTATAGTTGTAAATAACAGAGCACAAACAAGTATTACATGTCACATATTAAGTAACATATTTCGATAGTGATAATGTACAAGTAACACATGTGTTACCAACAAGTTTGCCTTACATTATGCTATTATCTTACTGCCATTTTAGTGTTCCGCACCAAAAATGTTTTTGGATTATTAATTATCACATGTGTTACTGCATAGCAATTCATGAGCTGTAAGTTATTTTCTCAGCTATTTTTGATGATTTTTAATAGCACAATTGAAGCACACATATGTTACTTACTACTAACACTTGTATTACCAACTACTAACACATGTGTTACCTACCATTAACACTTGTGTAAGCAACCACTAACACTGGTGTTTCCTACAACTAACATTTGTTTTATGGAACACTAACACATGTGTTACAGAACACTAACACATGTGTTATCTACCACTAACACTTATGTTAACTAACACTAACACTTGTGTTACGGAACACTAACACATATGTCACATGTTTAAAATTAACGTATTCTTGATAATCATAGTAACACATATAGTAGTAAGGAAAGTAATACATGTGTTATAGGTGTCAGTACGCGTTTTACTATCTACTAACACGTGTTATCATTCACTAACACATGTGTTACAGAACAGTAACACATGTGTTAGCAACCAATAACACATGTGTTATCAAAACAGTAACACATGTTATATGAAACACGCTTTATTTCTAACTTATCAAATGAATTTGATTGTATCTATTTTCTGAAGAAAAAAAATAGTATTCAGCAAGCAGTATCACATGTGGTAATAAACAAGTAACACATGTGTTAATAACTAGTAATACATATGGTACTAAACAAGTAGCACATGTTGTATGAAATATGATATATTTCTAAAATATCAAATAAATTTGATTATATCAGATTTATGAAGAAATAATAGTATTAAGCAAGTGTTGGCACCCGAACAGGTCGGTGTCGTTAACGATGACTATCCGGGCACCAGCAGTGGGTTTTAAATTTGTAAGGCTGGGGCCTAGGGTTACTATTATTGCTAATCTAAGGGCTAGCAAGGATAAGTATGACCTAGGATCGTTCTTCAAAGCGCGACGAATTGAAACTAGGGGAATTTAGAGACTTTTATGAATTTAGCTAGGGCGGAAGAGAGTTGGTTTGGATTTTGGGTTTTCTATTCTAAGATTAAACTAAATTAAATCAGAAATGGAGATGGAGGTTACTTCGGGCGTTCAGCAGTTAAAAGCGATTGTCTACTATGAAGTGGTTCAGGTGATATTAAAGTGTGAAGAGTTCTGATGAGGATAAGTTCATAAGTTAATGTGAGTTATTGCTACAATCCTACTATCGGGCTAACGTGGAGGTGTCCACAATCAGGCAAATAGAATGTCACGTGGGTTGCAGAATATATTAAAACATACACCGAAAGTTCTCTCAAATGCATGTCCATATTATCTGACAGTTAATCTCGAATCCTATTCCTCAATCTCGGTCATCATAGACGTCCGAATCATGGCACAGTTTGTTGAATAAACAATCTTGTAAACGGGTTTTACCCTTGTCGGAATAAGTTGGAAGAACTGGTCTAAGCGGTCAGATAAGATGTCATCACTTATTCGTATGAATTATCAACATTACTCAAGTATGCAACAAGACAGGGGTGGTTTACATTACGGATAGAAACTTAAGTAATACGTTTGTTAATTGATCCATAACACAACTACCTTCGGTCGTTCTCGACTTCCGTACGTTTGTACTTTGCCATAAGCATTTCCAGTACTATATCGAAGAACAGTTGAATAGGGGCCGTCATGTTATTTCACAACAATTAAGGCTAGGTGTATTTTACTAGTACGATAATCCTAAGGCAACAATCAAACAAGAACATGCAATAAGACAATCAAGACAATAGTTAAACCTAAGCATACAAATGTATTAATTAAATCGAGGATATTCCGAAAGTTGTCTCAAAATACCGTCTGTCCGAATTAAATCTTAATCTACCTCTATTCCCATATTCCGTGTCTCTTGGATCCTAATTTGGTCTAGAGAACACCGGCCACGCCGAGCTCAATGATTCAATCAAACATAGTATAACTAAGTGACCTGTACCCTATGAGTTAGCTACGTTCATTTTTGGATAAGGTTTTAGTCACAACATGAGTTGGGTAGATAAACGATAAAGATTCGATTCCTACATCTATTCATAATACACAACACCCGCAATCTCATAGCATACAATATAATCACATATTTAAATCTCTCCTAAACGACTATCATAGCAGACAATTGAGTTATTTAGCTAATCATGGCAATTCTAGCATACATATTTAAATTTATTAAAGAAAGAACGAACATAATTAAATATGGAAGATAGATTAAAATCCGATAAAGAAATACAATAACTCGTAGCTACAAATGCGTCCCGGAGCACCTCCGTACAAGTCTTCCTTGACTAGTTAATTAGCTAGTCTAATTAACCAAGGAAGTATTACAATAAAGAAAGAAAAGAATGGATGGTGAGAAAGTGTGAAATATGCTAGAAAGTGTGCATATGTTGGTGTGTGTTACAAATGAACCTACGCATCCTATTTATAGGTGAGCTTTGGCTCATTTTAGCATAAGTTGGCCTTGAGGTGCATGTTAGAAAGACTAGCCAAAAGTGGTGTGTACAACACGAAAAGTAGGCGCACCGGGTACTGTACAACGCGAAAAGTAGGCGCACCAGGTACCAAAACTTGCCAAAAACGGAAACCGGGACGGGGGTAGGGTGGCCGGCGGCGGTGGGCCCCATCCCGCCCCGTTGCGCAATCTTTTGCTTCGTTTCTCGATTCGTGTGTGTTTTCTTCGTTATACGTCCGTTTGAGTTGATTCTTTTTTTGTTGGATTCGTAATTCAAAAACGAAGATTTTGACATAGGATATGCCTTAAAATGAGGTCCCTAGCTCCAGATATTGCATAATGATCATTTGGATCTTCCGGCGGGCGCGAAATCTTCATTTTTCACCCGTTTTGGTTGATTCTTCTTCTGTTGGATTCGAATTTTAAAAACGAACATCTTGGAAATATTGGATGTTGATGGAGGGCACTTTAGTCTTGAAATCTCGTTTTTAAGCCCTGAATCTTCAAACGTATGTGGAATCTTCGTTTCTCGGCCGTTTTGCTCGATTTTTATCGTGCAACCTCGTTTTGACCATCTTGGCATAATGTTACTGATTTGTGCTGTTTTTGAGTTAATATGCCGAGAATCGTTACAGAATGAGAGAGATATCGGTAGTAAAAACGTGACTTTTTACGCGATATCAAGTATCCCACACTTAGAATTTTGCTTGTCCTCAAGCAAGTCTTCATTAAATCTGGAAAAAGCTAGAGGGGTGTCTTCGTATTTCGGAGAGCTTTGGTTCCTGCAGGGTTGGTTAAAAGATTTCGGACGAAGTTTCATCCCTTGATGTTCCCCCCAAACTTTTGGTTATAGCAAGCTTTCTTTTCAATCTTTATAAATGTAAGATATACATGACTGGGGCCCTCACAGGTGGTCACTGAATTCACTCAAGTGTATTGGGTTTCCTAACTTCTAAATCACTCAGGGCCAGTCATGTAGCTCCTCCGTTGTCATAAGCTTTGATCGAGAATCAAATCTATAATACCTGAATGAGGACGGTGCTAATTATCCCTAGACATTCGAAAGAGGGTGAAGACGGTGTATGGGATAAGGGTTTTGGTAGGTGGTTTAATTTGGAGTTGAATATAGCCTAAGAGTTGTCTGTGATGACTGGTCTTTGACGTTTTAAGATAGTACCTCTTTATGAATTTTTCTCTTTGAGAGCCTTCTTTTCGTAATTTTTTCTTGTTTTGAATAACATTCCCCTCGGCTTTAAATGATCCTTGGGTCTTTTAGCTTTTTGATTTCTTCGGCAGCTTTGTTCGTGCTTTCTTTGGAGTCCTTGCAGAACTTCGTCTCTTGTAATGTTTCGCTGACAGAACAGAAACTTAGGCTATGGCCAAGAGATGTAAAGAAAAGGTTGGTTTTTGAAGTGAGTTTTTTGAAATGAAAAGACCGAGGCTCAACAGGTTTTCTAAATGATCTTCAATGCCGAAAATGGACATTGGCAGGGTTAGTCTTGAAAACGGGGGGTTTCACGAGAGGGTTCTATCCTAGTGAATGTCAAGATCCTCTAATTGCATCTTCGTCACGTATGACGCTCACTTTCATAGTTTCGAATTGCATTCATCGAGCAAGTTCTGACTCAAGAAGGCATACATCGGCACACTCACAAACGAATAAGTGAAGCATTAGAGTGAATGCTTTTGCATGGCTCAAAATTCCTCGCTTAATTTTGGTGGTTTTGTGCCTAGTCATGCGATTGCTTGTTTGAAACTCAGTTTGGAAATTTATCAAAGAGTTTTACCTGTCATAGTCGATTTGCCAAACCATTCGGATTTTTGTTGACCGAGAATACCCTTTTTGGGCTTTCCATGAAAAATTTTGAAAATTTTTGCTGAAAATATGAGTTCTTGCTAAGAAGTTTGATCAAACGTTTATGTTGCAATACAGTAGTAAATGCTACTGCTAAGTATCCCACACTTAAAAGAACATTGTCCCTAATGTTCTCTAAGTTAGGTTAATCCCACACTTAGATTTTTAATACGGGTCAATATTTTCAAAGTTATTCTCTATTTGTGAGTATTAATCCCACACTTAGAGTTTTTCTTAAAATTCTTGTGTGGTTCAAGCAAAGTAAGGTTAGAAGAGATACTTCCTTGCGCTACGCACTGGATTTAAAGGACCAGGTTCAAGTGTATGTGAATTTGCTGGAGATGGACCAGGCTCATTTAGAATGAACTTGTTCCGCAAATTCTATTTTCAATTCTGCATAGTACACATCCTTCATAAGACACAAATGTTAATACGAGTTAATACTAAACATAAATAATAATAACTAAAAGTAGCTAATCCGTGTCAGCATAGAGCGCCTCCCAGTCGGTGAAGTCATCATCCATAAAGATCGTGTTTTCCACGATCGATGTAGGAGATGCTGACTCCTCGATGGTATAGACAGGAGATGCAGTACCATCCTCTGGATCCTGGATCCAAGCGTCCAGTACAGCAGTCTCCTCCTCTAGTGGGACCATAAAAGTGGGGTGGTCCTGCGCAGTCAAGCTCCAAGATGGGAATAAATCCCATGGTGGAATGTGCAGAGCGGGATCAGGTCCCATCTGAAAGGGGCACACAGGTGTAGAGGTAAAGCCTAAAGCAGTGTGGATCTCAGAGATGGCGGTGTGCTGGACCTTAAGGGCTCTCAGTATAGACCAAGTGACAGCAGGGTCTGTAGTAGTAACCCCATGCTCAAAGATGGGTATTCTGGAGGTCCCTGCGGTCTGTCCCGCTGGTTGGTGAGATGAAGGTAACCTGGCCTGGATGGGACGTAACAGGAATGACTCCTAAACGTGCACCTCCACCAAGTCTGCCGAGATCTCATCCAAACTAGGAGGTGGTGACTGGGATCCTCTGACGGTCCTCATGCTACTACCCGGTGATGAACTCCGGGAGTGGTGCATGGTACGCCAGCGTCTCTGTCTGGGGGCTCGTGCTCTGTCTGACTGCGAACTCATCCTGCAAAATATAGAAGGTTAATGGTCTAAGATCATTAGTCCTTTATGAGGTACTGCATAGAAAATTGGATTAGCTTAAACACAACAGAAAGATAAAATTAATGCTGAAAACATAAGATAGGCTTGGGGTGCCTCCCAAGAGCGCTTCGTTTATCGAGTCTCGTAGCTTGACTTTTTGATAACTACTAATATATTAAGATGATTCGTAGTTGTAGACTTCCTCAGTTGAGGGAAAGTCTTCTACGTAGTGTTTTAATCGGTGACCGTTTACTTTGAAATTTCCATCTGGAGCCTCGAGTTCTATGGCACCATAAGGAAATACTTTAGAGATTGTAAAAGGGCTGCTCCACCGTGTTTTAAACTTACCAGAAAACTTTTTAAATCGGGAGTTAAAGAGTAGAACTTTATCACCTGGATTGAAGCGTGTGGGGCGGAGCTTGGAATCGTGGAGCAGTTTGGTTCTTTCCTTAAATTTGTAAGAACTTTCATAAGCTTGATCCCTTAACTCTGCTAGTTCATTCAGTTGCATTCTCCGGTGTGTTCCCGTTATTGTAGGATCTAAACTACAGTTTTTCAATGCCCAGTAAGCTTTGTATTCGAGTTCAATCGGGAGATGACATGCTTTACCGTACACGAGCCTATAGGGAGTTGTTCCTAAGGGTGTTTTGTAGGCTGTCCGGAATGCCCATAAAGCATCATCTAGCTTATCTACCCATCTTTCCTTGTGTTGACCTACTGTTCATTCCAAGATTCTTTTTAGTGCTCGGTTTGTAATTTCTGCTTGCCCATTCGTCTGTGGGTGGTAGGCCGTAGAGGTCTTGTGAGTAACACCATACTGTTGCAATAATTTCATAAACTGAGTATTGCAAAAGTGCGTGCCTCGATCACTGATGATCGCCCGAGGTGTTCCAAACCGACAGAACATCTGCTTTAAGAACTTGGTCACTACTCTTGAGTCATTTGTTGGAAAGGCTTGAGCTTCTGCCCATCTTGACACGTAATCGACAGCTACTAGAATGTATTCTTTTCCGTAAGATTTCAGAAATGGTCCCATGAAATCTAATCCCCATATATCAAATATTTCACATGCTTGGATATTCGTTAACGGCATTTCGTTACGCGTTGTGATATTTCCAAACCTTTGGCAAATATCGCAGCGTTTCACCAAGTCTTGTGCGTCTCTGAAAATAGTTGGCCAGTAGAATCCTAAGTCGTATACTTTCTTTGCTGTCAAGTTGGCTGCGTGGTGTCCTCCGGTGGGTCCATGATGGCTTTGATGAAGAATGTGTTCGGCTTCCTTTCCGCTGACACATCTTCTTATAATCTGGTCGGGACAGACCTTAAACAAATATGGATCATCCCAAAAGTAGTGCTTGACATCGCGGAAGAACCTTTGTCTTTGTGATGACGGCATTCCTTTTCTTGTGATCCCTCCAACTACGAAATTGGCAATGTCTGCAAACCAAGGATCATCCGTAAATTGTGATCCTTGCAATTGTCCTCCTAAACTCATTAACTGCTCTTCTGGAAATCGATCTTTGATGTCCCCTTCTGCAAGTTGTTCCATTGATGGATTTTCAAGTCGACTCAGATGGTCTGCAGCGACATTCTCGGCTCCCTTTTTATCTTTTATTTCAATGTCGAATTCTTGTAGGAGTAGAATCCATCGTAACAGTCTTGGTTTCGCGTCTTGCTTCTTGAAGAGGTATTTCAGAGCTGAGTGATCCGTGTACACTATTGTCTTTGACAATATCAGGTAAGATCGAAATTTATCAAAGGCGAATACTACAGCTAGCAGCTCCTTCTCGGTGGTTGTGTAATTTTCTTGAGCATCTGTGAGAGTTTTGCTAGCGTAGTAGATTGGTCGAAAGTGGTTATCCTTCCGTTGCCCGAGAACTGTTCCTACAGCGAAATCGCTTGCATCGCACATGATTTCAAATGGAAGGCTCCAGTCCGGAGCGACCATGATCGGTGCATTAGTTAGCTCTTTCTTTAGGTAGTCAAAGGCTTTCATACAACTTTCGTCAAATGCGAATTTGATGTCTTTTCCTAAAAGGTGGGTGATAGGTCGAGAGATCTTGGAGAAGTCCTTGATAAAACGATGGTAGAACCCAGCGTGACCTAGGAAGCTTTGAATGGCTTTAACGTTGGTGGGTGGTGGGAGTTTCGCAATAGTTTCGACTTTGGCTTTGTCTACTTCGATTCCTGACTTTGATATTCTATGTCCTAAGACTATTCCTTCCTTTACCATAAAGTGACATTTTTCCCAATTCAAAACGAGATTCGATTCTTCACACTTGGCGAGCATCCTATCGAGGTTGGATAAACAAGATGCAAAAGAGTATCCAAAGACAGAGAAGTCGTCCATGAAGACTTCCATGCATTGTTCGATCATGTCATGGAAAATTGCAACCATGCATCTTTGAAATGTTGCAGGTGCATTGCATAATCCAAATGGCATTCGTCGATATGCGAACGTTCCATACGGGCATGTAAACGTCGTCTTCTCCTGGTCTTTTGGATCGAGCGGAATTTGGAAGTAACAGGAGAATCCATCAAGGAAACAGTAGAATTCGTTTCCCGATAGCCTCTCGAGCATTTGGTCAATGAACGGAAGTGGGAAGTGATCCTTGCGAGTTGCTTCGTTTAACTTTCGGTAGTCAATACAAACCCTCCAACCGGTGACGGTCCGAGTTGGTATGAGCTCATTTTCTTCGTTTGTAATGACCGTCATTCCTCTTTTCTTTGGGACGACTTGAACAGGGCTAACCCAAGGTGAGTCAGATATTGGGTATATTAGTCCAGCATCCAAGAGCTTGATAACCTCTTGTTTCACTACGTCTTGAATTTTAGGGTTTACTCGTCTCTGCCTTTGAACGGATGGTTTGAAATCGTTCTCCATCAGGATCTTATGCGTGCAATAGTTAGGACTAATTCCTTGTATGTCAGAAATTTTCCATGCGATTGCCTTCTTGTGTGATTTCAACACATCAATTAGTTGAGCTTTCTCTTTTGGTTTCAACTCCTTTGAGATTATCACCGGGAGTTGGGAGGTTCCTTGGAGGTAAGCGTATTCAAGGTGAGGTGGTAATTCCTTTAATTCCAAGTTTGGTGGTTCCTCAATAGACGGCTTCATTCTAGCTATTTCGTCTCTATTCAGCTTCTCATATTCAGCTTGGAAGGGTGCCTCGTCTATCTCAGGTTCGGATGTAGAGATGGATGCTATTTCGACCCATTCGGTTTGGTTTGAAAATTCGTTCGTTTTTAGCTCGTATTTGTTGACCGATGATGAGGACACTTCGTCATTTCGAGTGAGAATAATTTCTCCATCGTCGGTGAATTGGAATTCTTGAAATTGAGCGGTTGAGGATTGGGTTATGGTTAATTCAGGGTTTGGAAATGATAGAGGTTCGGGTTGGTTGATTAATTGAGATTCAAATGGTGGTGGCTCAATACTCATCCCTTTGAAGGAATCCAGGATTTCTTTAATTGAAGGAGCTGGATTCGGGGCATCGAGTGTGGATGTATCTCTTTTTAGCCAAGGTATCGGTGTACCGCATCCCAATGGGACGGCTATTGTTTTGCCATTGGTGCAAGACAGCTCCTTTTCAAACAAGGGAAATAGAAGTTCTTCAGACTTTGCTGGCGAAGTGATTGCGGACTGCAGCCCAGGATCCTCGTTATATAATCTTCGAATGGTGACTACCGTGGTAGGTATCGGGTTCTGGCTGGATAGTGCCAACACTTCGTGGAGATGTTCATCAAAGATGTCCTGTATAGTGTCGCACAAACCAAGGTCCTCTTCCAGGGGTTGCTTCATTAATCGATCGACATTAAAGGTGACCTCCTCTTTCCCGACTCTTAGTTTTAAAGATTTTTCGTTTACGTCGATTACGGCCTTGGCAGTATTTAAGAAAGGTCTGCCAAGGATGAGTGGGATGTGGGTGTCTTCCTCTATATCCATGATGATGAAGTCTACTGGAAAGACGAATTTATCGACCTTGACCATGACATCTTCAGCAATTCCTCGAGGGTGTTTAACTGATCTGTCAGCTAATTGAATGGTCATACGAGTAGGCAGTAGGTTATTTAATCCTAATTTCTTATAAAGGGAATAAGGCATAAGATTAACACTAGCACCTAGGTCAGCTAAAGCATTACTAATTTGGATATCTTGGAGAAAACAAGGTATTGTAAAACGTCCAGTGTCTCTTAACTTAGGTGGAAGACCATGTTGTACAATTAAAGAGCATTCAGCATCTAAGGGTAAACTAACTATTTGCCTAAGTTTTTCTTTGTTTGAAAGAAGTTCTTTAAAGAATTTGGCACATGTGGGCATTTCTACTAAAGCATCTAATAGTCTAACATTCAAGTGCAAGCTTTTAAACATTTCCAGATATTTACCGAATTGGGCTTCTTGCTTTTCCTTTTTAAGTCTACCAGGATAAGGTATTCTCGTGCGAGGTACATTATCCGGAGTTTTGGTTGGTGATGGGTTAGGTGTTGTGACAGGGATGTCAATGGACACCTGTTCACTTGGTGTAGGTGTGGGCGAAGAAGTGTTTTCGGGGGTGTTATCTGGTGGTGGTGGATCAACTTTGGTTATTTTTCCTCCCCTTGTGACGATTAACACATCATTGGGTTGAATGGTAGTCGCTGACGTACTTTCCTCAATAAAGTTCAAGTTTTCCAAAATAGACTCCATGTTAGAAATTAATTTGTTGGAAATTTTTATCATGGCATCAATGTTATCTTGAAACTCGTCATTCCTTTTGTTTACAAGATTTTGTTCAAGAATAAAAAGTGGTAAAAGTTGTTTTGAGGAAGGTAAGCGTTTAATAGGTGAAGGAACAGCCAAAAGCTGGGTCCAATCAGGGTAAGGTGTTGACATGGTTGATGAAAAGTGGTTAACTAAGACTATTCTAATCCTAAACTAATCCTAAATGCAAAAAGTAACTTTTGATTGATGTTAATCTTTCAAAAGGATCGCTAAATACTGAAGTTACTAAATTTCCTAAAATCGGTCGCCGGCGCTTCCCCGGCAGCGGCGCCAAAAACTTGTTGGCGCCCGAACAGGTCGGTGTCGTTAACGATGACTATCCGGGCACCAGCAGTGGGTTTTAAATTTGTAAGGCTGAGGCCTAGGGTTACTATTATTGCTAATCTAAGGGCTAGCAAGGATAAGTATGACCTAGGATCGTTCTTCAAAGCGCGACGAATTGAAACTAGCGGAATTTAGAGACTTTTATGAATTTAGCTAGGGCGGAAGAGAGTTGGTTTGGATTTTGGGTTTTCTATTCTAAGATTAAACTAAATTAAATCAGAAATGGAGATGGAGGTTACTTCGGGCGTTCAGCAGTTAAAAGCGATTGTCTACTATGAAGTGGTTCAGGTGATATTAAAGTGTGAAGAGTTCATATGAGGATAAGTTCATAAGTTAATGTGAGTTATTGCTACAATCCTACTATCGGGCTAACGTGGAGGTGTCCACAATCAGGCAAATAGAATGTCACGTGGGTTGCAGAATATATTAAAACATACATCGAAAGTTCTCTCAAATGCATGTCCATATTATCTGACAGTTAATCTCGAATCCTATTCCCCAATCTCGGTCATCATAGACGTCCGAATCATGGCACAGTTTGTTGAATAAACAATCTTGTAAACGGGTTTTACCCTTGTCGGAATAAGTTGGAAGAACTGGTCTAAGCGGTCAGATAAGATGTCATCACTTATTCGTATGAATTATCAACATTACTCAAGTATGCAACAAGATAGGGGTGGTTTACATTACGGATAGAAACTTAAGTAATACGTTTGTTAATTGATCCATAACACAACTACCTTCGGTCGTTCTCGACTTCCATACGTTTGTACTTTGCCATAAGCATTTCCAGTACTATATCGAAGAACAGTTGAATAGGGGCCGTCATGTTATTTCACAACAATTAAGGCTAGGTGTATTTTACTAGTACGATAATCCTAAGGCAACAATCAAACAAGAACATGCAATAAGACAATCAAGACAATAGTTAAACCTAAGCATACAAATGTATTAATTAAATCGAGGATATTCCGAAAGTTGTCTCAAAAATACCGTCTGTCCGAATTAAATCTTAATCTACCTCTATTCCCATATTCCGTGTCTCTTGGATCCTAATTTGGTCTAGAGAACACCGGCCACGCCGAGCTCAATGATTCAATCAAACATAGTATAACTAAGTGACCTGTACCCTATGAGTTAGCTACGTTCATTTTTGGATAAGGTTTTAGTCACAACATGAGTTGGGTAGATAAACGATAAAGATTCGATTCCTACATCTATTCATAATACACAACACCCGCAATCTCATAGCATACAATATAATCACATATTTAAATCTCTCATAAACGACTATCATAGCAGACAATTGAGTTATTTAGCTAATCATGGCAATTCTAGCATACATATTTAAATTTATTAAAGAAAGAACGAACATAATTAAATATGGAAGATAGATTAAAACCCGATAAAGAAATACAATAACTCGTAGCTACAAATGCGTCCCGGTCTGTCACACCCCGCCAAACGGTAATTACAATTACGTAGAGTGGTTTGCGGAAGCTTAGTGACGTGGCGGGGGTGCGAGCAGTAAAACAACCAACAGTTACATACATACTCAGAGCATATGATTATCGCAGAACGAATATAGATTAAGATGCCATTAGTTAAAGTTTTACAAAAGGTTACCACTTGAAAAGTGGTAACAGTAATAGTAGTAGTTGAAATCAGTATTTCATAAAATACATAATATCAAAAGTAGATTTCATAGGTATGACTGCAGTAGTTGCAGTTATACAGAGGAAATCCATGTGTCCCAAAAGTAGTGGCATCCTAACAAGTCCAGGGTAGTTCGTCCTGATATGCATGCAGATCTTACTTACGCTGCTAATTCCCTGAAAAACATAGAGTAAAACGTCAACAAAATTGTTGAGTGAATTCACAAGTTTGTTCGTTATGTAGGAAACACAAGTTAAACATTTAAGAATAACATTTCCCAAATCAGTTGTAGTTGTAATAGGAAACACAAGTTATTAACCAAATAACATTTCCTAAATCAGTTATCAGTAGGAAACACAAGTTAACCTAAATAAAGATTAACATTTCCAAATCAGTGTACGTAGGAAATCCTTTCCTAATCAATAGTTTAGTGCGTGGGAATATTTAGACGATGATCCCTTGAAAGGTGAGCTAAACCTGTCAAGTAAGGTAACCCGATCTAACCCTATAACCAAACCACGACCCTAATCTGTTGTTGTGGTGCCAAGTAGGACATTTAAGTATACGCTCCCAAATCCGTAGGAGGGTCGTCACGGCGATAGTACTATCCGTATACTCAGTGGCTAGAGTCACCTAGCTAATGGTTATAGTCTGTAGCCATAAGGTCTTTTATGCACTACATCGTTCAGCCTAGATCTGTACCAAGATTCGTTGCCTAAATTCCCAAAATAGTTATGAAATACATTTCATAAAACATAGTTCAAATAGTTGTGTGAAATACCCTTTCACAAACAGTCACGTATGAAATACCCTTTCATAAACAATCAAGTAAATACATACAGTATTTAAAGCAGTTGTCGCATGCAGTTATACATACGATTTCTATGTTTTCCACCCCGAGTTTTAAAAGCATTAAAACAGTGAAAAGGGGTTTGTGAACTCACTGTGAGTGCTCGGATGTGAATGCTAGCGAGATAAGATAGCGTAACCCAAACGTAGTCAACCTATACACAATAATGTATTAACCATAAGTACTTTATTCACTTATGTTAATAATTTGTTTGTTTGAAGAATTTATCTATTTCTTAAGTTTGTATAGGTCGTTGATGATTGTTGTTGAAAATAAATAATATTTTCCAAGTTGTGTTCATTTGTCGAATCAGTCGAATGTGTAAGTATATATACATATATACTTATATAGTTGCTTATATCTATATATATATTCTCGCATATATATATTATTGTTCGTTATTTCGTTCACATATATCTCATATATATATGAATCATTTATGTTTATTGTTTGCCGTTTAAGTTTCAAAATCACTAGTCTTATTTGTCCCATATAATATACGTCTCGTCCCAAATGTGTATATATACCAATAGGTTCGTTCTACATTCGTAGGTATACATATATGTTCGTTACCTTTCAATTGTCGTATACATATTTATATACTCATTTTGTATGTCATGTTACATATACATACCTATCGTTTGTTTTCTATTCACTCGATCCATTTAAGTTTAACATGAGATCTATTAACTATTCAGTCCAACCCAACAGCTCAAGCCCAACACCAGGCCCAGACCGTGATCCGGCCCAGTTCAGCACACGGCCCAGCCGTTCGGCTTGGCCAGCCGTTCGGCTCACCGCCCAGCCGATCGGCTTCATTTCCTCGGCCCAGTCCATTTGTTTGGCCCAATTGTTTAGTCCGTTATCTAGTACGGCCCAAGTCCACACAGCCCAGAAGTCCCGCATCCCAGCCGATCGGTTTTGGGCTCTCAGCCGTTCGGCTTTCGCTTAGCCGTTCGGCTTTAGCTAAGCCGATCGGCTACATGCTCCAGTCCAGTCCCCTGCTCCGTTTTCAAGTTTTGAAGTCCGATTTCGTGGTGTTTTTATGTAAGAGTTTGAATGGGTTTCGTGTTTAAATGTTCCATAACAACAATCTACATCATTATAACATTTAACAACAAGTTTTTACATGTTAATTTGTGATTTCAAGTTTTTGGTTTCAAAAATCATTTTCAAAATTTAAGCTTCAATCCTTCAAATTTGTTGTTTATATACATATATTGTGATGTTTAAACATGTTATATAACGATTTTAAGCAAGAAAATCAAAGTTAGAGAGTTTTCTTACCAAATGAAAATGAGGAGGATGATGATGAAGTGAACGATGATGGTGATGGTGATGATGATGATAAAGCTTTCTGATCTTGTTGTTTTACTGTCTTTTGCTGCTCCTGATCTTGTTAAAACTTTGGAGAGAAAAGAAAATTTTGTGAATTATGTGTGTGTGTGTATTCTGCCGATTGATCACAGAAATATGGGAGGGAGTATGGTTTTAAAACCATCTGTCTCTGCATTATTGTAGGTTGGTGGGATTTTTGTCCCACCAATCTCGAGTACGGGTATAATTATAGCAATATAAAATTTAACATTTTATATTTTTATTTTGTAGATGCTCTCCTGTTTCGTAATATATTTTCAGAATAATGAGGTTTCCATTATTTTTGGTAGTTGTACTTTTTTGTACATTTTACTGCGCGCAGTTAATTGAGCGCCAATTTTCAGTAAATTTAGGATTTCATATTTTGAAGTAATGTTCTAACTTCTTCCAAATGAACGAGAAAATTTGCATTTTTATGATTTGACGTCGTATGTGCGTTTTAGAATTGTTTCTGTTCGTGTTATAATACGTTTTATGTTAAACGTATATTTGAACCACTTTATCTATATGTTATAGATATATAAATACTCGTAATTAATAATTGAATTATTAATTATATATTTTGTCACCAACTTTCGTTATATATTTTGTCGCATTTATTCGGACGCGTATTCGGTAACTTTTCAGCTAAAAATCGCGAAATTTTATAAATTACAATTTATGTAATACTTCATGTATTATTGTTTTGGGCTCGCTAGACTCACATCACATCAAAAGTTTATGTTAACACAATCGTAAGGAATTAGCGTAAGAAATGCATGTAATTAAGTATAATTATATACCTAATTTGGAGGAGTGTCACACGAAGCACCTCCGTACAAGTCTTCCTTGACTAGTTAATTAGCTAGTCTAATTAACCAAGGAAGTATTACAATAAAGAAAGAAAAGAATGGATGGTGAGAAAGTGTGAAATATGCTAGAAAGTGTGCATATGTTGGTGTGTGTTACAAATGAACCTAAGCATCCTATTTATAGGTGAGCTTTGGCTCATTTTAGCATAAGTTGGCCTTGAGGTGCATGTTAGAAAGACTAGCCAAAAGTGGTGTGTACAACACGAAAAGTAGGCGCACCGGGTACTGTACAACGCGAAAAGTAGGCGCACCAGGTACCAAAACTTGCCAAAAACGGAAACCGGGATGGGGGTAGGGTGGCCGGCGGCGGTGGGCCCGATCCCGCCCCGTTGCGCAATCTTTTGCTTCGTTTCTCGATTCGTGCGTGTTTTCTTCGTTATACGTCCGTTTGAGTTGATTCTTTTTTTGTTGGATTCGTAATTCAAAAACGAAGATTTTGACATAGGATATGCCTTAAAATGAGGTCCCTAGCTCCAGATATTGCATACGGATCATTTGGATCTTCCGGCGGGCGCGAAATCTTCATTTTTCACCCGTTTTGGTTGATTCTTCTTCTGTTGGATTCGAATTTTAAAAACGAACATCTTGGAAATATTGGATGTTGATGGAGGGCACTTTAGTCTTGAAATCTCGTTTTTAAGCCCTGAATCTTCAAACGTATGTGGAATCTTCGTTTCTCGGCCGTTTTGCTCGATTTTTATCGTGCAACCTCGTTTTGACCATCTTGGCATAATGTTACTGATTTGTGCTGTTTTTGAGTTAATATGCCGAGAATCGTTCCAGAATGAGAGAGATATCGGTAGTAAAAACGTGACTTTTTACGCGATATCAAGTATCCCACACTTAGAATTTTGCTTGTCCTCAAGCAAGTCTTCATTAAATCTGGAAAAAGATGGAGGGGTGTCTTCGTATTTCGGAGAGCTTTGGTTCCTGCAGGGTTGGTAAAAAGATTTCGGACGAAGTTTCATCCCTTGATGTTCCCCCCAAACTTTTGGTTATAGCAAGCTTTCTTTTCAATCTTTATAAATGTAAGATATACATGACTGGGGCCCTCACAGGTGGTCACTCAATTCACTCAAGTGTATCGGGTTTCCTAACTTCTAAATCACTCAGGACCAGTCATGTAGCTCCTCCGTTGTCATAAGCTTTGATCGAGAATCAAATCTATAATACCTGAATGAGGACGGTGCTAATTATCCCTAGACATTCGAAAGAGGGTGAAGACGGTGTATGGGATAAGGGTTTTGGTAGGTGGTTTAATTTGGAGTTGAATATAGCCTAAGAGTTGTCTGTGATGACTTGTCTTTGACGTTTTAAGATAGTACCTCTTTATGAATTTTTCTCTTTGAGAGCCTTCTTTTCGTAATTTTTTCTTGTTTTGAATAACATTCCCCTCGGCTTTAAATGATCCTTGGGTCTTTTAGCTTTTTGATTTCTTCGGCAGCTTTGTTCGTGCTTTCTTTGGAGTCCTTGCAGAACTTCGTCTCTTGTAATGTTTCGCTGACAGAACAGAAACTTAGGCTATGGCCAAGAGATGTAAAGAAAAGGTTGGTTTTTGAAATGAGTTTTTTGAAATGAAAAGGCTGAAGCTCAACAGGTTTTCTAAATGATCTTCAATGCCGAAAATGGACATTGGCAGGGTTAGTCTTGAAAACGGGGGGTTTCACGAGAGGGTTCTATCCTAGTGAATGTCAAGATCCTCTAATTGCATCTTCGTCACGTATGACGCTCACTTTCGTAGTTTCGAATTGCATTCATCGAGCAAGTTCTGACTCAAGAAGGCATACATCGGCACACTCACAAACGAATAAGTGAAGCATTAGAGTGAATGCTTTTGCATGGCTCAAAATTCCTCGCTTAATTTTGGTGGTTTTGTGCCTAGTCATGCGATTGCTTGTTTGAAACTCAGTTTGGAAATTTATTAAAGAGTTTTACCTGTCGTAGTCGATTTGCCAAACCATTCGGATTTTTGTTGACCGAGAATACCCTTTTTGGGCTTTCCATGAAAAATTTTGAAAATTTTTGCTGAAAATATGAGTTCTTGCTAAGAAGTTTGATCAAACGTTTATGTTGCAATACAGTAGTAAATGCTACTGCTAAGTATCCCACACTTAAAAGAACATTGTCCCTAATGTTCTCTAAGTTAGGTTAATCCCACACTTAGATTTTTAATACGGGTCAATATTTTCAAAGTTATTCTCTATTTGTGAGTATTAATCCCACACTTAGCGTTTTTCTTAAAATTCTTGTGTGGTTCAAGCAAAGTAAGGTTAGAAGAGATACTTCCTTGTGCTACGCACTGGATTTAAAGGACCAGGTTCAAGTGTATGTAAATTTGCTGGAGATGGACCAGGCTCATTTAGAATGAACTTGTTCCGCAAATTCTATTTTCAATTCTGCATAGTACACATCCTTCATAAGACACAAATGTTAATACGAGTTAATACTAAACATAAATAATAATAACTAAAAGTAGCTAATCCGTGTCAGCATAGAGCGCCTCCCAGTCGGTGAAGTCATCATCCATAAAGATCGTGTTTTCCACGATCGATGTAGGAGATGCTGACTCCTCGATGGTATAGACAGGAGATGCAGTACCATCCTCTGGATCCTGGATCCAAGCGTCCAGTACAGCAGTCTCCTCCTCTAGTGGGACCATAAAAGTGGGGTGGTCCTGCGCAGTCAAGCTCCAAGATGGGAATAAATCCCATGGTGGAATGTGCGGAGCGGGATCAGGTCCCATCTGAAAGGGGCACACAGGTGTAGAGGTAAAGCCTAAAGCAGTGTGGATCTCAGAGATGGCGGTGTGCTGGACCTTAAGGGCTCTCAGTATAGACCAAGTGACAGCAGGGTCCGCAGTAGTAACCCCATGCTCAAAGATGGGTATTCTTGAGGTCCCTGCGGTCTGTCCCGCTGGTTGGTGAGATGAAGGTAACCTGGCCTGGATGGGACGTAACAGGAATGACTCCTGAACGTGCACCTCCACCAAGTCTGCCGAGATCTCATCCAAACTAGGAGGTGGTGACTGGGATCCTCTGACGGTCCTCATGCTACTACCCGGTGATGAACTCCGGGAGTGGTGCATGGTACGCGAGCGTCTCTGTCTGGGGGCTCGTGCTCTGTCTGACTGCGAACTCATCCTGCAAAATATAGAAGGTTAATGGTCTAAGATCATTAGTCCTTTATGAGGTACTGCATAGAAAATTGGATTAGCTTAAACACAACAGAAAGATAAAATTAATGCTGAAAACATAAGATAGGCTTGGGGTGCCTCCCAAGAGCGCTTCGTTTATCGAGTCTCGTAGCTTGACTTTTTGATAACTACTAATATATTAAGATGATTCGTAGTTGTAGACTTCCTCAGTTGAGGGAAAGTCTTCTACGTAGTGTTTTAATCGGTGACCGTTTACTTTGAAATTTCCATCTGGAGCCTCGAGTTCTATGTCACCATAAGGAAATACTTTAGAGATTGTAAAAGGGCTGCTCCACCGTGTTTTAAACTTACCAGAAAACTTTTTAAATCGGGAGTTAAAGAGTAGAACTTTATCACCTGGATTGAAGCGTGTGGGGCGGAGCTTGGAATCGTGGAGCAGTTTGGTTCTTTCCTTAAATTTGTAAGAACTTTCATAAGCTTGATCCCTTAACTCTGCTAGTTCATTCAGTTGCATTCTCCGGTGTGTTCCCGTTATTGTAGGATCTAAACTACAGTTTTTCAATGCCCAGTAAGCTTTGTATTCGAGTTCAATCGGGAGATGACATGCTTTACCGTACACGAGCCTATAGGGAGTAGTTCCTAAGGGTGTTTTGTAGGCTGTCCGGAATGCCCATAAAGCATCATCTAGCTTATCTACCCATCTTTCCTTGTGTTGACCTACTGTTCGTTCCAAGATTCTTTTTAGTGCTCGGTTTGTAATTTCTGCTTGCCCATTCGTCTGTGGGTGGTAGGCCGTAGAGGTCTTGTGAGTAACACCATACTGTTGCAATAATTTCATAAACTGAGTATTGCAAAAGTGCGTGCCTCGATCACTGATGATCGCCCGAGGTGTTCCAAACCGACAGAACATCTGCTTTAAGAACTTGGTCACTACTCTTGAGTCATTTGTTGGAAAGGCTTGAGCTTCTGCCCATCTTGACACGTAATCGACAGCTACTAGAATGTATTCTTTTCCGTAAGATTTCAGAAATGGTCCCATGAAATCTAATCCCCATATATCAAATATTTCACATGCTTGGATATTCGTTAACGGCATTTCGTTACGCGTTGTGATATTTCCAAACCTTTGGCAAATATCGCAGCGTTTCACCAAGTCTTGTGCGTCTCTGAAAATAGTTGGCCAGTAGAATCCTAAGTCGTATACTTTCTTTGCTGTCAAGTTGGCTGCGTGGTGTCCTCCGGTGGGTCCATGATGGCTTTGATGAAGAATGTGTTCGGCTTCCTTTCCGCTGACACATCTTCTTATAATCTGGTCGGGACAGACCTTAAACAAATATGGATCATCCCAAAAGTAGTGCTTGACATCGCGGAAGAACCTTTGTCTTTGTGATGACGGCATTCCTTTTCTTGTGATCCCTCCAACTACGAAATTGGCAATGTCTGCAAACCAAGGATCATCCGTAAATTGTGATCCTTGCAATTGTCCTCCTAAACTCATTAACTGCTCTTCTGGAAATCGATCTTTGATGTCCCCTTCTGCAAGTTGTTCCATTGATGGATTTTCAAGTCGACTCAGATGGTCTGCAGCGACATTCTCGGCTCCCTTTTTATCTTTTATTTCAATGTCGAATTCTTGTAGGAGTAGAATCCATCGTAACAGTCTTGGTTTCGCGTCTTGCTTCTTGAAGAGGTATTTCAGAGCTGAGTGATCCGTGTACACTATTGTCTTTGACAATATCAGGTAAGATCGAAATTTATCAAAGGCGAATACTACAGCTAGCAGCTCCTTCTCGGTGGTTGTGTAATTTTCTTGAGCATCTGTGAGAGTTTTGCTAGCGTAGTAGATTGGTCGAAAGTGGTTATCCTTCCGTTGCCCGAGAACTGTTCCTACAGCGAAATCGCTTGCATCGCACATGATTTCAAATGGAAGGCTCCAGTACGGAGCGACCATGATCGGTGCATTAGTTAGCTCTTTCTTTAGGTAGTCAAAGGCTTTCATACAACTTTCGTCAAATGCGAATTTGATGTCTTTTCCTAAAAGGTGGGTGATAGGTCGAGAGATCTTGGAGAAGTCCTTGATAAAACGACGGTAGAACCCAGCGTGACCTAAGAAGCTTTGAATGGCTTTAACGTTGGTGGGTGGTGGGAGTTTCGCAATAGTTTCGACTTTGGCTTTGTCTACTTCGATTCCTGACTTTGATATTCTATGTCCTAAGACTATTCCTTCCTTTACCATAAAGTGACATTTTTCCCAATTCAAAACGAGATTCGATTCTTCACACTTGGCGAGCATCCTATCGAGGTTGGATAAACAAGATGCAAAAGAGTATCCAAAGACAGAGAAGTCGTCCATGAAGACTTCCATGCATTGTTCGATCATGTCATGGAAAATTGCAACCATGCATCTTTGAAATGTTGCAGGTGCATTACATAATCCAAATGGCATTCGTCGATATGCGAACGTTCCATACGGGCATGTAAACGTCGTCTTCTCCTGGTCTTTTGGATCGAGCGGAATTTGGAAGTAACCGGAGAATCCATCAAGGAAACAGTAGAATTCGTTTCCCGATAGCCTCTCGAGCATTTGGTCAATGAACGGAAGTGGAAAGTGATCCTTGCGAGTTGCTTCGTTTAACTTTCGGTAGTCAATACAAACCCTCCAACCGGTGACGGTCCGAGTTGGTATGAGCTCATTTTCTTCGTTTGTAATGACCGTCATTCCTCTTTTCTGTGGGACGACTTGAACAGGGCTAACCCAAGGTGAGTCAGATATTGGGTATATTAGTCCAGCATCCAAGAGCTTGATAAACCTCTTGTTTCACTACGTCTTGAATTTTAGGGTTTACTTGTCTCTGCCTTTGAACGGATGGTTTGAAATCGTTCTCCATCAGGATCTTATGCGTGCAATAGTTAGGACTAATTCCTAATATGTCAGAAATTTTCCATGCGATTGCCTTCTTGTGTGATTTCAACACATCAATTAGTTGAGCTTTCTCTTTTGGTTTCAACTCCTTTGAGATTATCACCGGGAGTTGGGAGGTTCCTTGGAGGTAAGCGTATTCAAGGTGAGGTGGTAATTCCTTTAATTCCAAGTTTGGTGGTTCCTCAATAGACGGCTTCATTCTAGCTATTTCGTCTCTATTCAGCTTCTCATATTCAGCTTGGAAGGGTGCCTCGTCTATCTCAGGTTCGGATGTAGAGATGGATGCTATTTCAACCCATTCGGTTTGGTTTGAAAATTCGTTCGTTTTTAGCTCGTATTTGTTGACCGATGATGAGGACACTTCGTCATTTCGAGTGAGAATAATTTCTCCGTCGTCGGTGAATTGGAATTCTTGAAATTGAGCGGTTGAGGATTGGGTTATGGTTTATTCAGGGTTTGGAAATGATAGAGGTTCGGGTTGGTTGATTAATTGAGATTCAAATGGTGGTGGCTCAATACTCATCCCTTTGAAGGAATCCAGGATTTCTTTAATTGAAGGAGCTGGATTCGGGGCATCGAGTGTGGATGTATCTCTTTTTAGCCAAGGTATCGGTGTACCGCATCCCAATGGGACGGCTATTGTTTTGCCATTGGTGCAAGACAGCTCCTTTTCAAACAAGGGAAATAGAAGTTCTTCAGACTTTGCTGGCGAAGTGATTGCGGACTGCAGCCCAGGATCCTCGTTATATAATCTTCGAATGGTGACTACCGTGGTAGGTATCGGGTTCTGGCTGGATAGTGCCAACACTTCGTGGAGATGTTCATCAAAGATGTCCTGCATAGTGTCGCACAAACCAAGGTCCTCTTCCAGGGGTTGCTTCATTAGTCGATCGACATTAAAGGTGACCTCCTCTTTCCCGACTCTTAGTTTTAAAGATTTTTCGTTTACGTCGATTACGGCCTTGGCAGTATTTAAGAAAGGTCTGCCAAGGATGAGTGGGATGTGGGTGTCTTCCTCTATATCCATGATGATGAAGTCTACTGGAAAGACGAATTTATCGACCTTGACCATGACATCTTCAGCAATTCCTCGAGGGAGTTTAACTGATCTGTCAGCTAATTGAATGGTCATACGAGTAGGCAGTAGGTTATTTAATCCTAATTTCTTATAAAGGGAATAAGGCATAAGATTAACACTAGCACCTAGGTCAGCTAAAGCATTACTAATTTGGATATCTTGGAGAAAACAAGGTATTGTAAAACGTCCAGTGTCTCCTAACTTAGGTGGAAGACCATGTTGTACAATTAAAGAGCATTCAGCATCTAAGGGTAAACTAACTATTTGCCTAAGTTTTTCTTTGTTTGAAAGAAGTTCTTTAAAGAATTTGGCACATGTGGGCATTTCTACTAAAGCATCTAATAGTCTAACATTCAAGTGCAAGCTTTTAAACATTTCCAGATATTTACCGAATTGGGCTTCTTGCTTTTCCTTTTTAAGTCTACCAGGATAAGGTATTCTCGTGCGAGGTACATTATCCGGAGTTTTGGTTGGTGATGGGTTAGGTGTTGTGACAGGGATGTCAATGGACACCTGTTCACTTGGTGTAGGTGTGGGCGAAGAAGTGTTTTCGGGGGTGTTATCTGGTGGTGGTGGATCAACTTTGGTTATTTTTCCTCCCCTTGTGACGATTAACACATCATTGGGTTGAATGGTAGTCGCTGACGTACTTTCCTCAATAAAGTTCAAGTTTTCCAAAATAGACTCCATGTTAGAAATTAATTTGTTGGAAATTTTTATCATGGCATCAATGTTATCTTGAAACTCGTCATTCCTTTTGTTTACAAGATTTTGTTCAAGAATAAAAAGTGGTAAAAGTTGTTTTGAGGAAGGTAAGCGTTTAATAGGTGAAGGAACAGCCAAAAGCTGGGTCCAATCAGGGTAAGGTGTTCACATGGTTGATGAAAAGTGGTTAACTAAGACTATTCTAATCCTAAACTAATCCTAAATGCAAAAAGTAACTTTTGATTGATGTTAATCTTTCAAAAGGATCGCTAAATACTGAAGTTACTAAATTTCCTAAAATCGGTCGCCGGCGCTTCCCCGGCAGCGGCGCCAAAAACTTGTTGGCGCCCGAACAGGTCGGTGTCGTTAACGATGACTATCCGGGCACCAGCAGTGGGTTTTAAATTTGTAAGGCTGAGGCCTAGGGTTACTATTATTGCTAATCTAAGGGCTAGCAAGGATAAGTATGACCTAGGATCGTTCTTCAAAGCGCGACGAATTGAAACTAGCGGAATTTAGAGACTTTTATGAATTTAGCTAGGGCGGAAGAGAGTTGGTTTGGATTTTGGGTTTTCTATTCTAAGATTAAACTAAATTAAATCAGAAATGGAGATGGAGGTTACTTCGGGCGTTCAGCAGTTAAAAGCGATTGTCTACTATGAAGTGGTTCAGGTGATATTAAAGTGTGAAGAGTTCATATGAGGATAAGTTCATAAGTTAATGTGAGTTATTGCTACAATCCTACTATCGGGCTAACGTGGAGGTGTCCACAATCAGGCAAATAGAATGTCACGTGGGTTGCAGACTATATTAAAACATACACCGAAAGTTCTCTCAAATGCATGTCCATATTATCTGACAGTTAATCTCGAATCCTATTCCCCAATCTCGGTCATCATAGACGTCCGAATCATGGCACAGTTTGTTGAATAAACAATCTTGTAAACGGGTTTTACCCTTGTCGGAATAAGTTGGAAGAATTGGTCTAAGCGGTCAGATAAGATGTCATCACTTATTCGTATGAATTATCAACATTACTCAAGTATGCAACAAGACAGGGGTGGTTTACATTACGGATAGAAACTTAAGTAATACGTTTGTTAATTGATCCATAACACAACTACCTTTGGTCGTTCTCGACTTCCATACGTTTGTACTTTGCCATAAGCATTTCCAGTACTATATCGAAGAACAGTTGAATAGGGGCCGTCATGTTATTTCACAACAATTAAGGCTAGGTGTATTTTACTAGTACGATAATCCTAAGGCAACAATCAAACAAGAACATGCAATAAGACAATCAAGACAATAGTTAAACCTAAGCATACAAATGTATTAATTAAATCGAGGATATTCCGAAAGTTGTCTCAAAAATACCGTCTGTCCGAATTAAATCTTAATCTACCTCTATTCCCATATTCCGTGTCTCTTGGATCCTAATTTGGTCTAGAGAACACCGGCCACGCCGAGCTCAATGATTCAATCAAACATAGTATAACTAAGTGACCTGTACCCTATGAGTTAGCTACGTTCATTTTTGGATAAGGTTTTAGTCACAACATGAGTTGGGTAGATAAACGATAAAGATTCGATTCCTACATCTATTCATAATACACAACACCCGCAATCTCATAGCATACAATATAATCACATATTTAAATCTCTCATAAACGACTATCATAGCAGACAATTGAGTTATTTAGCTAATCATGGCAATTCTAGCATACATATTTAAATTTATTAAAGAAAGAACGAACATAATTAAATATGGAAGATAGATTAAAACCCGATAAAGAAATACAATAACTCGTAGCTACAAATGCGTCCCGAAGCACCTCCGTACAAGTCTTCCTTGACTAGTTAATTAGCTAGTCTAATTAACCAAGGAAGTATTACAATAAAGAAAGAAAAGAATGGATGGTGAGAAAGTGTGAAATATGCTAGAAAGTGTGCATATGTTGGTGTGTGTTACAAATGAACCTAAGCATCCTATTTATAGGTGAGCTTTGGCTCATTTTAGCATAAGTTGGCCTTGAGGTGCATGTTAGAAAGACTAGCCAAAAGTGGTGTGTACAACACGAAAAGTAGGCGCACCGGGTACTGTACAACGCGAAAAGTAGGCGCACCAGGTACCAAAACTTGCCAAAAACGGAAACCGGGACGGGGGTAGGGTGGCCGAAGGTGCCAGCCAGGTGGCCGGCGGCGGCTGGTTGGTGGCCGGCGGCGGTGGGCCCCATCCCGCCCCGTTGCGCAATCTTTTGCTTCGTTTCTCGATTCGTGCGTGTATTCTTCGTTATACGTCCGTTTGAGTTGATTCTTTTTTTGTTGGATTCGTAATTCAAAAACGAAGATTTTGACATTGGATATGCCTTAAAATGAGGTTCCTATCTCCAGATATTGCGTACGGATCATTTGGATCTTCCGGAGGGGCGCGAAATCTTCATTTTTCACCCGTTTTGGTTGATTCTTCTTCTGTTGGATTCGAATTTTAAAAACGAACATCTTGGAAATATTGGATGTTGATGGAGGGCACTTTAGTCTTGAAATCTCGTTTTAAGCCCTGAATCTTCAAACGTATGTGGAGTCTTCGTTTCTCGGCCGTTTTGCTCGATTTTTATCGTGCAACCTCGTTTTGACCATCTTGGCATAATGTTACTGATTTGTGCTATTTTTGAGTTAATATGCCGAGAACCGTTCCAGAATGAGAGAGATATCGGTAGTAAAAACGTGACTTTTTACGCGATATCAGCAAGTAATATATCACATGTGGTACTAAACAAGTAACACATGTGTTAGCAACAATATCAGATAAATTTGATTATATATAGTTTCTGAAGAAAAAAAAAGTATTCAACAATCAATATCACTTGTAATTGAAAGTTAAAAGTACAAATATTAAATTTTTTCAACATGTATAATGCAGTATTCCATGTGATAGTTAATATCAAAAGCAATCATTATTCATTTCCCCTCGCATGTTAGCCATTTTTGGTTTTATGTCTTGTACTCGTCCATCAGCTTCGCCCACTTTTCCTCAAACTGTGCAGGTGTAATCCACATGTTCCATATAATCTTGTTGAACTTCTTCTTGAACTCAGTGTCATCAGGTACATCATGAAGAATCTGCAATCACAAATGCATTCAGTAACACATGTGTTAGCATACAGTAACACATGTGTTACTTACTGGTAACACATGTGGTACTAAACAAGTAACACATGTGTTACTTACTAAGAAACATGAGTTACTCTCGGTGTTTCAATCTCATTTGAAACGCAGTGCATTGTTATTAGTGTAGCTGGTGGTCCTCTAAAAGATTTTTCGAAAATATAAGATTTTGAAACCAGTTGCACATGTGATATAAAATAGTAACACATGTGGTAATCAACTAGTAACACATGTTTTACTACACATGTGGTAATCAACTAGTAACACATGTGATACTGGTTAGTAACACATGTGTTATTAACAGTACCACATGTGATAGTATCAGAAAATAAAATGCACCTATTAGCTAGTAACACATGTGTTTGTAACCATTATCACGTGTATCTCTAACAAGTATCACATGTGTTAGTAATAACTTTATAATTTGTTACAATGAGTTGGAAGAAAGATAAAAGAACTCATTACCTGTAGCATTTACTTGAATATGTTGCTCCACATTGTTTGTCTTACATTCTTCTATTACCGTCATTTTAGTGTTCTGCACAAAAAAGGTTTTAGGCTTATTAAGTATCACATGTGTTACTGAATAGAAATTCATGAGCTGTAAGTTATTTTTGTAGATGTTTTTGATGATTTATAACAGCTCAGCTGAAACACAAGAATTAACACATATCATACCACAATAGTTTTGTTGCGATTCAATTGAACATCACTATCACACGTGTTAGTACTAAATTCATGATCGTCGTACAATTGCGCGGGTTTTTTTTCGCGAATCGAATGGAAACTGATTGATGTATCAGTAGAAATCAGTTTACAATTGCATTTTCGTTAATCAAATCGTAAATTATAGAACATAATAACGTGGAAAGTGCATACCTTAACTGTAAAACACAATCGATGGAACTCGCACAACTAAAACCTAATTGAATCACAAAGAATCTGTTGAAATCGATTGTCCGTTGTTTAAATTGACGTATTTAAGTCGAATTAACGTAATGCGTACCTTCAATTTGATCTCTGCCACGATCGATTGGAGAGAAAACCCTGCGATTGTGTTTGTATGTACGTAGCTATATGCGTATGTATATATTCTACATATATTTATGTTTTCTATTTTTGTATTTTAGTATTTATTTAATTAGAATTAAATATAATGTAGGATGACCAAAATACCCTTCCACCCCTAAGTAAAATGGAGCATTCTGATTGGTTCTCCTATTCTTACACAAAATGCCATTCTCATTTGAACCTCACTCTTTGCAAGTAACATTTAACGAAATTATAGTTTACATATAAGTCAGTTTAAAATTAAAAAACTTTAATACCATTCTTTGATCCTACTTTGTCAACCTAAACGTTAAAGAATTGGTGTTTAGTCATACAACTTATCAGTTAGAGTGAGACAGGGGCGAGCTAGAATGGGGCAGCTTCCCCCACAAAAATTTTGAAATTACATAAAAAGGAATTTTTTTTAAGGTATTAATGACAATTTTAAAATTGTGTCCCCTCAAAACTATAAAATAGCACAAAATAATTTTGTTTTTGCCCCCTCCACGTAGACTTCCTAACTCCACCCCTAAGTTAGACCATGGTTACATACTCTTTGTCCCAATTTAATATTACTTGAACCAGTCAAAATATGGCATAAGAAATTGCAACCTAGAGCTTGGTTAATGTACGTGTAAAATCATGTCACATTACTTTAGTATGCAGTAAATATTACCTTGTATACATTCTTAATAAGTTTAAAATGTGAGACTTATGATGAGATGACGAGCTGTCAAAGGGATTTAATCGGAGTCGTCAACAATTTAGTTTATAAGCATTTGACAACTTAATCAAATTAAAGTATAAAATCTACTAAGATCATAATGACAAATAGATACACATATGAACCATAATCTTTTAATGTTATTAATAAATATATCGTTATAAATTGTAGATTATTTAGCCGCGAAGTATCTTTGGGTTTTCCTTTTTGAGTTGTGAGCTTTTAAGGTACGGATTCTAATCTTGTTCTTAAGATTACTTATGATTCAATATGTGTTTGTTTGTTCATTGGATTCGATAGTCTTTGACCATTTGTACGGATTTCTCATCTTGCCTATAAGATGCATTGACCTCTTTATATGTTCGTTTGTTATCTATCCATCACAAAAGGATTCCTATATGCTTAGCTTCATATCATTTCGTATGTTTAAGATAGTATGACTCGCATGATAGTCATTTTTGACTCCCTTGTTTGCACCCACGTGATGATATATGTGATATGACTTTGATATGTACGTTTTGATTCACTCTCATACCCAAGCTAACCACCTATGGGGGTACCATAGGGGCGTCATTGTGAAACCAATGGCACCGCATCATCGTGGCGGTGGGATCAGTCCACGACGTCTCTTTGTTTGCTTTGTGAGAGCACTTTGGCCACTAGGAGGCGTATGAGTCGAGCTTAGACTATATGATATGATATGATATGATATGTTTTGGTGGATGGTTGTGCTGTGCCCACACGCCATCACACATTTATATGGTGCACTTGGATCTGCAGGTCCGGTGTACATTTGTACGTATATGTTTTGTATGAGCTCATTGGGTATCTCCGTATAATTCATTTGCTTATTCATTTCTTTTGATATCTCATTTACGTCTATTATATACCGACTTGTTTGTTAGCCACCAGGATTGTTGCAGCTTTGTTTCGTTCATATTTATACCTTACAATTATTTTTTATTTGTTATCCGTTCACTGGGCATTTGGCTCAGCCGCATTTTCTTTCTATACGGCATGTAACCAGGTTAAACATAAGGATAAGGGAAACATGCTTAGGACATGAGACTTGCCTAGAAGGCCATTACAGATCGAGTGAAGACTACCATTTGCTTTTAGGTATATATGCTTTGTATTAGTGTGACATTCCGAACCTTCCGGAACGGGGTGTTATAATAAGGCTGAGTGCAAATGCCACAACCTTAAAGAATAACCCTCCAGCACAAGTGTACAGTTTCTTATGATCTTATTTAGTTCTACTTGTTTTCCATCAGCAATTTCAATTTCATATAAAATTTCCAAGTCACTAGGCATAATGTCAAGTATCGGCACAAATTCCATTGACACAAAACTAAAATCGAAGCCACTATCAAATAATACCTTCACAAAATGATCATTTAATAAGAACATACCAGTCACAACATTTGGCGTCTGGCGTGCTTCATTAGCATTCATAACAAAAGATCTCCCAGGAGCAGTGTTCGCAGTACGACCCCTATTCTGATTTGCACCTATAGTCAGGGGTCGGTTGTTGTTATTCCCAACAGCCCCTACCGCTCTAACCAACTTGGGGCAAGCATTGACAAAATGATCCAAGCCCCCACATTCAAAACATCCCCTTGCATTTCTCACCGTGTTAACTGGTGCAACAGCACGTGCAGTAGATCGACAGTAGTCAGAGGTGCAGTGGTTTTCGCACTCAAGTGTTGGAGGCATTATTTGTATGGGACAAAAAACGTAATTTACACTGATCATAAGAGTTTATAGCATATCTTCGATCAAAAGGAGCTGAATATGAGGCAGAGGAGATGGTTGGAATCGGTAGTTTTGATGTCATAGAGGGAATGGATTGGATGGCAAAATACAAGGCTGAAATCGTGTGTTTTGAAAAGGTGGTTCGTATACCATTGTCGAATGGGGGAGTGTTGGAAGTGTGTGGTGAACAATCTGAGGTGAAACATGTGAAACTTATGAGTGCAAATTCTGAGGAACCGAAACTTGAGAATAGCCTTATAGTCAGAGATTTTCCTAATGTTTTTCTGGATGATTTGTCGGATTACATCCTTCTCGACCGGTTGAATTCCGTATTGATCTTATTCCCGGAGTAACCCCAGTTGCTAAAGCTCCGTATCGTTTAGCTCCTTCTGAAATGCAAGAATTGTCAACGTGTTGTGATGTCATTAACACGAATAGCGGTTCATGTCAAGCATACACATCAACAATGAACTAAATTTTAACAAATAAATGTCTTCAACAATGTTAAGGCAAAACACGCCTTTTCTAAACAACCAAATATCATAACTAACTGTCTCATGTATCTTGCAACTACAGTTAATGCAACCTAAACGGTCCACTAAGTTTTCTTGTCCTCAGCTTTGGTTCCACTAGTGCTATATGAAAAGTTATGCTAAAAAACGTCAACACACTGGTTGGTGAGTTCGTAGGTTTAAAAAGACACAAAACAAACGTTTGCTGTGATAAATAAGCGTGTTAGGACAATGACATGAAAAGGAACATATAAATGAAATTAATGTAAATGATAAGTTTCCATGATACTTGATATATCTAGTCAATACCCTCAAAAGTGTATTACCATTGATATCAATTGATCCGAATGTGTAAATGATATGTTTCCATGATACTTGATATATCTAGTCAATACCCTCAAAAGAGTATTACCATTGATATCAATTGATCCAAATGTGCAAATGATAAGTTTCTATGATACTTGATATATCTAGTCAATACCCTCAAAAGAGTATTACCATTGATATCAATTGATCCAAATGTGTAAATGATAAGTTTCCACAATCAACAATGCGTGTTGTCATTACCCCCAAAGAGTAAGACGAATAGCATAACAATAGTCGGCGTGTTGTCAATACCCCCAAAGGAGTTCTCATAGTTCTCAATGTCCTCATAGTTCTCAATGTTCTCATAGTTCTCAAGTAATGCACATCATGTAACAAATTTCAAGCATATGTCCAAAAAGAAAATGAATGTAATCACATCATGAAAACAGTTGATAAAACACGAGCATACTTTTCCTCCAATGTAAAACAAGTAATGAAAATGGGGCCACGAAACTCACCTTGATTAGCAAAGCAAGCTACGGTCCCAAATAAGTCCAACCAAGTTTGTACGTTAATCTATAATCAAATACGTATAGGTTACAATCTAAACAAGGCTATACCCTTTCATTGTATCCTATGATGATGTTCTATTACATCTATATTAAGTTTTTCACAATCCTCCCCCGTATATCATGGCTAATATAAGTCTTTAAGTATAAAATGGTTGCAAATTTCATTCTCGATTGAAATACACTTTCTGTCCAGAAATTTTATATCACTTTGCAAATTTTAAAACATGACTAATTGAAATTATTAGACTCTCAAAATTTTACCACAGACCCATTTATGAATCAAGAACTTACATTAAATTTCTCAAAATTTATTTCAATGGTTAACTATTTTTAAAAATTTTTCCAAATGAACTGCACACAATAAAAACGTTTCCTGACATCTCAAAACTTTTATAAAAATTAAAATACTTAGATTTTTTCAAAAATTACAATATTTTTACAAAAGTCAGTCAACCTACTCAAGAGGTTCCAGAAAAATTTTCATAACCTGACTCCAAGTCCAACCCACGAATTACATTATTCAAACCGTACAAAAATCATAAACCGAAATCTTAAATTATATCCCCGTTACATAACACACCCAATTAAATAAAATAAATAAGTTAACTCTTACAATTTCACAAAAATATTTTGTTTGCAGAAACTCCAACCTTAAACATATTTTAACCACTACAAAGTAACTAGAAAATATTTCGATCAAACCGATTTAAGTTTACCAACGTTTTCTGAAAATTCGTCACCCATAACAGCAGTTTACGAAATAATTTTTATAAAATAATCTAGTACGTTTCAGAGGCCGAAACCTTAAAAAATATGTAAAACATCGAGATCTACAACTTTCTAGTTTTGACCGAATCCTGAAAACGGACATAAAGGGGTCAAATCGACCGTCGATCACAACTAAAAATCCTGGACAGAATATGAGATTTCGAATATATAATTTTCGGTTTGCAAAACATATTATACCCAACATATTCATATCCCAAATATATAAATCAATCAAATAATATTTATATCCCAGAAAAATATAAAGAAAATCTATAGATTAGGGTTTATGATTATTCCTATACGTATACACGATCGAGAAACACAATTATCAAGTCTTGAATTTGATTTAGTAGGGTTTTCTTTGATCTCTTCTTCCTCCCCTTTTTTTCTTTCGGTCGACACAACAAAAACCACAGGAATTTATTATTTTTTTTTTCAAAGTGTTTAGTGTTAGGTTTTAAATTGTATTTATATATTTAAATTTTCCCGGGCCCTAAATCTTGGGTTTGGAATGGGTTTGTGAGCTGGCCGAATGGGTCTAAGGGGGGTTTGGGTTTTAGGCCAACAAAAGCAAGACACAAGACAGTGGTAATTAATACAAAACACAAATCGACTTCATCCATATTAGTTAAATATTGTGATATGCAAGACCACACGTATGCTAGTAGTTAATTAAACATACTTCATGTAGTTGTAGGAATGCATGAATTAAATAGAGATTCATGCCTAACCAAATTAAATATTAATCTATTAAGAAAACTATATTATTAGTGGAGTTATTTTTCGTACTCGCGTGTTTTTAATAATTCGTATAGTTTCTGAAACAAGAATTTAATGAGTCACGTAATGATTAAGTCAACTAACCTAGCTCGAATGTGGGTTGTCACACCTGTCACACCCCGTCTAAAGCGGAAACAATGGGGTACAACTACGATAGGATCATAACACATTATTATAAAGATGTCTATATGAAATATAAACTCAATGTGCCATGATGTCTTTAACGTGAATAGTTGTTTATGTTATGCATACATACCAACAATGAGACAAATCAGTGCAACAATAATTCATAAACCATAGTCAAGGCAAAACACGCCTTTCCAAACAAACATAGTGCAATAACTCAACAAGTTCAAACAGTTTTGAAATAAAGCTTAAATGCAACCTAGCGGTCCTCTAAGCCTTCTTATCCTCAGCCTTTGTTGCCACTAATGCTACCTGAAATGTTATGCTCAAAATCGTCAACACATATGTTGGTGAGTTTCGTAGGTTTGAAACAACACACAAGAACATAAACTTTTGCTGTGATGATAACGGGTTAGGACAATGCAATGAAAATGCACACACAAGTGAATTAATGTAACCGATATGTCTCAACGTACTATCATTTCTCCACAAAGAAGTATAACCAAATAAAATCCTGTGAATGCAGTAGCTACTCATTATGGCTTTAATGTATACATAACGTATAACATTAGGTACTTACTCCCGAGAGAGTAAGGCCTTGTGAAATAATGGCTTCAATGTATACCAAGCATATACATTAGGTACTTACTCAGGAAAGAGTAAGGCCTTATGATGAAAAATGAATCCAATAACCAAATGCACATAACTTCACATAGTATCACACATTTCAAGCATATGTCCAAAAGAGAAATAGATGTGTTTCACAGCATGAAAACAATTGATAAAAACACGAGCACACTTTTCCCCCAATTTAAAAACAAGTAAATGAAAATGGGGCCACGAAAACTCACCTTGAGTACCAAAGTAAATATCGTCCCCAAACGAATCCACCAAACAAGACGTATAGCTACAATTGAATATATATATATATATATATATATATATATATATATATATATTGGTTACAACCTAGACCATACTATGTCCATCCATTGTATCCCATGTTCATGTCTAGTACGCCTCTTTTATGTTTCCCTCAATCATAGTTCGAATACCGGATCTAGTATAAGGTCTCATTTATATAAAATAGTTGTAATTTACACCACATAATGCATTTCAGCTTCTGTCCAGAATTTTACACCACTTTACGAATTTTAAATCATGACCAAAAAAAATTATTGGACTCTATAATTTTTACCAGTAACACTTAAGAACACTCAGTAATTTTTCCAGAATTTATTTCGATGGTTAACTATTTTTAAAAATTTCCAAAAGTGAACTGCTCAAAACAATGACATTTTCTGACATCACAAAACTTATAATAAAATTTAAATACTTGAAGACATTCAAAATTTACAATATTTTTACAGTAATTTGTCAACATTTTGAAGTAACTCCAGTAAAATTTTCAGAACCAAATTCATTATTAAGCATACGTTTTCAAAATTTACAATACAACCAAAAATACAAACCAAAAACTCAGACCTGACCTTCAATTTTATAAAATCATTTTGACTAACTTAAACTTAATGTCTGGACACGAAACCAACACAATTCAAAAGTAGACTTCTTGTACTTAAATTTTGACTCAAGTTTCATCCAAAAACATCGTAAAATGACCAAGTTACACCTTCCCCAAACCGACACTTTAATCTGTCCAGATTTAGGGTTTATGTATTCAATCCTCAATCTTTTGTGTAAACCACCCAAAACGCGCATATTATCAAATATCTCACTCCTAACAATTTTAACACTGATTTTATTCATTTTATCATGATTACATCATTAGGAACACAATGGATAGAACCGAAAGAAAATGACAACAACGAAACAATCGAAATAACGTATTAACGAATGAAATCAGATAGGAATAATACCAACTATCGAATGACCGCACGAGAACCTCCCTTAGAATCTGTAAGAGCAACGTTTCATGAGGATCCATACACACCATGCATAATTAATCTAAAGATATGAAGGTTTTAGAGCATGAAAACTTACCGAAAAAGACAACACGCGAGTTCTCGATCAACAAAACGAATTAGAGGTTAATTATTTGAGTTCTAAAGGTTTGGAAATCAAAAACGTGAATGAGAAATCGCCTCTGATCGTCTAGAATCGGCTGTAGGGTTTATGAATACGAATTAGGGTTAAAAATGCATTTTTATACCAGGTCTGACCGGCCTCGAGTCGCGTCGCGAATAAGGGTGAATCGCGTCGCAACAAGTAGTAAATCGCATTGCAATTTAAGAGGAAGATCGCGTCGCGATCTGGGATATTTCGCGTCACGAAATAAGGAAAACTCAAAAAAACCTAGAATTAACATTAATGCAACCCTAACCCCTATTTAGTTTATTACTTATATATCAACTCTTGTTTAATTCAACCGTATACGCGAAATTTGTTTGAGTAATTAAACACTATACGAGAGTTAAGTTTCTCACATAGTTTAGAATACAAGATACTTGTTTTGAAACTAACAAATGATTATAAGAACTTGTGATTGCTATATGGTCAAGCAAACGCAATCGCAATGACAACTATTTGAGATTTTGAAGTTTGACAATATCAACTAGTTTCAGTTCTTCAATATGATCATGACAACTGAATTTCAGAATCTCAAGTAAGGGACTTTGAGTGATAATTTCTCCAGCATTTTCATTTTCAAATGCTACCCGATGAAGGTCCAAGCACAAAAGATTTGGAAAACCACAAAAAGTGGGTGAGGCATGGAGATAATAGTTACGAAGAGTCAAACTTTCCAACTTCACACAAGAAAATATGGGTAGACAACTTAAGAGGTGTTACATGCATATTTTTAAGAGTAAACACTTTAACTCCCTTTCTTGACAAGAAAATGACCTAATTATTTATATCCTCAACATCTAATACATCTAATACCTTCTCATATGGTATATAAAGAACAAACTTTGTTACAGGACTTCTAATTCCTCACAACATACCAATTTTCGATTCCTAGTCATAGCAAATATTCATAGAAATTCTCGTCAAATACGAGGTGAGTAAGCATAGTCCATCTAAACCTCCAGTTCCTTGACAAGATAGCAGTCCTCAGTGCATATTGAATGGGCAAACAATCCAGAATATTACTATTGATGTTATCTGGCATGCTGTGAACCGGTGGCGGTACCAGCATGTGGGCACTGACGGCAGCTGCCCACACAAAGATTTTTCAAACTAGGTTTAAAATATATTCAGCTGAGTAAATTTTGAGTAGTGCCCTCATAACTTAGTGGTAAGTTCTTTTCCCACCAAACAAAGGTCTCATGTTCGATCTGATTAGCCTGTTCCTTTACTTTTTTACATTTTTACTCTTTTTCCAAACTCCTCTTCTAGTATTTATACTTTAGTATATCATATTCTTTGTATTTAGAACTTTCTTTTTTGTTTTCATTGTCTAATTATACAAAAATTCTTCTATTACAAATGTATTTATTATAGAACTATATACTTATATCTTTTCATTTTTCTTCAAAATATAAGATTATAAAAGATCTATAAACACCAATAAATTATTATACATATAAATTAAGGAGTTAGAAAAACGTTGATACTTTGAAAAAGATGAACTTGCGAAAGCTTTGCATAAAAATATAGACTGTTCATTAATTTCACCTTCTCTTATGAACTTGAGAACAAGTAATCTGAATGATGTCTACCTAGTTGTAGGTGAAATCAAACAAAACTAGTTTTTGGTTAAGTTTATATTTCATATTGGTATAAATTTGGGTTGCTTTACCATATTGCGTGAAGTAAAAAAATCTCTGTAGGTTCCATATACGGACCAAATCGAGTAGTTTTACTTGCGTATTCAAAGCGGAAATCAAATACACAAATATATGCTAGATTAACACAACCAATGACCAAAACACAAGTGTATAACTTTATATATAAAGAGATGGTAACAATACATACACTTTGACAAACACACAATAATCAAAATAACACAAACTAGTATTTTTCTCTCTGAGTTTGGAGGTGTTATGTGTGTGTTTTGTGTTGAGGCTTGTTAAACAGAAACTGGCGAGCCTCTATTTATAGCCTGGACCAAACTGTATGCGACACAAGCTTTGTGTCGCATGAAGGCTTATGCGACATAAGCATTGTGTCGCATGAGATGATTCTGCGACACAATCCTTGTGTCGCATAGAATGCTTCTGCGACACAGTGCTTGTGTCGCATGATGACAGAAACTGTAAATAAACTAGAACTTAAACAATTCAATACGTAATTACAATTTCGACACGATTACAGACTGAGACCAACTGACAGACACACATTGATGTACCAACAAACTCCCCCGTGTCTTCAGCTTGGTCTTCGAAAAATTCTTCAATTTTCTTCAATCTTCAAACCCATCCTGGTGGAAAGTTTCCACCAGCGTGTATGCCGTAGGTGAAGCATATATCAACAATTTTATGAAATCGTTTCGCTAAAACAGAGTTGAACTCGTTTCCTGGATTGTAGCGAATCCGATTGTCGAATAGCTTCTTCATGTCATCTCTTGACAGATTAATCAAGCTCATTGGGTCAAATATTCTGAAGTTAGCTTTTCGTAGACCCCACAAAGATCCTGTCTGAGGCTCTGAATCTGGTACAAAAACTAAGACGGCTTCGCCAGTGTGAGCATCCAGTTCCCAGTAATGAAAACGTTTCAGTAGATTGAATGGAACTGTTTCCAGAGCTATTTCAGTCAGACATTTAGCAGGCGGATAGTGAACTTTTACAATTGGCTGCTTGGTCTTTGGATCGAGCTTCTTCTTGAACGTGTACCTTGTACCCAGTACTGGTTTGACATAATGATATTTCTTTCGTTTAATTTCCTCACGCATGACCTTTTGAATAACATCTGCAACTCCATCATCGTAAGGATTTATCAACTGAAGCTGAGTAAGACGAACGATGTCATGCTTTGGCAATGTACTCAATATCCTCAGTGATCGACGAAAGTACTGGATACCATCAAGTCTTTTAATCATCAACCTTCCTTTGCTCACCTTCCAGCTTTTTATCAGGCCTGTATAATTACCACCAACCTGATATTTCTTGCATGTAACTGGAGCAGGTTCTGGATTTTTTCTTTTTGGAAACCAGTTGTCCCTTTCTCTAATGGGCATTTCTTTGTCAAAAGATACACATTCAGATGTGTCAAGAGGGAAAATGTCATTGTAATTTGTCGTTTCTCGAACATGGACAGGTTGTGCTTGTGAAGAACTGGAGGGTACATAAGATTCTTGAGCAGGACCAGGTTGAGAAGTAGATCCTGGAACGTAATTGAATGCTGGCCCTGACTCATCGTCTGAAGAATCAGATAATACAACACCCTCTTGAGGATAGGCTGGACAATCAGAATATTCTTCATCAGGATTAAGCTCTTCTCGTTCAACATCAACATCATCGTCATTATCAGCTGAGTTGAAGTCAAAATGTTCTTCAGGCGCACGATCGTCATCGTCAACCGCAGATTGAAAGTAAGTCAGATTACAATACGTGTAATCTACAGCTAACGGTTTTGGTTGCCCTGGTTGCTCAATAATATACTCAAGAATAAGAGTTGTTTCATTAATTTCAGAAGCATTTACATTTTCAGGATTTACATTTTCTTCGCCTTCGGCGGAAACCCTAGGAATTGATTCTAAGGCCGGTTGGGCTGTCTCCCCCGAAGCAATAGCTTGGGTTTCCAGCTGCAGAACCTTTGTCTTCAATTCTTCATTCTCTTTCTCCAAGCGAGAGATCCTAGCATCCTGAGCTTCAGAAACTGATGCTTGAGCTTCCATAGTCTGTTGCATCTTTTCAATCTTTGACAGGAGCTCCTGAATGACAGCTGGATGAGGAGTGATTGGAGTTTCAGTCCTTAGGGGCTCAGAAGATGTGGAAGTGGAAGTGCGGGAACGTCTGACCAGAGGATTCAAATCAGCAATGTCAGAAACATCTCGAGGCCTTTTTCCTCTGGTAGAAGATTCAGGGAGTGGAGAAGAAGGCTGATAATTATCGATCTCAAGATCAAGATCTACCAACTCTGGATCAGCTACAACAGGCTGAACTGGCGGTTGTTGAGCTGGAGGTTGTTGAACCGGAGGCTGCTGAACGGGAGGCTGTTGAACGGGTGGCTGCTGAACCGGAGGCTGTTGTACTGGGGGCCTCGGGATTTGAGGTTGCTGAGCAGGTGGATCATTAAATTGTTCGCCTGGAGGAGGTACATAATCAGGATCCACAATGTGACCGAACAACGCAACCTCACGTTCCGGTGCTTCGCCTGACTTCGCAAACTTTGTACAAGCAGTATAAATTCTGGTATTCATTGGCGTTTGCGCGTAGGTAAAAGAGTTGATCACTGGAAGATCCGAGTGCAAATGGTTGAGTAACAGCTGAGTGAATCGGGGATACAACGCCCATTTGTCTTTATTATCCAAAGCGTTATTCACAAAACCACTGAAGATATATCCTGAGAAGTTGAAGGGCTTGTTGTATATCAGGGCAAGAATAGCAGAGGCAGTCGCAAATTTCATCCCTTCGAGACCTGCCTTGCGACTGGATAAGCACACAATGATGATGTGAGCCAGATACCTCCAAACCTTTGTCATATAGGTTTTCTTGTACTGATCAACTGGAATGTCTTGATAACCAATCGATCGCATGCCCTGAGCAATAGCAGCTGAAGAAAACTGGGTGATCATGTCAGAATTATCACCGAATTCAAAGAAATCTCGAATAAGCTGCTCAGAGAAGATGACTTGGCGGCCGCGGACAGTAGAAATGATCCTAGTATCAGCTTCATCATAGTTTACCACCGCATTATCCCAAAACTCGGTAATGTGATTTGTCAGGATCCGAGTATCTGCAGTGATAGCTTTGTAAATACGCGAGCGTTGAAGAAATGAGATCATTGGGCGATACGGGCGGGAAGTCTCGACCGTTGTATTCATGAACGCCACAATGTTGTGATGAGGCTCCCAGAAGTATTTAGAGATATCGATCTCTGGGAGTGCTGGAGCAGCTGGAGCAGCTTGAGCAGGTTGTTCAGCCATTTCTACAAAAATAACAGTAATACAGCCAAAACTCGAAATGCGTTAGCGTTAGTACAAAAAAAATAATTCGCGTTTTATTTTTACAAAAGTTCTGCGACACAACAGTTGTGTCGCATGAGGTTCATACGACATAAGGACTGTGTCGTATAAGAATAATACGACATAAGCATTGTGTCGTATGACACGTGTCACGCGGACAGCATTTCCCCTGCATTTAGCAATAATTGAGAAATTAATCTCGAATGCGACATAGTCGCTGTGTCGTATGGTGTGTCGTATAAAGTGGGTACGACATAACGTTTGTGTCGTATAAAGATACGACATAAGAACCGGTTATCAATACGACATAAAAACCAAGTATCTATGCGACATAACGACTATGTCGTATGTTATGTCGCAAAGATGAACAGCAAAGCAAACCCAGATTCGATCGATGAAACATTTTGGGGTTTTCAAAATCCAGACATACCCTAGGGTTCGTACACAACAGGGGATCAAAAATATGTATTTATCTAACCCTAATAACCCCTAAACCCTAAATAATTTAACGAAAAACCGAAACCCTAAAAACGTAATACGGGTCGATCGAATTCAGGACATAATACGCGATAAAAACACGAAAGAATTATACCTAAGGATGCGCAAACTGATGATGAACAAGAATCGAGCAACAAAACGCGAAGAAAAGCCTTCGAAATCACGAATCCGATCGAAAAACGATTGTGTCGCAAAATCGCCTTTATGTCGTATAGTTTGTGTCGTGAAAGATTTGAAAACGTAAATGATTATGTCGTATGTTGTGAATAGTTATCCCTGACCCGCATACGACATAGTATACGACACAAACAAAACTGACAAATACGACACAGGCGTTGTGTCGTATAACAGTAGTACGACACAGTGGTTGTGTCGCACGGGACACAAAGCAGAATTTGAAGATTTTAAAAAATTTTAATTTCGATGCCGATTCGGATTTTGATTTTAGAATTTTCGCAAAGAAGATGATCTGTGACTAAAAAAATTAAAAAGAAAGAAAAAATACAATTTAAAGAATATTAAAGAGATAAAACTAAATATAAACATAAAATAAAAGAAACAAATACAACTAAGAGCGAGAAATTTATAAAATCGTTTTGGTGACGGAGTTGAGATACTGGTTAGGGATCATACCGAAATAACATGCAATTATTAGGAATAGAAATAGTTATTTCGATTATCAGTATATTTGTCCACTTTAAATTTACGTGGCACATTTAAAACACGTTTTATAAAAATTATTTCAAGACGATTATCGATATTGTTTATCCACTTAAGCATGTTACAACCGAGTTTGTGGAGTTAACCTTTTATTGTTAGAATGTATAAGTCTCTGTGGCACCCACCATTGATATACCCCTATACTCTAGACAATAACATAGTTTCCATATTTAGAAAGAATAAAGAAAGATCATTTTTAAGAATCAGGCTAGAGTTGACAGGTCAGTACAGAAGTACAGCAAAGCAACCTAACATGATTCAAGTATAATCACAACCAATCGCAGTCAAACTGAAGTTGGAGTTTCCCAAACAGCGACCTTGGTTAGTATGATTTAGGATTAAGCAAAACCGATCGCAGTCAAACTGGATTTGGAGTTTCCCAAACAGCGACCTTGTTCAGTATCATTAAGATTTTTCAAGTGCATTGACCTGTAATTGCTTAACCCCAAGTTTATAGTAACTGTTACCAGTTCTGTACTTTCGTACAACAGAGGCAACAACCAGCATAAACTCCCAAATGATTTCAGATAAAAGTTCCAAAGACAGAAATATGTTAAGCTACGTTAAGGAATTAAGACATTTAGTCGTACATCATACGGAGCTTACCACAAGATAATAGACACATATTTAAATGATTTCTTAATAATCCAGAGACAGGTGTGTATCATGCCTACCGGTACATCGCATGATGAAGACAATTTTCATAAAAACAGTTTTAAGTGTGTCAGATAAACCTACTGACATATCAAAGATAAAACTTAAAATTCCATTTTGTGCATGTCACTCGATGTACTATCATATCCCAAGTTGTTTACAGACTCAACTCAACGTCTATTTTAAAAATTGTAGCAACCATTGCATTTCCTTGATACTTACGAGTATAAAGAGTGGCGGTTGCATTTTTTTTTTTTTTTTTTTTTTTTTTACTCAAGGAAAAGCAGATAAACTGTACAGAAAATAAGTCACAAATCATTTCTTGAGATCAAAGGAAATCATTCCTATCATATCCACAAGCTCGTTGAAACGAGCACACGAAAAAGCTTTAGTGAATAAGTCGGCCTTTTGCTTAAGGGTATCTATGTGAATGAGGTCAATTAAATGTTTCTCATAGCAATCTCGTATGAAGTGAAACCTAATCTCTATGTGCTTGGTCTTAGAGTGTTGAACGGGATTGCGAATAATAGATATAGCAGCAGTATTATCAATATGAATAGGAGTCAAAGTAAGAAGTAACCCATAGTCACGCAATTGATGTTGAATCCACAAAATCTGTGAACAACAGCTTGCAGCAGCAATGTATTCAGCTTCCGCTGTTGAGGTGGAAACTGTGGTTTGCTTCTTACACTGCCAAGACACCAGTCGAGAACCGAGGTATTGGCATCCTCCTGTAGTTGACTTTTTATCCGAATTGCAGCCGCCATAATCAGAATCAGAATAGGCAGTGAGAGCGAAATTTTTCTCATTTGAGTACCATAGACCAAGTGATGGTCTATATTTGAGGTAACCAAAAATTCGCTTCACAGCCTTCATGTGAGAAACTTTGGGCTTTGATTGATATCTGGAACAGATAGACACAGCAAACACAATATCTGGTCTGAAAGCAGTGAGATACATCAATGATCCTATCATAGAACGATAGTCCCGCTCCTTGCAATCTTCTTCGTGTTCAGCGGGTCCGAGTTTGTGATCAGTTTCAATGGGAGTACCATATGGCTTACAGTCATGGAGTTCATACCGAGTCAACATGTCATTGACATATTTGGACTGATGAATGTAGAAACCCTTGTCAGACTGCTCAACCTGTACACCTAGAAAGAACTTAAGTTCTCCCATGGCACTCATCTCAAACTCGGACTTCATAATCTTCTCGAAGTCTCTGCACAAAGAATCATTTGTTGAACCAAATATGATGTCGTCCACGTAAACCTGCACAAGTAACAAATCTTTTCCAACCCTTTTTATGAAGAGAGTGCTATCAATTTTGCCTCGTGAGAAGCCATTTCTCGTGAGATGATTTGCCAACCTCGCATACCAAGCTCTTGGAGCTTGATGAAGACCATATAATGCCTTGCCTAACTTGCACACATAATCAGGATGGTTTGGATCTTCAAAACCAGGAGGTTGCAAGACATACACATCCTTCAAAACCTCTCCATACAGAAATGCGCTCTTGACATCGAGTTGATAAACCCGAAAACCTTTAAATGTCGCATAGGCCAGAAAAATGCGAATGGACTCCAATCTTGCAACTGGAGCAAACACATCATCATAGTCCAAACCCTCAATCTGAGTAAAACCTTGAACAACCAGCCGAGCCTTATTCCGAATAACTACGCCTCTGTCATCTTTCTTCACACGATAAACCCAGCGAGTTCCAATTGGATCTACATCCATTGGTAAAGGAACCAACTCCCAGACATCAAGCTTTTTGAATTGATTCAATTCTTCCTGCATAGCCTCAACCCAGTATGGATCTTTCAAAGCTTCAGCAATTTTCTTTGGTTCATGCTGAGACAAGAAGCATTCTTCCAATTCTTCTTCAACACAGGCAAAATTGGCAGATGAAGATTCTTCACGGACTTCATTAGCAGCAGATTGATGCCTAGTTAAGACACCTTGTTGAAGATCACCAATGATGTTTTCAGAGGGGTGAGTAGAATGAATTCTAAGCTGAGGAATCGGATCAGGCACAATGATTGAATCCAAATTTGACAGATCACCTCCAGGATTTTCAATTTCAACTGAGCTATTAGTGGCAGTATCCTCATTGTCAATTGGTGTGACAATATCGGTTTCAGTTTGAGGATTAGATTCAGAAGCCACTTGATCAACATCGGAGGGATTGTCATCATTGACAACATTCTCAGGAGGTACTACTCTAGAATTGGAGATTGAGTCGTCAGAGGTAAGATCCAATCCATGAAGTAGAGACGCCACCTGTTCTTCTTCACTAAATTTGGGAAGATTGAAAGAGTCCACCAACTTATCATACTCAAACAAGGAATCAGGTCCCTTGCCTTTTGGAGAATCAGTATATTTCATAAACCTTACTTCAAAATGTTCTTCTATTCTCCCAGTAGACTTGTTGAAAACTCTTTTATTTGGAGAGTTCACAGAATATCCCAAAAATAACCCATCGACTGATTTTTCATCAAATTTGCCTACCGAGTCCTTAGTAATTAAAATTGAGCAAGGACACCCGAAAGGCTCAAGAAACTTCAAATTTGGTTTGCGATTATTCAGCAATTCGTAACATGTTTTCTTTCGCTTTTTAACAATCGAAACCCTATTTAACACATAGCAGGCAGTGTTAACAGCCTCTGCCCAAAAAGTGGTTGGCAGATGCGCATCAGACAACATAGTTCTTGCTGCCTCAATGATTGTCCTATTCTTTCTTTCAGCTACTCCATTTTGCTGAGGAGTACGAGCAGCACTAAACTGATGAAAGATTCCTTTTCGAAGACAATACATTTCCAAAGTTCTGTTCTTGAATTATGTTCCATTATCACTGCGTAGTTTCTTGATTTTCAGATTACACAGATTTTCCAGTCTGTCGAATAAGTAAGTTAAAGTATCAGCTGTTTCATCCTTTCCAGCCAAGAAATATACCCAAGAAAACCTTGAGTAATCATCAGTGACAACCAGACAGTATGATTTTCCTCCAATAATTTTCTTATTCACAGGACCGAACAGATCCATGTGAAGCAACTCCAATGGAGATTCAATAGAGTTCACCTGCTTAGACTTATGGAACTTCTTGTGTTGTTTCCCTTTGAGACAGGAAACGCATTCATCATCTGTTACGAATGACTTTTTAGGCACACCTAACACAAGATCATTATTAACAAGATAATTCATTCTGCGAAAATGAATATGTCCCATTCGTCTGTGCCAAAGCAGTGAATCTTTAGAGGATGCTTTTGATAGCAAACAAGTATGCTCCTTGGTAATCACAGTTTGCATATCCAAAATGTACGAGTTGCGTACACGGGGTGCTCTCAGTAACACCCATTCCTCGGGAATAACAAATCCCGGTTTCAAAATTAAACATTCAACATCTGTAAATGCGGTAGTGAACTTCTTGTCGCAGACTTGAGAAACACTGATCAGATTGTGTTGCAGTTCCTCGACATAGTTCACTTTATCAAAACTTACTTGTCCATTAGAAAGAGTACCCTGACCCGTGATATTACCACCTGTATCTCCCGCAAAAGCAACATGTCCTCCTCGATATGGTTTCACATCAGACAGAAGGGACATGTCACCAGTCATGTGCCGTGAGCAGCCACTATCCACATACCATTTACTTCTTTGTATATGATCTGACTGCTACAGCACAACATAGAGAGAAAGTTAGTTAGAAATGGAGACCCAGGCCTTTACAGACTTGGGTACTCCAGAGACCTCATCAATAATAACTACATCAGTTAAAACTTTGTTTTTCAATAAATCAGGTGCAATTCCTGATGCAGTATTACTTGATGATGAGTCATTTAACGACTCTTTTGGTCTCCAAATTTTCACAGGAACAATAGTGGGTTGCTTGTTAACATTGTCAGGCTGTTTAACCGGAGGTTTACTAGGCCTAGCAGCATTAACTTTTAGGATAGAAGTATGAGAGAGTGAACCCTTCTTTGAAAAAGATTTAACAGATGAATTTTTGTAAACAGAATTTCTGGGAACACCTTTTGAAAACTTCTTTCTCAAAAGCAACGGGCATTGACCAATCAAGTGACCTTGTTTCTTGCAGTAGAAACATGATCGTCTTTCCCTAAAGGTTCGGTCGTTACTGCCTAAAAATTGAGGTGAGACAGGTAACTTTTGTGAGCACGTTGAGGTGGATGCCCCAGAATGTGAAACAGAAAGTTTAACAGAGTTCTTAAGTGATTTGACATTAATATTCTGTATCTCTTTCCTTTTATGTTCAGCCTTAACCTTAGTATTCATTGGAAAAGTTTCATCATCTGATTCAGTAGTGAGAATGTGATGTTCAGGCTTAATGTTTTTCTTTTCACATTGAGGCACAAACTTACAGGGAACATCCTCAACTTCGACCTTTTCTTCAATAGTTTTTAAGGGAGCAGGCGAAAAACTACCAAAGGGGGTAAACTTGACGGTTCCTGAGGGGGTAAACCTAACAGGTTCAAAAGGCTTCACAGGTTCAGCCTTAATTGTCTTAGGTTTCTTCTTATCATGGTTAACTTCTATGTTGGCTTTATAGAATTCAGGCAACTTAAACGGAGTCAAACTAACAGGTTCACATACAGGCATAGCTACTTTCTTAACAACAGGTTCATTAACTGATATTTCAATGGGCTTTGCATCTACTAAAGCAGTAGGCACAAAATCTTTAATTTCATCCTTAGACGGTCTACACAAATTCACATCTAAAGACGGAGGCGGTTGATTATGATAACCATAACCGGACTTATCTTTAGAACTAGTTCTACCCGTCTGCAGGATATCAGTAAAGACCATGGCTGAAGTGTTGATATTCTTGAGTTTTCGTTGCAAATCAACAGCTTTGGCTTGAGAGTCAGCCAATTCCTTTTTCAAATGAGCAATCATTTTTAAGTAACTGTCAATTTCATCTTGATTACTGAAAATTAGAGCTTTCAGCTCCTTTTTATCTTCAATAAGTTGATTAATGTTACTTTCAAAGTGTTTCTCATTAATTTTTAAAACTTTGTTTGCTTCCATCAAATTCAAGATATCTGACTTCAAGTTGTCATTATGTTCCATAAGCCCATTTACTTTACCAGTTAAACTAATACATGAATCACAGGTAAATTTAGCAAATGGTACCTCATTGTTGATAGCCATGAAACATTGCTCTTGAGTTTCATGAGCAGAAAAATCATAAGCATCTCCATCCTCAATCAGCAATGCAGCCTTAGCAGTAGTATGCTCAATCTGTTTTGGAACAACAGATGGTTTAGTGAAACCCGAAGCAGGTTGTCTTCCTTTCTCACATTCACGGGCAAAGTGTCCAAGATTCTGACACTTATAACACTTGATTTTGCTTTTATCGAATCCCGTTGGTGTTCGGTCAGCTGCATCTTCAAGAGATCTCTTTCCAGTTCGTCTTAGATAGTTTTTGGCTCTACGAGTGAGCATAGCCATATTCCATCTAATGTCGATCCTTTCTAACTCATCGGGATCAACCTGATTGAAGTCTTCATCAGTCAGTTCCAATGTACTGACTCTTTTAGAAAGAAAGTCTTCATATGATGACAAGAAAGCAGTAAACATGGCTGCATGTTCATCAGTGGTTGCAGAAGTAGGAACAGATGGTGATGAACATGTACTGCTTGAAGAAGCATTATAAGCTGGTAGGGCTGAAAATGTTCCTACAGTAGGATTACTGTAAGAAGAGAATCTCTGAGAATTTGTCTCAGCTGAGATGAAAGCTGTTCCACCATGACTTGATTCTGATGCACGAGCAGTAGATCTTGTTTCCTTCTTTTCAATATCCAATGCCCCAGCTTCAAGTTTTCCAATAAGATCATCCAGAGACAATTGCTTTGTTTTTGGATCGCTTTCCAATAACAAAACTCGTGTTTCCCAACTTGATGGCAGAGCAGCTAAAGCCTTTTTGTTAATCTCAGAATTTTTGAGATTATATCCGCCAGCTTGCAGTTCATTTACTGTGCGAGTAAATCTGCAAAGCATGTCTCTGACAGTTTCATTCTTCTGGATATAGAAATAATCAAACTGAGTTTTGACTAATTCCAATTTGCTTTCGATGTACTCAGTGTTGCCACAAAATCTCTTTTCAATTGCAGTCCAAAGATCATAAGCAATAGTTTGTGGAAACATATCCAAAACGTCTGTTGGAAGCGACATAGTAATAGCAGAATGAGTCTTCCGTTCAATTTCCCATGCTTTACGTTCTTCGGTAGTGTATGAACGAACGGGCTTGGGAGGAGGAACACCCATGTGTTCTCCAAGAGCAACAGGTGGAACATAGCGTTCAAGAAGGGCCAACTCCATATCAGGATCGGTGAATAAAACAAACGATATGAACCTTTGTTTCCATGCTCGAAATGGCAAACCCGGTGCAAAATAAGGAGGTTTATTTGCACTACCAATCGTAGCATTATGTTGTAAAACTGCATCAACGCTTTGAAGAGACATGATGAAAATCTGCAAAACAAATTAGAAAAATACACACAAAACAAACTAATTTTTGTCTAAGTCAGGAATTATGCGACACAATGTTATGTCGCAGAGTACCAATACGACACAATATTTGTGTCGCAGAGTACAGATACGACACAGAAGTAGTGTCGCAGAACTTAATCTGACAGAAGACAAAAATGCGACACAACAGTTATGTCGTATGTTATGTCGCAACTTGTGTCGCAGACCAGTCAAGGTCAAAAAGTGTTATGTCGCAAGGTTATGTCGCACGTTATGTCGCAGACAATTTAATGTCGTATTGTTGTGTCGTATGAACAGTGATACGACACAAGCCTTGTGTCGCAAAAGTGCACGTGCAGACAGTTTTTAATCCTACAAAAAGTTTCAATTTTCAAAACAAATCATTACAAACCAACTACACCATGCTTCATCAGACTGATTTCTCAAACTTTTAAGCAAAATGATTACTAGCTTTTCACCAACCAAATCAACAACAAAAATCTTTGAAGATTAACAACCAAATATGATCAAAATAACCCTTTTTGAACCAAGAACATCAAGAACACCAAGAACATTTAAAAACATAAATTATGAAAATAATGTTTTTGGACCAAAATCTAGCACCAAACTAACTCGAAACCGCAACTCAAGAGTATGCGGCTCTGATACCAATTGTAGGTTCCATATACGGACCAAATCGAGTAGTTTTACTTGCGTATTCAAAGCGGAAATCAAATACACAAATATATGCTAGATTAACACAACCAATGACCAAAACACAAGTGTATAACTTTATATATAAAGAGATGGTAACAATACATACACTTTGACAAACACACAATAATCAAAATAACACAAACTAGTATTTTTCTCTCTGAGTTTGGAGGTGTTATGTGTGTGTTTTGTGTTGAGGCTTGTTAAACAGAAACTGGCGAGCCTCTATTTATAGCCTGGACCAAACTGTATGCGACACAAGCTTTGTGTCGCATGAAGGCTTATGCGACATAAGCATTGTGTCGCATGAGATGATTCTGCGACACAATCCTTGTGTCGCATAGAATGCTTCTGCGACACAGTGCTTGTGTCGCATGATGACAGAAACTGTAAATAAACTAGAACTTAAACAATTCAATACGTAATTACAATTTCGACACGATTACAGACTGAGACCAACTGACAGACACACATTGATGTACCAACAATCTCAATTTATGAAACTCGTAACCCAATGTAACAAACACATTTAAGTTCGCCCCCATGAGAATTTTTTTCTGGTACCACCCCTGCTGTGAACAACATCTTCCAACACAACTTGGATGCTTTTATGCGTCTCAGGAACCGGTTCCATATTCTAAACATAAGACAGAGTTGAAATATAAGAGTAGACGTATAAGGTTGTAGAATAATAAATCAACTAGTTATATAACCATTACATATACAATCAAATATCATTTCTTACAAATTAATTAGTATTACACAAAAATTTAGAAAAAGGTAAGATAAAGTTTTATTAACTCTTAATAAGGGGAATCAAACATGATTTTTAGAGGTTATCTAGAGGTCGTTTGGCTTAGCTATTTTAGGGAGTTTTTTTTAGCTTACTGTATTTAGATGGTGCAATAAGCTATTTTTTATTGACAAACACCTTTTAACTTTTTTGCTAATTGATGCTTGAAAAGCCCATTTTGTGAAGTTAAACAATTTGTTGGGGCTTATTGGTGAGGTCTTTTTAAGTACATAAGCTGATAAGCTAAAAACCTTAAACCCTCCTTGATAAGCAAAGCCAAACTGGTCCAACTTGCAGCAAAATTGCTACACATCTAACATATATTATATTTACTTCCCTAGATTAATATATTTTTCTTGAATGGCAGTCGAATTTAAATTAAAAAAAAAAAACTAGCTAGATGCTAGAAGATACAAACACAAACCGAGAATCACTCCTAAATAACCAACGCCAGAATACACCCAAATACTCTACCGAAAATCACTGCTAAACCAAAACCTACAATCACCTAAATTCCCTAGATTAATATATATGCAAATTACAGATGTTATTTATTATATGACTAGGTGGTCTTTAAGGTTGTGCATAGCACAAACCATGAGTATTTAAGCTTATTTTTAAATCATTCTTATATATTAACTCTATTAACTTACCAAATCTCAACATGGGTGAGGAGAAACAATCTAACATTATAAGAAAAAATCGATAACTAAATATGAAGTCAATGATAGTGTTAAGAAACATGTTCAGCCACATCCTTGTTGGTAACAACAATCTCCCCTCAATTCACAAACTATTACATGAATTTCTTTATGAAGACACGTCAATACTAAATCACCAAATATTTTACAAAACAAAAATATTGTTATAACGTTTATCCTCATAGGAGTTTATACCAGACCGAGAGTGGCCCTTCTCCTAAAATTTACACATTGACTTGCATTGTCACGTGGGATTTGCAGCTTAGTGTATCAACCCACAACTTGAATATCATAAGGAAGTTTCCGTGAAAAATTAAGTTTTTTATGTTGAGCTTGAGCTTGAGCTTTTGAGTTTCGTTAATTGAGATATGAGCAGCTCAAAGTCAAGCAATCCTACCAACTCAAATCAAACCTAAGCCTTAATATCAATATATTGAGCATAAATAAAGAAGATGCATATGAGCTCTTTTGAAACCTCCAATGCTCATCACCGGTCACTTATTAGTTCGTACACGTGTAATTTAAATTTTCAAAAGCACTCCAACATAGGAAATAGTCCTTCGCTTAGCTATAGTGCCCAATCTTTTTCCCCTCTCATATTGAAGGTAAGAAAGAACTCTATTCAACTATCTAGGTGAATCAAAATTGCAATTCATTTTAAAGAAACTGACCACTCACAGGAAAGTTCAAGGCCTAAAGAGGCGAAAATGAACAACTCCTAAATTCGATGTATTTTTATTTCATTATCTTTATTTAAAAGAAATTCCTCAATAATTATATTGTATTCAAAACAATGAATGATAATAGCGCTGGTCGTTAACACAAGCAGGAGACTTACCAAATGAAGAATTTATAATGGATTAAACACACGTACACACCAAGAAAAGTTAGAGCAAACATCATCAAGCATAGAAACAAAACTTACAAGGGTATTTGAAAGATCTTCATACATGAAGAAGAATGAATCACAAGCAAAATAAAGTCCACCCCATGTAAGATATTATGATTAAGGATCAATGACACACTAAGTTTCACTCCATGAAAAAGAAATAAGAGGATCGTTTGGATCATCTTCTTTTTTCTCTCTATTTTTTTGTTTTCATGAGAGTTAACAGGGAAGGTTTGTTTATGCGATTGAATATAATGAGATACACACAAGAAAGCCCATGCTTTTAGAAGGTAGGCAATGATAGAGAAGGTCAAAGAGGGTTGGAAGGTCATGCCTGTTTGTCTAACATATGTACAAGGTCCTGCAAATTCAAGCAATCTCACAGTCACCTACTATTTGTGTCCACATGGCATCTTTTGACTTTGACTACAGTAATAGAAGCCTTCTTTACATAAAGAAGGTAGATAGATAGATAGATAGAAATTTGCCCTCTCCCCATCACTAATCTAACTTGTCAATAATTTACAATAATAATAACATTTAACCGGTAAAAAAGTAGTAAGCTTGGCATAATCATCGGAATATTTGTGCTATCTTTAAATAAAAGTAACATAAGAAAAATAGAAAATCACAAATTCACAACTCATAATTGTTTTATATATAAAATAACATGCATTTAAACAAACCGTAAACTTGATGATAGCTACCGTAATATGTGAATGAGGGATTTCAAAGTTGTGGTCACCTCCATTATAGAAAGAAGCATGATGATAAATGCTCCACCTAACAAAAATTTCTCAAAGACTATGGTAGCAGAAGGCGGTGCTTGGTGAGCTAATCTAATAATCCGTTATTAAGTCGTTCACTTTTATTGCTCATTCTTATATGTTATTTATGTATGAATTTAATAATTCGATGAATGACAGGAATATATTGAGCATACATACATACATATATATATAGTCGATCTTGTAGATTAATGTGTTCTGGCAAAAATAAAATAAAGGAAACACATATTTTTTTAAAGAGAAAATTGTCCGTTTCATCCCCGTGTTTGTCCAAAAAATCACAATTCGTCCCTTATTTGAAGAAATATCACCAGGCATCCCTGTATTTGCTACTTTTGCTCACTGGTAGTCCTTTTCGTTAGAGCAGTTAACTTTTTCTGTTAAGTCATACTAAAATGACTAAAATACCCCCATCTTCTTCCTTTAAAAGCCTTCCTTTTTAGTAGCCTCCTTTTTCATTTTTGCTAAGCCACTGTAATTACATGAAAAATAGAAAACTAAAAATGAAAAAGAAATAAAAAATCATGTAAGTTGCAAAAAGAAGGCGGCCATTCACTTTCGTTAGAAATCGTACGTATGAGCATATACATTTATGTATGTATTTACGAACATACATTTGGAGAAATTTTAAACTTACGCACTGCCTTGAACTCTTAGTACAATACGCCTAACTATAGTAACAATGAATAGCAGTAGCAATTCAATGAATAGCAGTAGCAATTAAGACGATACTTACTACCATCCCTTCCTTATTATTTGCATAATCTAATCGAGAAAAAATAGATTATACAGACTGTATCAAATTTAAGTGCACAAGACCTACATATCCTTTCAATTTACAAACACAATGCTAATTGACTACCTAATAACAAAGCTATAATAACAAAAAATTTATTAGCAACTAAGAAGATATAAGTTCCTAGTTTGGCTACATCAGCTCACTGCAAGTTCTTGTTTATAGCTTCCTTAGATAAACATATTATAAAATAAATAAATCATTTAGATAAGCATCATATAACAGGAAGTTTTAAGACCTTGCAAAGAAGATGAAAATATTTACAACTTTTCAGCAGCTCACTACTGTAATCAATTCGTACATTTAGTTACTATTTACACGCACTTTGCATACATTTCGCATTTCGTATACAGTAGAGATAACGAAAATTATTTTGTATCTTAATAAAAGTCACAGTAAGAGGAACAATTAGGAATAACGAAACAAATTAAGAGTTCGAGATCTTACTATCAAAAATGATGAAATCGTAAATATTAGATGAGAGGATAGTAGCAACAGAAGTGAACCGTAGGTTCGAGATAGAAGATGAAGTAGCAGAAATCGATTTCGTAACCGGCGATTAAAATTATAAACCCTAGGTTCGAGAAAAATATATCGGAAATAAGTAGGAGGATGAAATGAGAAGACGGTGCAGTGGCGGCGTGGTGGTAAAGGTACGGCAGTGACGAAGGTGACGTGCGGTGGTGATGGAAGTGATGAACGAAGATTGAAAAATTGGGGGTTTTGGTGGTAATGGAAGTGACGTAAGATTGAAAAATTGGGGATTTTGACTTTTAAATATCTTTTAATTTTGATTTCATTTAATGAGGAAGAATAAAGAGGATGATGAGGCATTTTAGTCATTTTCCATGATTTAACGGATAAAACTAACGAAATTTGTTAGATGGGACGATGGGTGAGCAAAAGTAGCAAATACATGGATGCCTAGTGATATTTCTTCAAATAAGGGACGAATTGTGATTTTTTGGACAAACACAGTGATGAAACGGGCAATTTTCTCTTTTTTAAAAACAAAAGTCTTCCCAACTATTCATTTGAACTAAGGTAACTGAATAGTGGTAAAGACTAGTATTTTCAACATATTTTTAAAATGTCATTTGCTCCACTGATTTGCAAAGATCGACTACCATAATTTTAGACTATTCTTGTCAAATTTTCACATTGTTATATGACCACATGTATGGTCTATTTGATATAGCAGATTACATGCAGAAAGAACCAACAAGCTAGTGAGCACAAACAAAATAAAGAAGTGAGCACAAACAAATAAAGAAAAGTCATTTGAGTAGAACAAAGAGTTTACTCCATATATTTTTTGTACGAGAGTTTCTGTTTTCATCTTTGTACTACAATCAGTTTGTGTTCTATATTTATCAAAGAATAAATATTATTTATGTGAGTGTTTATCTCCTACTTCGAACATAAATTGGTATCAGAGCTTGTTCGAATCCATTTGGGTTAAACGAGTTACTAAGTTTTTTTTAAACAACAATCATGGCATGACAAGGCTTTGATCTTAGTCATGTTGTTGTCCCAATATTCGATGGTGAAAACTACGATTATTGGTGCGTTAAGATAGAAACGCTATTTGAATCTTTAGACGTTTTCAATGATGTAGAGAACACATTTGAAGAACCAGAATCAACGAAAAAAATTAACTGTTGAAGAAATGGCGGAAGTGAAGACAAAAAGAAGCAAAAACGCAGCTGTTATAAGTATGATTCAACGGGAAGTAACACCGTAAATCTTCCCGAAAATCATGCGTATCGAAAGTGTCAAAGAAGCTTGAGAGGTGCTCAAGCAAGAATTTCAAGGAGACGTGAAAGTTAGAGCCATCAGACTTCACTCTCTTAGAAGAGATTACGAGAACATGAAAATGAAAGAAATTGAATCACTAAATAATAATTCATCTAGGTTAATCGATTTGTTTAATCAAATGAAAAGTCATGGTGATACAATTGAAGACCATAGATTCGTGGAGAAAATCCTCATTAGCATTCCTGAGAAATTTGATCCAATCATATCAGTCATTGAAAACACCAAGGATCACAACTGCTAAGTTCTCTTAAATCATATGAGCAACGGATGACTCGTTACTCCGGTAAGACGACCGAGAGTGCATTTCAATCCAGCTTGCATGGTGAACAAAAGCAACCACAAAATTCTGGAAGAGGGAGCTCATCCCGAGGCGGTAGAGGTGGCAGAAATTCTGGAGGCAGAGGACGTGGTCAAAATAGTGGAGGATCACGAGGTCGGGAAAATTCTGACATAAGAACTTCTAACGAAGGAAGTTTGGAAAAATGTTCAATTTGCTGAAAAGATAATCACGTGGATAAAGATTGTTGGCATAAGGGGAAGTCTAAGTGTAAACATTGTAATAAATTTGGTCACCTTGAAAAATTTTGTAGGCAAAAGAACCAAGAGCTGGCGAACTACTCAGAAGAAAAACAAGAAAATGGAAATGTTTTCTTTTGTCACTCAGCTACCATGGAAAGAAACTACATATGGTTTCTTTATAGTGGTTGTAGTAACCACATGATCGGCGACGAAAGTATTTTGGTCGAAGTTGACACGACAGTAAATTCTCAAGTGAAAATGGGAAATGGAGCATTAGTAAAATTAAAAGGAAAAGGCAGCATCCCGGTGAACACAAAAATGGGTATCAAATACATCACCGATGTTTTACTAGTTCCCGACCTTGAGCAAAATTTGCTTAGTGTTGGACAACTTGTAGAGCTTGGATATGCTATTCTTTTTAATGGTGATGGTTGTAGTATTTACAACAAGGGAATCAAAAGAGAAGAAATGCAAAGGATAACGATGGGATGAAACAAAAGCTTTCCCATCACTTTTAGATATGGGAACTATGACACCCCCAAATTTGATGATTTGCGGAAGCTCGATTTGGGTGTCACCAATCAATATACAAAGCACATAAGATATATAATGAACGACCACTATATGCGTCGTTTTAAACTTGTATTAATAAAGTAAACGTTTACATCAAAAATAATGTTACATTAGCTCGGTTTCTGAAATTGAGAGATTACATAGCATAATTACTTTTACAAAATATAATAATGCAATCAAATCTCTAGTTGTATGTATGATGACTCGAGCTAAAAGTCCCTGCTTGTGCAGCCAACCTACTGCTGGGTACCTGTGATAAATACTAAAATGGGTCAGCGAAAACGCTGGTGAGCTCACAGGTTTGTATGTCAATGTATAGTTGTAAGAACCGCAAGATTTATATTGAATTTAAAATGCAATTAAGCAAGATAAAAGTTATACAATCCATGAGCACATAGTCTGAGCTTAACTTGAGCGCTAGGTCCAATTAAGGAAACCTAACTGGTTTGCCTCCTACGAGTGTCTAATCCACACTCGTCTTCCCAAATGCTAATACATCCGTTTGACCGGTTAGTGCGTGCTAACCCGGATGAGGATTGTCAATCCCATATGATATCATATACTAACATTCACGCTAAAATATTAGAGACTATGCTATAGAGGACTTTAAATTGATTAGCTTAAAACTCATGTAGTATTTGAAGGTTGGTACTTGCGTTCTACTTGTAAAACAAAATAGAGTAGTAATATCACACCCCTAGTTATAATATAGTGAAAATGGGGCCATGAAACTCACCTGAGTCTTGAAGTGTTTAATTTAATAAACTTGAAGTAAATAGCTGTGAATTGATGTCCAAGGACTTGAAACCTGAATGTGTTCACGACACTTGATTGTTATTAATTGTACCGGTATCTCGAAAGACTACCTTCGTAGTTGTTATACAACTATATATATATATGTCCAAATTACTACGATTTTGTTGATTGTTTTGTTACAAGTTACTACGACTTGTTTGATTGAATTGACACAAGTTACAACGACTTGTTTGATTGAATTGATACAAGTTACAACGACTTTTTTGATTTTTGAAGTATGTTTTGAAAACGCGTACGGCCCGTTGGTGGTTTAGTTGAAATAATAATCTCGACACATCTATATTTGTTTGAAGTGTTATGCTTGAAAAACATGTTTCAATGTCCCTTAGAAGTTATTTTGTTTAATCGATTGAAGTTCCCAATGTCTAACATTTAGCTTTGAATTAAATTGTAAATCTGATGTGTTTTGCGACACTTTATACGACACAAGGACACGTCATGCGACACAAGGGTTGTGTCGCATAAGTATGCGACACAATACCTATACGACACAAGAGTTGTGTCGCATATGTTCGGAATGCTAAATCAATAGCGACATAGTGGTTGTGTCGTATAGAATACGACATAGTTTGCGACACAGAGTACGACACAATATTGTGTCATATGAGTTACGACACTACAGGTTTGGTACGACACAAGATGCGACATAACGACCAAAATGCGACATAGTATGCGACACAAGGCTTGTGTCGCAAAGATGAACACCAGCCCAGAAACAGCGGCTGTTCGTGATTTTTAACCCCAAAACCCAAATCAAACTCATTTTTAGGTTATAAAACCTTGTTATATTACTAGTATTGGACATATATAAGTTATATAAACTATCATAACACAAAAACAAGTAGTAATTTGTTAGATCTATGAGTTTTTATAAAAATTCTTACAATTGCAAATCGGAGAAGATGGAGTCCGAAAATGATGTTGATGCTTTTGTTAATCTTGTTCCCCTCGTAGTGGTGATTCCGAAAATGTGATTTTTGTTGTCGGTTTTGCAAGATCCGAAATTTTGGGGATTTTTGGTTGAGAGGTTTTTAGTGTGTGTGTGTGTTTTTGGAGAATGAAAATGAAAGAAAAAGTAAAGGAGAGGTGGGGTGTAGGTGAAAGCCTCACCTCGCAGTCTCCGTCCCGTGCTCCGCGTGGTGTTCGTTTTCTCCGTCATTTAACGTTAAATATTTATTTTATTTATTTAATCGTCCGTTTTAATTTACAAATTATTATGAAAAGTTTTATCGTATTACTTTACCAATTATCTATTTATGGTATTTAAAATGAAATTCTTTTTATTTGTTTGCGCGTTTGTATTTTTAGTCGCGTATACATTAATTGTGTAATAAAATTTGGATACGAAATATCACAATAGATAATATTCTTAAATAAACTTGAGTTATTAAATAATATTTGTATTACTTAATAAAATTGTTCACCAACGTCCGTATTTATTGTATCGAAATTCATTCGATTTGAAACTCGTACAATTTAAACAAACCGCATAATTGTGTAGATATATATTCAACAATATATATAATAATTGATACATTAATTAGCCTTACATGTATTAAAACTTGATTAAGCACTAAATTCTAGTCCTAAATTGACGGGTGTCACAGGAACACATTGCACTAAAAGCCTCAATAATAGATGAGTCTTTTTTATGGCACAAAAGACTTAGCCATTTAAATGTTAATAGTTTAAATTTGCTCCACCAAAAAAATATGGTCGGAGGCTTGCCACAAATTCAAGAGATTGAAGGAGTTTGTGAAGGGTGTGCGCTTGGGAAGCATCATCGGAAATCATTTCCGAAAGGAGTCGCTTTGAGAGCCACAAAAATTCTCAAGCTAGTACCCGATCTTTGTGGTCCGATGAGGAATCCATCTCATGGTACTAATATTTATTTCATTCTATTTATTGATGATTTTAGTAGAATGACATGGGTATATTTCATGAGAGAAAAATTAGGGGTTTTTAGAATTTTTAAGAAATTTAAAATTTTTGTTGAAAAGCAAACGAAGAGTTTTATAAAAACTTTGAGAAGTGATCAAGGAAAAGAGAACAACTCAAAAGAGTTTGATAAGTATTGTGAAGATGAAAGCATGCTGACAAGTCACGGTTAGATATACACCTCAAGAAAATGGTGTAGTCGAGAGGAAGAATCAGACTATCATAGAAATGGCAAAATCCATGTTGCATGAGAAAGATTTGCCAAAAAGTTTTTGGGCTGAAGTAGTGTATACAGCCGTATACTTGATTAATAGAAGTCCTATGAAAGCACTCGATGAAAAGACTCCACTTGAAGTGTGGAATGGAAGAAAACCCTCGGTAAGACATCTAAAAGTTTTTGGGTGTGTGTGTTATTCTCAAGTAGCAAAGTAAAAAAGATATAAATTAGACGAGACTAGTGAAAATGTATTTTTGTAAGCTATAGTAGTAAATCAAAAGTGCATAGATTATATAGCCTGAAATGAAAAGCATTATAATTAGTCGTGATGTAATATTTGATGAAAACTCTTCTTGGAATTGGGAAGAAGGAAAAAAAAAAGGAGGAAACAAGTGTTCCTACTAAATTTTTGCAGGGCCGAATAATTGAAGAAAGTGAAGAAGATCATTTGACAGATGATGATGAACCTCATGTATCATCACCCAGTTCACCACCATTAACACCGGTGAATATCAAGTTAGTCTAGTGTCCTCACCATCAAGTGAATCCCTGAGTTCAACCCCAATAAATTTACGTTCATTGACAGATTTATATAATGCTACACATGCTATGTGTAATTTTTGTTAAGTGGAACCAGAAAGTTTTGAAGAAGCGATTAGTGAAGAATCATGGAAGAACGCAATGGCGGAAGAAATCTGATTCTGTAGGTTCCCTATACCAGACCTAATCGAATCCTATCAATCAATCAATGTGCGGAATCCAATGATTGAGTATAAACACGTAAAACGATCAAACAAATTAAACACAAAAGTATATTGATACTCAAACCAAAACCGATCAGCTTATATTGAATAACTTGATTACAATATGCTCCTTGAACTCACAAATTCGTCAACCCTTAAACCAGACCCTAAGTCAACTATTTATACTCTAAACCTAATCTGCTTCATGCGACACAAGATGTGTCGCATAGCCGACTCATGCGACACAAGCTGCGTCGCAACTGCGACACTGGTTGTGTCGCCTATAACAAAAAATGTAATTACTATATAATTAACAAATGACGTAACTAACGTAATTACATAGCGAAAACACTACAGACTCAAACCAACTGACAGACACACTAAGATGCATCAACAAACTCCCCCGTGTCTTCAGCTTGATCTTTGAAAATATCTTCGTTCAAACCCAGCTTGTGGGAAACTTGCCACCGGCATGAATTCCATGCGTAAAGCACACATCTGCAATCCTCTGAAACCGGATAGCCAACCTTTTGTTGAAGGGATTACTTTCGTTGTACCTAATCCTATTGTCAAAGAGTTTTCTCAAATCTTTTTCAGATAGATTGATTAAACTCATAGGATCGAATACTCTGAATTCAACTTTTCTCAATTGCCATAATCCTCTGGTCTCTGGCTCTGACTCCGGTACGTAAACAAATACAGCTTCGCCAGTGTGAGCATCAAGTTCCCAATAATGAAATCTACGCAGAAAGTTGTAGGGAACTGTCTCGAGAGGAATTTCCATTAGACAATCAGCAGGCGGATAATGGACTTTAACGATCGGCTGCCTTGTCGCTGGATCTAACTTTTTCTTGAAAGTATACTGTGTACCTAGCGTCGGTTTGATAAACTTGTATCTTTTACTATTCACCTGACGATGCAGAATTGTCTGGATGTACTCAGCATTATCATCTTTATGCGGGTTGATCAAGTTCAGTTGAGCTAAATACTGTACACCATCGATCCTCTTGATCATGAACCTAGCTTTGTTCACTTTCCAGCTTTTAATAACCCCGGTGTAGTTCCCACTGACCTTGTAAGATTTACATGTAACAGGTACAGGCTCAACAGTTCTACCACGAGGCCACCACTTAGCATATTTTGCCTCTTTATCTTCAGCACTTTCAGCTTCAGGAGTAGGTGTCCCTTGGATTGGAATTTCTTGAACTGGAGTAGACTCTGATTGAGCAGTTTGCTCTGGTGCCGGTCTTTCTGGTGCAGGCGCTGCATGAGAAGTAGTCGATTGACTTTGGAAAGTATGAGCAGGCCCTGCCTCATCCTCAGAAGAGTCGGATTCAATGATTGGAGCATCGTCGTAATATTCATCCGATCCCAAATGCTCTTCTTCAATCGATATATCATCGTTAACAACAAAATCATCTTCTTGTTCAGATGCCTGACAGTCTTCGTTTACTAACCGCTGAATGTAAGAAAGATCCACGTTTGAGTAATCAACAGCTAACGGTCTCGGTTTACCCGGAATATCCTGAACAGGGAAATAATCCAAAGCAAGAGTTTCATTATCATCATAAATGTTTACATTATCAGGTTCATTTACATCAGTTTGTGTTCCAGCGGAAGTTCTTTGTGTTGTTTCTAAGGCACGCAGGCCTGACTCCCCCGGAACAACAGCTAAGGACTCTAACTTTAGCAACCTAGACTCGAACTCCTTAAGCTGTGCCGCCTGAACCTGCATCACCGCAGCCTGAGATTGAATCAGTTGAGCTTGAGCATCCATGGTGTGCTGTATATTTTTGTGACACCCGTCAAATTAGGACTTGAAATTAGTTCCTAATCATTATGTAATACATGTAGTTAGTGCTATGTATTAGGCTAATTGTATGTATCAAAAATATATATTGATGAATATATATATCAGTACTCGATTAGATTTAATCGTTCATTTTTAAATCGGCCGAATTCCGATTCAATTATACGGCGTTGGTAAAAATCAAGTAATTAAGTAACATGGAATTGTTATTTAATACCCTCATAATTATTATATATTATTTTGATAATATATCAAGTATCTCGTATCGTACAAAGCAAACGTCCGTGACAAAACTATATATAAATAATGAATTATTATTGAGATTAATAATTATTATTTACATCAGATAAAATAAAACATATTTCGTTTTATACCATTTTACTCAAACGCGACGAAACCAATTAAATTCCATCCGTCTCTCAAACATAAAACAAAGATATATTTTATATCTCGTTAAATGTATTTTTATAAAATACTTCAAATGAAAATACGTACGATATCATTTTTAGAAAATTTTCGTTTTAAAATATTATACTACTTTTCAATCGGGTACCAAAACACGGGTCAAAATACCACTGAACGGATCGAAGCTCGGATCAACCACCTCCAATAATTGGAGATGGCCGATCCATTTCATTCCATTATCTATCTATCTCTCGGCTCTATCTCTCCCTCTCATTTCTCTCTAATTTATCAAACAACAACCTAACAACAACAACAATCTGGAGCAACAACATCAAACCATCATCATATTCGTGTTCTTCATCATCATCCGTTCATCACCTTCATCACGTTCATAAATCATTGTAAGGAAATCATAAACTTATTCTTTGTAATTTCGTTTTTAAATAGCATATATTAACATGTAATAAGGTTAGGATGTATGATTGTTGGTTAAATTGGGTTTGAATTTGGGTTTGGGTATGATTTTGAAACGGCAAACTCGTTACAGACCTTTGAATCCGGCGGATTCATGGTGAATCCGGCGGATTCCCACCCAGAACCAAGAACAACCCGGCGCGTGCAGTCTGTACCCGGCGCGTCCTTTAAATTATCATGAATCCGGTCGGATTCATGGGAATCCGGCGGATTCCCTTCATTTGTCACCAAGCCGGCGGATTCAATTGAATCCGGCGGATTCCCCCCTTATATTTCATGATCCAACGAATCAATAAACTAGCCCGGCGAATTCTAGCTAAAACGGAACAATTAAATTTCTGAAAACATCGATGATATAACAAGTTAAAACAGGGTAGCTTCTCGATGAAAAATTTATTGTAACGGATTGGGTTCAAATTCGCTCGGTCATTCGAAAACTACCAAATGGTCAAGGCTAAGTACCTTAGCATAGTCAGTTTTAAGCCATCCGGAGTCATCTAGGGGTCGAAAATGGCATATTTTAGTTTTCGGATCCCCGTTTTTCCATAAACTTAAAACTAAAGGTTTACACTAAGTGTCAGATATCGCGACATATTTCATACTTATACGATACAACATTTAAACACTTCACATACACTTTTATAAGCACAACAAATCATGTATAATAATAATAGTTTGAAATTATTATTACAAACCATCACCAACGACCCGTATACATTTTCAAAACTCAAACATAATCGACAACCAAAGTATTTGGGCATAACTAGTTGAGGGAACAACTAGCATAGATGGTCCGTAGAGTCATCTAATCAATCAAAACCTTGCGCATTTAATACGCCTGGCAGGTTCAATATCTAATCATTATCAAAACCTTGCGCGTCTAAGACGCCCTGCAGGTTCAGTCGTTGTAACGACATCAAATCATTGTGAATCATCATAATTGTTGGCTAACAATTCATTAGGCTCAGGTGAGTCTCATAGCCCCTATTTTAAATGCTTTTACCTAGGGGTGAGATACATGCTCTGTTTTGTTTTACATGTGAACGCAAGTATCAAATTATCACGTATGCTGCATGAGTTGTTTTCATCTAATCAATCAAAGTCCTCTGAAGCATAGTTCTGTTAATATGATTTAGCGTGAATGTTAGTGTATGGTACCATATGGGATTGACAATCCCCGTCCGAGTTAGCAAGCACTAACCTGTCAAACGGACGCATTATCATTTGTTCAAACGTATGTTGATTAGGCATACGCATAGAGGCACCCTCGATCAGGCACTTGATTGTGATCCTGACCCCTCAGTTAAGCTCAGACTATGTGCTCATGTTAGTTGTATCAATCTTTACTTATTTGTTTAATTACAAATATTCATGTGATACTCATTACTCATTTATTTACATGCTTTGTAAATCAAATCATTAAATCTTGCGGTTCACAAATCATATATTATCATATCAAACCTGTGAGCTCACCAGCTTTATAGCTGACCTTTTAGCATGTTATCTCAGGTACTCAGCAGTAGGTTGGACTGCCCATCAGGATACTGTAGCTCGAGTCGCATGCAATCATATAATCATCAAGAGATTTCCTTGCATTTCTATATTTTGTATAAATTAGATATGTATTAGAATCTCTCAAATATCTATGCGAACTCATCTTTTGTAAACCATATGTAGACTCTTACGTTAATCAATGTATTTTGTAAAACGACGCATGTAGTGGTCGTTCATTATATAACTTGTGTGCTTTGTGTATTGATTAGTAGCACCCCAATGTATGCTTCCGCGAACAGTAAATTTGGGGGTGTTACAATTTTCCATCCGCTTCATCAATTCATCAAGAATAGAAGGGTGAGGTTAAACAGGAACGTCAACATGAGGAACCTCCATCCTTGGTCTCGCGGAGGAACACGAAATGGCAGCAGCAGAGGAAGAAGTGATACGACGAACAGTTTGTGGAGGAACCCAATCTTCATCATGAGGGTCATCATCGCGAACCCTTTTCCCAGTCTCCAGTCGGACGTACACCATACCTTGGTGCATACGCCTCTGGATACGCTTAAAGCGTCTAGGATGATGGCGCTGGATGTTAGCTAATTCAGCATCACGCGGTACAATGCCCGTAGAAGTAGGTGGAGTGGAACCACCATCAGAACCGTCACCTGCTGGTTCTTCAAGATTAGGCTGATCAACCTGTCCACCAGCAGGGTCAACAATGTGACACCCCCAAATTTAATGATTTGCGGAAGCTTGATTTGGGTGTCACTAATCAATATACAAAGCACATAAGATATAAGGAACGACCACTATATGCGTCGTTTTAAACTTGTATAGATAAAGTGAATGTTTACATCAAAATATAGTTACATTAGCTCGATTCCTGAAATTGAGAGATTACATAGCATAATTACTTTTACAAAATATAATAATGCAGTCCAATCTCTAGTTGTATGTATGCGGACTCGAGCTAATAATTCCTGCTTGTGCAGCCAAACTACTGCTGGGTACCTGTGATAAATACTAAAATGGGTCAGCGAAAACGCTGGTGAGCTCACAGGTTTGTATATCAATGTATAGTTGTAAGAACCGCAAGATTTATATTGAATTTAAAATGCAATTAAGCAAGATAAAAGTTATACTGTCCATGAGCACATAGTCTGAGCTTAACTTGATTTGTCAGGCCCACTTAAGGAAACCTAACTTGAAATGCCTCCTACGAGTGCCTAATCAACACTCGTCTTCCCAAATGCTAATACATCCGTTTGACCGGTTAGTGCGTGCTAACCCGGATGAGGATTGTCAATCCCATATGATATCATATACTAACATTCACGCTATAAATACTAGAGACTATGCTTATGGAGGACTTTAAATGGATTAGCTTGAAACTCATGTAGTATTTGAAGTTTGTCACTTGCGTTCTACTTGTAAAACAAAATGAAGTAGTAATATCACACCCCTGGTAAAAGTAGTGAAAATGGGGCTATGAAACTCACCTGGTTCTTGAAGTGTTTAACTTAATAAACTTGAAGTAATTAGCTGTGAGTTGGTGTCCAAAGGCTTGAAACCTGAATGTGTCCACGACACTTAAATTGTCATTAATTGTATTGGTATCCCGAAAGACTACCATTTGAATTGTTTGTCTAACTTAATGTCCAAATTACCCCGATTTGGTTGATTGTTTTGTTACAAGTTACTACGACTTGTTTGAATAAATTGGTACAAGTTACAACGACTTGTTTGATTGAATTATCTAAGTTACTATGACTTAGTTGATTCAATTGTGTATTTGAAAATGTGTACGGCCCGTTGGTGACGGTTGTAACGATAGTTCTAAAATGTTTTTATATTGTTGCTACAGTGAATTGTTACAGTGAATTGCTACAGTAAAATTTGACTTTGAAAATTTTGAGGTTTGAAGATTCTGTTTTGTGCGACGTAGGGTGCTACGTCGCAGATCCGGACTGCGACGTTGGGCATGACGTCGCTATGTGCGACCTTCGCAATTTAATGCGACGTACTAGGCTGCGTCGCTATATGCGACGTTAGGGATATGGTGCGACGTAGGCCGCTGCGTCGCTATATGCGACGTTGGGGATATGGTGCGACGTAGGCCGCTGCGTCGCTATATGCGACGTTGGGGATATAGTGCGACGTAGGTCGCTACGTCGCTATATGCGACGTTGGGGATATAGTGCGACGTAGGTCGCTACGTCGCATTTGCTCCATGCCAAATGCGACGTACGGAGTCTGATCGGAGTTTCAACTCCAAAAACGCGTTTTCCGGCCATCGATCGGCATAATATTTTTACCCAACCCATTTTAGGACATTACAAGGTTATACAAACAACTAGCAAGTTATAAAACTTAAAAACGAGAGTTTTCGGAGTTGTGTCGGAAACTTACAAATCGCCGAAATGAAATTCCGGGAAGGTAGAAATGTAGATCGTCGCGAGGTGGTCGTTTATTTCCAAAGGGGCTTGAAGATCCGAGGTCGTTTGAGGTGTTTATTTTGCGATTTTCGTGTGGTGGTGGTGATGGAGTTTGTTGAGAGAAAATAGGGAGAAGAGAGAGAGAAAGAAGTTGAAAAATGAAGAAAAGAAAGATGAGGAGGTGATTATGGTGGGATCCCCACCATTTTCAGTCCACGCGCTTCGCTCCGTGCGGTGTTCGTTTTCTCCGTAGTTTAAACGTTAAATATTTATTTTCTATGTTTTTAATATACATTTTAAAATACGAATAATTATTCAGTATTTTTGTTGAAGTATTTTACTAAACATTTAATAATTACATTAAAAAGGTGAATTGTCACGTTTTGTTTGCGAAGTTACATTTTGATTCGTGTTCATGTTAATCGTTTGATAAAACTTGGATACGAAATATTATTGACATAATATTTTTAAGCGCGATAACTTTATTTATAATCCTTGTATTACTTAATAATATTGTTCACCAACGTCCGTATTTATTGTATTGAAATTCATTCGATTTGAGACTCGTACGATTTAAACAAACCGCATAATTGTAGATATATATTCAACAATATATATATAATAATTGATACATTAATTAGCCTAACACAGAACTAATTACATGTATTAAACTTTATTAGGCACTAAATTATAGTCCTAAATTGACGGTTGTCACATTCTCCCCCCGTTAGAAGAATTTCGTCCCGAAATTTATGTTGTAGTCGTGTTTGACGTTGAATCAGTGAAGAGTTGAGGATACTTGAGTCGCATTTGGTCCTCCCGTTCCCAGGTGAATTCCGGACCGCGCCGCGAATTCCACCTAACCTTGACAATGGGAATACGACTTTGTTTAAGTTGTTTGACCTCACGGTCCAGAATTTCGGCGGGTTCCTCAACAAAGTGAAGTTTCTCGTCAACTCGAATTTCATCGAGTGGAATGATAAGTGTCTCATCAGACAGACACTTCTTCAGATTTGAAACATGAAATGTGGGATGCACGCTGCTGAGTTCGGATGGCAGCTGCAATCGATAAGCCACTGGACCAATCCTTTTGAGGATCTCGAATGGTCCAATGTATCTGGGATTCAACTTCCCTCGTTTGCCAAATCGGATTACGCCTTTCCAAGGCGATACTTTGAGTAAAACTCGATCCCCAACTTGGAACTCGAGTGGTTTGCGTCTCACGTCAGCATGACTTTTCTGACGATCACGCGCGGCCTTAAGCTTGTTTTGAATTTCAACGATTCTCTCGGTCGTCTCGTGAATGATTTCTGGACCTGTGAGTTGGCTATCCCCAACTTCTGTCCAACAGATAGGTGACCGGCACTTACGACCGTACAGTGCCTCGAAGGGTGCAGCTTTGATGCTGGTATGATAACTGTTGTTGTACGAGAACTCGCACAATGGTAGATGTTTTTCCCAGTTTACACCGAAGTCTACTACGCAGGACCGTAGCATGTCTTCAAGTTTTTGAATGGTTCGTTCACTTTGACCGTCTGTTTGAGGATGGTATGCGGTACTCATATCAAGTCGAGTACCCAGGGATTTTTGAAGTGATTGCCAAAATTGTGAAGTGAAACGACTATCTCTATCGGAGATAATTGAGATTGGAACACCGTGTTTGGTCACGATTTCCTTCAGATAAATGTTGGTGAGGCGTTCCATTTTGTCGGATTCCTTGATTGCCAGGAAGTGAGCAGATTTTGTGAGACGATCCACGATCACCCAAATGGAATCGCAACCGTTCGAGGATTTGGGTAGTTTGGTTATGAAGTCCATGGCAATTTGTTCCCATTTCCATTCAGGAAAACTGGGTTGTTGAAGTAAACCAGAAGGTTTTTGATATTCGATTTTGACTTTGGAGCAAGTAAGGCACTTGCTGACATAGGTGGCGATTTCAGCTTTCATGTTCGGCCACCAGTAGAAATCCTTGATACCGTGGTACATTTTATCGGATCCCGGATGGATAGAATATTTGGACTTGTGAGCTTCATCCATCACCAAGTCTCGTAGGTTCCCAAATTTAGGCAACCAGATTCGGTTTGAGAAATACCTAATTCCGTTAGGTTTGATTTCGAACTGTTTATCCATGCCCCGCAAGGTTTCATCTTTGACATTTTCTGGTTTTAAGGCTTCGAGTTGAGCAGTGAGGATTTGAATGTTTAAATTGTTGTGAATGGTCATGCTGAGGGCTCGAACCCGAAGTGGTTTCACTCGCTCTTTTCGACTGAGGGCGTCAGCAACAACATTTGCTTTGCCTGGATGATATTTGAGTTCGCAGTCGTAATCGGTAAGCAACTCGACCCATCGACGTTGCCTCATGTTGAGATCCTTCTGATCGAATATGTGTTGAAGGCTTTTATGGTCGGTAAAGATTGTACATCTGGTACCATAAAGGTAATGTCTCCAGATTTTGAGGGCAAAAACGACAGCTCCTAGCTCGAGGTCGTGGGTGGTGTAATTCTTTTCATGAATCTTGAGCTGTCGGGAAGCATAAGCTATGACTTTGTCTCGTTGCATGAGCACACAACCGAGACCTTGATGAGAAGCATCGCAGTATACCACGAAGTCATCGGTGCCTTCGGGTAAAGATAGGATTGGAGCACTGCAAAGCTTTTGCTTTAAGAGTTGAAATGCCGACTCTTGTTTCTCAGTCCAGTCAAACTTTTTGTCTTTCTGGGTCAGCGTCGTGAGTGGTATGGCTATCTTGGAGAAATTTTCAATGAATCGTCGATAGTATCCGGCCAGTCCCAAAAACTGCCGTACTTCGGTCGGAGTGGTTGGCGATTGCCAGTCTTTGATAGCCTCGATTTTTGACGGGTCGACGTGAATCCCCTGACTGTCAATCACGTGACCAAGGAATTGAACGGTTTTGATCCAGAACTCACACTTAGAGAACTTGGCATAGAGCTCCTCGTGTTTAAGTAGTTCAAGGATGGTTTTGAGGTGTTGCGCGTGTTCTTCTTGGCTTCGTGAATATATGAGGATGTCATCGATGAAGACAATGACAAACTTATCAAGGTAAGGTTTACACACCCGATTCATAAGGTCCATGAATACCGCCGGTGCGTTGGTTAGGCCGAATGGCATCACTTGGAATTCGTAATGCCCATAGCGGGTTCTGAAAGCGGTTTTTGGAATATCGGCATCGCGAACACGCAATTGGTGATAACCGGATCGGAGATCAATCTTTGAATAACAACTCGACCCTTGAAGTTGGTCGAACAGATCATCGATTCGAGGAAGTGGATACCGGTTCTTGACAGTTAACTTGTTCAACTCTCGATAGTCGATACACATTCGAAAAGAACCATCTTTCTTCTTAACAAATAGGACCGGAGCTCCCCAAGGTGAAGAACTCGGCCTGATAAACCCCCGTTCCAGGAGTTCCTGTAACTGGGTGGACAGTTCCTGAAGTTCGGATGGAGCTAAACGGTATGTTGCTCTGGCCACAGGCGCAGCACCTGGTACAAGATCGATTGAGAACTCAACCTGTCTTGGTGGTGGTAGACCAGGTAGTTCCTCAGGAAAGACTTCTGGAAAGTATCGAACAATTGGAACATCCTCAAGTCGCTTCTCTTTCGACTTTTTCTCCATGATGTGCGCGAGGATTGATGGATAACCCTTTCTCAGAAATTTCCGGGTTTTAAGACAAGAGATGATGTTAAGCCTCGTCCCTCCGGTCTCCCCCTGTATGACTAGGGTTCTACCGACAGTGAGAGGTATGCGAACAATTTTGTCATAGCAGATGATTTCGGCACGATGTTTGGATAACCAGTCCATGCCCACAATGACATCGAAACTTCCTATCTCAACAGGCATAAGATCTATGGAGAAGGTTTCGTCGGCTAGATTTAAGGTGCAATTAGGTATCACACTATTGGTTTCTATCAATTTGCCATTTGCTAGCTCTACGGTGTACTTAACGTCTAAAGCAACAGGTGTAATATCAAGTAGAGGGCAAAATTCATCGGAAATAAAACTCCTATCGGCACCAGTATCAAACAGTATGGAAGCAGTTAAATTGTTGAGGAGGAACATACCCGTGACCACATTCGGGTCCTGACGGGCGTCCCCTGAGTTGATCACGAAGGCGCTACTTTTGGTGTTGTTGTTGTTGCGGTGGTTGTTGTTGTTGTTGTTGCCCTTATTCTTCAATTTTGGGCAAGAATCCCTGAAGTGTCCTGGGTTTCCACATTCATAGCAGGACTTAGGTTGTCGGGCATTTCTGTCAGAGGGGTTGTTGTTGGATTTGGGGGCTCGGCAATCCTTAGTCAGATGCCCGTACCTCCTACAGTTGTTGCAAGGAGTACCGCACTGACCAAAATGGTGGTAGTTACACTTGGGACAATAAGGCCTGTCCCCGGTGTAGCTGCGGGTGGTTTCAGAGTTGGAGGTGTAGACTTGGATGGCGTTGTTTTTCTTGTTTGAGTTGTGGTGTTCAGTGGATTTGCGTTTGTTGTTGTTGGAGGATGAGGTGTTGGAGGTCTCACGGCTGACAACTAGAGCCATGAGTTCGTGGGCCAATCGAATGGCACTCTCAGTGGTGGTTGGTTTGGATGAGGCGACGTTTCCCTGAATGTTCTCAGGAAGTCCGCGGATGTATTTCTTGATGCCCTTACTTTCTGGTTCGACCAAGCCTGGGCATAGTAAAGCAAACTGCTGAAATTTGGTGGTATAATCAGCAACATCATTTCCCTGCACTGCCAGGTGCCAGAATTCTTCCTCCAGCCTGTGCAATTCCTCTTCAGGACAGTATTTCTCTGTCAGTTTCTTTTTCAGTTCGGCCCAAGGAAGTCGATTTGCAACCTCAAGGCCTACAGAGTTTGCGTGGGTTTTCCACCACGTGAGTGCACCTTCCTGAAAGGTGTAAGCAGCGAATTTGACTTTGTTGTTCTCAGTACAGTCGCAAAGACTGAAAACAGATTCCATGCGCTCAATCCAACGGATCAAGCCAATGGCACCTTCCGTGCCCTTGAAGTATAGTGGTTTGCAGCTAAGGAAGTCCTTATAGGAGCAGGGTTTGGGTGGTGGAGTATTGGTTGCTGTGTCCTCGCTACCAGGTGGTGTTCGGGTAGCCAAGGCTTCGGTCACACTGCGGGCAATGATTCCCGCGATCTCAACTTCGCTAAGGGTAATTTGACGACGTGGAGGCATGATGCTGAGTAAGAAAGAACAAAGAAATGAAATAAGATACTAGTCCGAGTATGATGAACTAGTGGTGTGTTTGTCATTCCGAGACAAAACGTTTGAAAGAAAGAGGCCTATATTCATATAATATAATATAGCCTAGAGTTGTAACGAGGTCTATTCATGTAAATATATATATATCACATAATAACCTATTGAGTGTCTAGCACAGACGTGTTTTGAGTCCCGTTTCTCTCGAGGTCAGAGTCAACTAATGCATTCCTGTTCAACATAACTCTTTCAGATTTCACATCATCTTTCTTTAATTGTACATAGTTGATCAGGCTATGTTAAATTAAAGTCGTATGATGTAATCCCTGAACTAGTCATAACTAACAAGGAATACTGCCTAACAGTCATAGTCTAGGCCCACTAAATGCAACCTAGTTCACTATAACCTTAGGCTCTGATACCAATCTGTGACACCCCCAAATTTAATGATTTGCGGAAGCTTGATTTGGGTGTCACTAATCAATATACAAAGCACATAAGATATAAGGAACGACCACTATATGCGTCGTTTTAAACTTGTATAGATAAAGTGAATGTTTACATCAAAATATAGTTACATTAGCTCGATTCCTGAAATTGAGAGATTACATAGCATAATTACTTTTACAAAATATAATAATGCAGTCCAATCTCTAGTTGTATGTATGCGGACTCGAGCTAATAATTCCTGCTTGTGCAGCCAAACTACTGCTGGGTACCTGTGATAAATACTAAAATGGGTCAGCGAAAACGCTGGTGAGCTCACAGGTTTGTATATCAATGTATAGTTGTAAGAACCGCAAGATTTATATTGAATTTAAAATGCAATTAAGCAAGATAAAAGTTATACTGTCCATGAGCACATAGTCTGAGCTTAACTTGATTTGTCAGGCCCACTTAAGGAAACCTAACTTGAAATGCCTCCTACGAGTGCCTAATCAACACTCGTCTTCCCAAATGCTAATACATCCGTTTGACCGGTTAGTGCGTGCTAACCCGGATGAGGATTGTCAATCCCATATGATATCATATACTAACATTCACGCTATAAATACTAGAGACTATGCTTATGGAGGACTTTAAATGGATTAGCTTGAAACTCATGTAGTATTTGAAGTTTGTCACTTGCGTTCTACTTGTAAAACAAAATGAAGTAGTAATATCACACCCCTGGTAAAAGTAGTGAAAATGGGGCTATGAAACTCACCTGGTTCTTGAAGTGTTTAACTTAATAAACTTGAAGTAATTAGTTGTGAGTTGGTGTCCAAAGGCTTGAAACCTGAATGTGTCCACGACACTTAAATTGTCATTAATTGTATTGGTATCCCGAAAGACTACCATTTGAATTGTTTGTCTAACTTAATGTCCAAATTACCCCGATTTGGTTGATTGTTTTGTTACAAGTTACTACGACTTGTTTGAATAAATTGGTACAAGTTACAACGACTTGTTTGATTGAATTATCTAAGTTACTATGACTTAGTTGATTCAATTGTGTATTTGAAAATGTGTACGGCCCGTTGGTGACGGTTGTAACGATAGTTCTAAAATGTTATTATATTGTTGCTACAGTGAATTGTTACAGTGAATTGCTACAGTAAAATTTGACTTTGAAAATTTTGAGGTTTGAAGATTCTGTTTTGTGCGACGTAGGGTGCTACGTCGCAGATCCGGACTGCGACGTTGGGCATGACGTCGCTATGTGCGACCTTCGCAATTTAATGCGACGTACTAGGCTGCGTCGCTATATGCGACGTTGGGGATATGGTGCGACGTAGGCCGCTGCGTCGCTATATGCGACGTTGGGGATATAGTGCGACGTAGGTCGCTACGTCGCTATATGCGACGTTGGGGATATAGTGCGACGTAGGTCGCTACGTCGCATTTGCTCCATGCCAAATGCGACGTACGGAGTCTGATCGGAGTTTCAACTCCAAAAACGCGTTTTCCGGCCATCGATCGGCATAATATTTTTACCCAACCCATTTTAGGACATTACAAGGTTATACAAACAACTAGCAAGTTATAAAACTTAAAAACGAGAGTTTTCGGAGTTGTGTCGGAAACTTACAAATCGCCGAAATGAAATTCCGGGAAGGTAGAAATGTAGATCGTCGCGAGGTGGTCGTTTATTTCCAAAGGGGCTTGAAGATCCGAGGTCGTTTGAGGTGTTTATTTTGCGATTTTCGTGTGGTGGTGGTGATGGAGTTTGTTGAGAGAAAATAGGGAGAAGAGAGAGAGAAAGAAGTTGAAAAATGAAGAAAAGAAAGATGAGGAGGTGATTATGGTGGGATCCCCACCATTTTCAGTCCACGCGCTTCGCTCCGTGCGGTGTTCGTTTTCTCCGTAGTTTAAACGTTAAATATTTATTTTCTATGTTTTTAATATACATTTTAAAATACGAATAATTATTCAGTATTTTTGTTGAAGTATTTTACTAAACATTTAATAATTACATTAAAAAGGTGAATTGTCACGTTTTGTTTGCGAAGTTACATTTTGATTCGTGTTCATGTTAATCGTTTGATAAAACTTGGATACGAAATATTATTGACATAATATTTTTAAGCGCGATAACTTTATTTATAATCCTTGTATTACTTAATAATATTGTTCACCAACGTCCGTATTTATTGTATTGAAATTCATTCGATTTGAGACTCGTACGATTTAAACAAACCGCATAATTGTAGATATATATTCAACAATATATATATAATAATTGATACATTAATTAGCCTAACACAGAACTAATTACATGTATTAAACTTTATTAGGCACTAAATTATAGTCCTAAATTGACGGTTGTCACAAACAATATCTTTAAAATTTTCAATATTCAGCAGATCGTCTGCTAAATGGGTATCCTGCACAGCTACATCCACAAAAGCAGCCTCTGGTTGTTGATGATGCGCAGCAGGAGCATCCAAAAATCCGTGATTAGCTGGAGGGACGTAACCCTCGTTGATCACGTGTCCAAAAAGCGGAAAATTATCACCCTGACCACAAACCGTCCAGATTCGGACGTTCATTGGCGTTTGGCGGAGATGATGATGAATATCGCCAGGAATAGCAGGAAGAAGATTATCGATAAACAGCTGAACAAAGCATGGATACAGATTCCAACGCTTATCCCTGGCGTTCACATTATCTACCATAGCCCGGAAAATATAACCAAAGAAGTTGTAGGGCTTGTTGTAGACGAGCGCAAGCATAGCAGAGGTCGTTGAGTGACTCATTCCGTCGAGCCCAGCCTTGCGTGCAGATAAACACACAATCATCACATGCATAAGGTATCTCCAAACCTTAGGCAAATTTGCCTTCCTGTATTGATCTCTAGGAGGCCCGGGATACCCAATACGGTGCATGCCTCCAGAAATAAACTCATGCCCAAATAGAACTGGCATGTCATCAGCGTCACCGAAATGAAAGAAATCCCTGATAAACTGCTTAGACAAGATAATCTCCTGACCCGCAACAGTGGAAATAATACGAGTAAATGGCAGGTCAGAGTTTATCCTTGCATTATCCCAGAATGCGCCCACCTGATCCTTGTATATCGTCGTATTCATCATGATGGCATGGAAAATATGGGAACGACGCAAAAAAATAACCATCAGTCGATATGGTGCCGCGGATGGTTTGGCATCGTCCAAGAAAGCCACAATATTGTGACTTGGCTCCCAAACAACTTCAGCATCTGCCATATCTAAAAAACGCATAGAATAAAACTTGAATTGTGTTAGCGTTAGTAGCACGGTATTTAAAACACGAAAATCATTTTTCACAATCTGTCACATGCGACACCAGGATTGTGTGTCGCAGGTAACCTGCGACATAATCATTTGTGTCGCTTGCAGATTGGAAATTGATTTGAAAACATATGAGACATAGAGAATTGTGTCGCATTCCAATTGTGCGACGGACAGAGTTATGTCGCATTTCACAATTAATCGAATTTAATCGAAAAATGTTTTTGTTGTGTCGCAGAGAATAGCGACATAAAGGTTATGGCGCATGAATTGGAGACACACGGGTTGAGTCGCATAAAGAAGCGACATTCAGGTTTGAGTCGCAGGAAATAGCGACGCAAATTTTTGTGTCGCATATAAATAGTGAAAGGTAATCAATTTCAATAAATTTGTGACACAACGGGTTGTGTCGCAGTGACGAACTACAACCCCAACCCAGAAACCCGACGAACACAATTTGGGGTTTTTCGAAACGAGTTAAACCAAAAGATGCGGTATGATGTAGTGAACACGAAAACATAGATTTTAACACATAAAACGGTCATTTTCACGTTGTATTTGACCAAAAATCAAACCGCAAACCCGCTGAAACTTGGATTAAAGATTAAACAAGATATAAACGGTGAAAACATGTAAATTTGGTACCTATTGATCAAGTAAATGAAGGAGAACAAAAATCGAGTGGTTTATTGTAGTGAAAACACCTAGAAATCCAAAATCAAAACGAAAAAGCACGGCCGTGGCTTATGTCGCAGGTCGAACGATTTATGTCGCAGGTTTGTATTTTGTATCGCAAATACAGTGTAGAGACTGAAGGCGTGGGGTCAGGGTATTTATACCCAAACCCTAATTTGCGACATGGTCTGCGACACGAGTAGCGACACAAGTTGTGTCACATCTCAGAAACTTGGTGAAATTTTGATTTTAATTCGGTTCGATTCTCGATTTGAAATTAACTTAGAGACTTGGATAAAATAATAAATAAAAGAATTATTCTAAGATAAATTTATAACTACTATACTAGGCTAAAATAAACCATTGATTCAATTTTACAATCAACGTAAACACTAAAATCTTTTTGGTGACGCAATTGTTTAAGTCTGCTTAGGGATCATATTAGGATAACATGCAATTATTAGCAAATAGTAAGTGTTATCTCGATTATCAGTATATTTGTCCACTTTAAGTTTACTTAGCATATTTAAAACACCTTTTATAAAAATTATTTCAAAACGATTAATGGTATTGTTTGTCCACTTAAACATGTTACATCCGTGTCTGCAGGTTAACCTTTTGTTGTGAGTATGAATATTTCTCTATAGTCCCCACCATAGACATACCCCTGTAATCCAGACATGAACATAGCTTCCATATTCAGAGAAGATATAAGAAAATCATTTTTAAGAATCAAGCCATCGGTGACAGGTCTGTACCGACGTACAACAGAGCAACATAATCTTGATTCGGGTTTAAGCAAAACCAATAACAGTCAAACCAAATTTGTGGCGACCTTGTTCGGTATCTTAAGATTGAAGACTTTCAAGTGCATTGACTCGCGTTTGCTTAGTTTTGAGTTTATACTAACGGAGACCAGGTATGTACTTACGTACAACAGAGGAAACAATCAGTTAAACCCCCAAATGATTTCGGATAAAAACTCCAAAGATAGAAGTATGTCAAGCTACATTAAGGAATTAAGACATTGAGTAGTACATCACAAGGTGTTTACTACAAGATTATAGACACGTATTAGAGTTATTTCTTAATAACCCAGAGACCGGTGTGTATCATGCCAACCAATACATCGTATGATGAAGCTAGTTTTTATAAAAACTGTAGTAAGTATGCTAGATAAACCTAATGATACATCAAGGATAAACTTTAAAATTTACATTTTGTGCATGTTCTCTAATGTACTATCATCTCCCTAGTTGTTTACAGACACAACTGAACATCTATTTTTACAAATGTAGCAACTTTGCACTTTCTTTAATACTAACAAGTATAAAGAGTGGCTGTTGCGATTTTTTTTTAATTAAATATCAAAGCAATATACAAAGTCCAAGTCCCAAGTTAATTTTTGGTTTGGAAGAACCTTAACCCTATCATATTGACAAGTTCATCAAATCGGGTTCGTGAGAAAGCTTTTGTGAACAAGTCGACATTTTGCTTAAGGGTATCTATGTGGACAAGGTCTATCAAGTGTTTCTCATAGCAATCTCGTATGAAGTGAAACCTAAGTTCAATGTGCATAGTCTTAGAGTGTTGTACGGGGTTACGTGTAATAGATATAGCAGCAGTGTTATCAATATAAATAGGAGTCATAGTTAAAAGTAACTCGTAATCATGCAGTTGATGCTGAATCCATAGAACCTGGGAACAGCAGCTAGCAGCAGCAACATATTCGGCCTCCGCTGTTAAAGTGGAAACCGTCGTCTGCTTTTTACATTGCCACGAGACTAAACGTGATCTAAGAAACTGAAATCCACCGGATGTTGACTTCTTATCTATATTGCAGCCACCATGATCAGAATCTGAATATGCAGTGAGAGCGAATGTTTTCTCATTCGAATACCATAGACCAAGAGTTGGTCTATATTTGAGATATCCCAAAATTTGCTTCACCGCCTTCATATGAGAAACCTTGGGCTTAGATTGATATCTTGAACAGATCGACACAGCAAACACAATATCCGGCCTGGAGGCAGTCAAGTACATAAGAGAGCCTATCATGGAGCGATAGTCTTGCTCCTTGCAATCTTCTTCATTCTCAGCAGGTCCAAGATTGTGATTTGTCTCAATGGGAGTGCCATAGGTTTTACAGTTAAGCAATTCATACCTGGTCAACATATCATTGACATATTTTGACTGATGAATGTAAATACCTTTGGCAGACTGCTCAACTTGTACACCTAGAAAGAATGCAAGCTCCCCTGTCGCACTCATCTCAAACTCGGATTACATGATTTTCTCGAAGTCATTGCACAATTTCTCATTTGATGAGCCGAAAATAATGTCATCCACATACACCTGCACAAGTAACAAATCATCTCCATCCCTTTTGGTGAAGAGAGTGCTATCAATTTAGCCCCTTTTGAAACCATTTTGCAGCAGATAAGTAGCAAGCCTCTCATACCAAAGCCTCGGAGCCTGATAAGACCATACAATGCCTTGTCTAATTTGCATACGTAATTCTGATGCACAAAGTCTAAAAATCCCGGCGGTTGCTTCACATATATCTCGTTATCAACCTAACCATACAAAAATGCGCTCTTGACATCGAGTTGGTAAACTCGAAATCCTTTGAATAACACCTATGCCAAGAAGATGCGAATCGACTCCAATCTTGCAACTGGAGAAAATACCTCATCATAGTCCAAACCCTCAACTTGAGTAAAGCCTTGAACTACCAAACGCGCTTTATTCCTGATCACAACCCCTCAATCATCCTTTTTTATGCGATATACTCAACGAGTCCCAGTCGGATGGACCCCTTTAGGTAACGGTACCAATTTCCAGACTTGTAGCTTCTTAAATTGTTGCAATTCCTCTTGCATTGCTTCAACCCAATGTGGGTCTTTCAAAGCTTCTTCAGTCCTTTTAGGCTCAACTTGAGACAGAAAACACTCTTTTACTTCAATGGCAAGACATGCAAGATCAGCAGACTGAGTAGGTTCAAACGTTGATACTGAATTCTCAGATGCAGAATTTTCAGTTGCAGCAATTTGACGTCTAGTCTTAATCCCTTTATGAAATGCACCAATAATATTCTCCATCGGATGATCCTTATTTATGCGAGAGCTTGGAATCTCTTCAGGCACAATGACAGAATCCAGATTTGTAGAAGCAAACTCCTGTCCATAATCATATGTAGTATAATCAGAAGCTTGTTCAGATTCATCATCAGACATATGTGGAATGTCAGCATGTTGGTGCTGATTTCTTGTGGATGATTCAGGAACATCAAATGATTTTTCTTGATTTCCTGTAGGTGAGACTATAATTTGATCTTAAGGCAACATGAAGTCATATATATATTAGTGTAATAATTTGAATTTTTTTTTAAATCTTTAGCTGACACAAATAAGGCTACTTTTAAGTGGTTATTTTATGTTAAAATTTTTTGCTAACACGAACAATGCTACTTTATTATTTTAGTTGGAACTGTTTCAACCGTAGGAGGCGGTGGTGGAGTCGTCGGTGCAGAAGTTGTAGGAGCTATAGCTGAATCAGGAGTGGTAGGAGCTGCAGCTGGTACAGTAGTCGGTGAAGCAGTTGGAGGTGTTGGAGTAGATGGCTTAGGTACATCAGAAGACATATCAAGCCTATGTAACAATGTCACCACCCGTTCGACTTCATCATCTTCTTGAGAAAGATTAAATGAGTCGAATAAAGCTTCATAATTAAACAAATGTTCCGGTCCCTTTCCTTGAGGATTTTTGGTGTAACGAAAGCAGGTTACCTCAAAATGTTCCTCGATACGTTTAGTTGCCAATTTATATACACGTTTTTTTGGAGAGTTGTTTGAGAAACCCAAAAATAGTCCTTCACTTAATTTTGCACCAAATTTTGCAACCCTCTCCTTAGTGTACATAATCGTGCAGGGACATCCGAACGGTTCAAGAAACTATAAAGATGGTTTATGGTTATTAAGTAGTTCATAAGAAGTTTTGTTATGCTTCTTAACCGTAGTAACCCTATTAAGAACATAACAAGCTGTATTAACCGCTTCAGCCCAGAAGGTGATAGGCAGCTTAGAAACTGCCAACATGGTCCTCGCAACTGCGATAAGTGTTCTATTTTTACGCTCAGCAACTCCATTCTGTTGAGGAGTTCGTGCAGCACTGAATTAATGATCAATACCTTTCTTCAAACAGTACAACTCAATGGTTGAGTTCTTAAATTCATTCCCGTTATCAGAACGCAGTTTCTTAATTGACAGATTGCACAGGTTTTCCAGTTTGTCAAACAAGTAAGTAAGAATCTCAAGTACTTCATCCTTAGTAGACAAGAAATACACCCAAGAAAAGCGTGAGTAGTCATCAGTGACCACCAAATAATACTTTGAACCTCCAATACTCTTCTTACTCACTGGTCCAAATAGATCCATGTGCAATAGCTCTAAAGGACTTGCAATAGAATTCACTAGTTTTGACTTATGGGATTTCTTGTGCTATTTCCCTTTATGACAGGGAACACAATGATCGTTTATTCCAAAGGATTGCTTCGGAACTCCTCGCACAAGATCATTCTTTACCAAATAATTCATTCCTGAAGTGCAGATGACCCATACGTCTGTGCCAAAGTAGTGATTCTTTCTCATGAGCTTTAGATAACAAACACGTATGTTGAGTTGTTTCAACAGTTCTCATATCCAAGATATACGTGTCTCTTTGCCTTGGTGCCCTCAGTAGCACCCATTCCTCGGGAATAACATATCCCGACTTCAGAATATAACACTTAGTGTCAGTGAAAACAGTAGTGAACTTTGTATCGCACACTTGAGAGACACTGAGTAGATTGTGGTTGAGTTGTTCCACAAAATTTACTTTCTCAAAACTCACTTGCCCATTAGTGAGTGTACCTTGACCAGTAATAACACCTCCCTTATCACCAGCAAAAGCAACATACCACCCATCGTAATTATGAATGTCAGATAGCAGAGATACATCGCCAGTCATGTGTCGCGAGCAACCACTATCTATATACCATTTGCTATTTTTACCTGCTTCAGGTTGCTGCAACACCACAAATAAAAGAATTAATTAGTAAGGGAGACCCAAGCCTTTACAAACTTGGGTAACCCAGTAGCATCATTTACAATGATTACATCAGTCAAGATTTTATTTTTTAGCAAATCCAAGGAGTTGCCTGATGTATCATTGTCAGATGAAGAGTCAGAACGAGACTCTTTGATCTTCTAAACCTTTGAAGGTTTGGGTTGTTTCTTGCTAACAACTTTGAGCTTAACATCAGTAACTTTTGTGGGCTCAATGTTGTTAATTTTAGAAGCAGGTGGTGGAGATGGAGAACCTCTCATAGAACCGGATTTATGAGATAAGGTTTGATATTTAGAGGTTCTTGAAATACCTCTACCTAACTGCTTCTTTACAAGCAACGGACAAGCACAAATCAAATGACCTTGTTTCTTGCAGTAGAAACAAGATCGGTTCTCAACAAAATCTTAAGATTGAGGGATAAACCTCTGAGCACGGCCAAAAGAGATATGACCTGAGCATGCACACTTAGGTGTATATGCAGAGGTTGAACCTTGAGAAGAAATTTTTGAAGATTTTTGATTAGTTGATTTATTTACTGTTTGTTTCAAAATCTTCTTTGTAGGTTTGGCCTTGGCTTTGCCTTTCATTTTTAAAATTTCATCATAACCTTCATTTGTGAAGATAAAATTTTCTGTTTTTACTGATTTCTTCTCAGGAGGACCGTATTCCTCATCGATTATATCCTCAATTTCAATTTTCTCCTTAAAACTAATTGGATGATCAGACTTAGCCTTACTAGTTTCAGGCTTTTCAACAAGAATAGGCTTAACTAGCTCAGCCTTTTCAATATCAGCCTTCACAGGCTCATCCTTTTCAACCTTTTGAGCCTTCAAAGTTTCAGGCTCACTAGTTGATGCCTTAACTGGCTCAGGCATACTAGTGACAGGTTTCTCAGAAACATTCTTAACATTTTCAGCCTTAACACGCTCATGCTTACTTATCTTTATGCTAACAGCAGGCTTAACATGCTTTATGTCTATCTTAGGGTAGATAGGCACAAAATCATTGATGATTTCCTTAACAGGCATAGGGAGATAGTCTTTAGGAGGCGGGACTTGATGGTAACCAAGTCCAGCCTTACTTTTAGTATCACTTCTTTGTGCCTGAAGGATTTCATCAAAGACTAAAGAGGAAGTTGAAAAATTTGAGAGTTTTCTTTTTAAATCAAGAATTTCAGCCTGTGAGGCAGCTAAGTATATCCACATAACTACTTATCTCATCTTGCTGTTCAAAATTTTTGGCTTTGTATTCTTTCTTTTCTTCAAAAATGGCTTTCAGCTTTTTCTTACTGGCCTTATCACTATCTCTTAACATTTTGTTTGTTTCATTTAATTGTTCAACCATAGTGTTAAGGCGAGTAGTCTCCTCTTTATACCTATTAATATGGTTAGTCAATTTAATACAAGAAATGCAGGATAGAGGTTCATCATCTAACTCATGAACTTCGGCCATGAGTGATGTTTCTTCCTTATCTTCCTCTTCTGCATCATCTGGCCAGTTGTTATCCCAAGGAGTTTCTGTCAGCATCAAGGCAGCTGAAACCATTGCCTTTTCTTCAGCCTTATTTTGAGAAGGTTTAGTTAACCTAGAAGATGGATTCTTATGTCTTTCACATTCACGAGCAAAATGTCCATAATTTTGACACTTGTAGCACTTAACCTTGCTCTTGTTGAATCCCAAACCCTTTTCACCTGGATCTGTCACAGATTTTCTGCCCGACTTCTTCAAGAAGTTCTTTACTCGTCTTGTGAGAATTTCCATGCTCCACTTCAAGTCCATTCTTTCTAACTCTTCTTGATCAATTTGACCGAAATCTTCGTCAGTCAAATCCGCAGTGGCCGACAGAAATGCTGCAAAAGTAGAAGCATATTCTTCAGCAGCAGGCGAAGTTCCTTGATTATGAACATAAGTACCACCAGAAGATGTAGTACTTGCTGAACCAGATCCACTAGTCTTGCCAGCCATAAATGCAGTACCAGCAGATTGACTTGTGGATACGGGAACATCCACACCATAAAGCTTAGGATTTTGGATAAAAGCAGTAGCCTTTGTCTCCTTTCTCTGCATGTCAAGAAGACCGGCTTCAATCTGTCCAATTAAATCTTCCAGTTCCATATCCATGATATCCTCGTCCTTTTCCATCAATAAAACCCGAGTGTTCCACTTCTTAGGTAAAGATCCTAGAAGTTTTTTGTTGACATCGGTCTTATCAAGCGTGACTCCTCCTTCAGTTAACTCACTAACAAGCTGTGAGTATCTACTACACATATCCTCAAGTGACTCATTTGGTAACATATCAAACACCTCATACTGTTTCTTAATGAGGTCCAGCTTGTTTTTCTTATATTGGTCACTTTCACCACATTTCTTTTCAAATGCAGTCCATAAATCATAAGCAAGCTTGTGATGTCGCATTTGTCTCAAAAGTGGTTGAGGTAATGCCATGATGATAGCAAAATGAGTTTTCCTTTCTGTATCGAAAGCCTTTCGTTCCTCAGGTGTCATTGATTTGATTGACTTCTCAGGAGCCAGTCCATTAAAAATTCCAGTACGAACAGGACGTTCATATCTCTCCTCTAAATATATTTGCATCTCAGGGTCATTGAACGCAACAAATGACTCAAACCTTTGTCGCCAGTCAAGATAATTCATGCCCGGAGTATACATAGGAGGTTTGTTTGCAGACCCAACCTCACTGTTCAGCTTTAGCATTGCGCCCACTTGCTGAATGGAAGAAGATGAAGATGTAGAAGCTGATGTAGACATTGTAAGTTTACCTGCAAAAGAAATAAACACAAACACAAAAGATGTTATGCGACACAAGGGTAGTGTCGCAAATCAATAAGGAGACACAGAGATTATGTCGCAGGATGCCTTTAAATCAGAATCAAATAGCGACACAAAGGTTGTGTCGCAATCCAATAGCGACGGAAGAAAACCGTGTCTTATGTCGCAGAAAATAAGCTTGTGTCGCAAGCTTATGTCGCCTAGTCAAAGGCTTATGTCGCAAACAGAAATAAGCTTAAGTCGCAAGCTTATGTCGCCTAATTAAAGGCTAATGTCGCAGAAACCAAACGCGACACAAAAATATGTCGCAGAGAACCCTAGTCGCGACACAAAGGTTGTGTTGAAGCTTGTGTCGCAATGTCGAGGAGAGCAGCGGCCAAAACTAAAATCGAAAACTTTCGAAACCCTAACGAAAATTCACGATTGGTGGACGAATATTAACCCACAAATCTTTAAGAAAACCCAGAAATCAATCCTATAACACCTTTTTATGAAGATCTAACACCAAAACTATTCGATTTTAACCGAAAAACGTTCCAAACGGACTCGATAACGCCAAATCCGAAGATTATGGCTCTGATACCACTTTGAAGGTTCCCTATACCGGACCTAATCGAATCCTATCAATCAATCAATGTGCGGAATCCAATGATTGAGTATAAACACGTAAAACGATCAAACGCATTAAACACAAAAGTATATTGATACTCAAACCAAAACCGATCAGCTTATATTGAATAACTTGAATACAATATGCTCTCTGGCCTCACAAATTCGTCAACCCTAAAACCAGACCCTAAGACGACTATATATACTCTAAACCTAATCTGCTTCATGCGACACAAGATGTGTCGCATAGTCGACTCATGCGACACAAGCTGTGCCGCAACTGCGACACTGGTTGTGTCACCTATAACATAAAATGTAATTACTATATAATTAACAAACTACGTAACTAACGTAATTACATAACGAAAACATTACAGACTGAGACCAACTGACAGACACACTAAGATGCATCAACAGAGTCATTGAAAAGAACAAGACTTGGGAGCTCGCAGATAAACCAATAGACAAAGATGTTATTGGTGTCAAATGGATCTACAAGGTCAATTATAACACAGATTGTTCCGTGCAAAGATACAAGGCAAGATTAGTCGCAAAAGGCTACTCACAACAGCTAGAAATTGACTATGATGAGACTTTTGCTCCAGTTGCTCGAATGGACACCGTCCGAGCAATCATTGCTCTAGCAGCCCAGAAAGGTTGGTCTTTGTACCAACTCGATGTCAAGTCAGCATTTCTAAATGGAGAACTCAAAGAAGATGTTTAATGTGCACCAACCTCAAGGATTTCAGGTTGAAGGAAAAGAAGAAAAAGTGTACAAGTTGAAGAAAGCTCATTACGGGCTTAAGCAGGCACCACGAGCACGGTATTGCCAAATTGATGGCTATTTCAAAGAAAAAGGATTTAATCAAAGCAAGAGCGAGCCGACCTTATATGTTAAAAATCGAGGTACAAATGATGTTCTTATTGTAGCACTCTATGTCGATGATCTTGTATTCACAGAAAACAACAAGAAAATGATTGAAGATTTCAAGAATGATATGACGCAAAAATACGAGATGAGTGATTTAGGACTTCTAAATCATTTTCTCGGAATGGAAGTATATCAAGATGATGGCGGAGTTTTCATTTGCCAAGAGAAGTATGTCGAGAAGATTTTAAAGGCTTTTGACATGTCAGAATGCAAACCTAAGGATACACCTTTGGTTATGAATGAGAAGCTCATGAAAGAAGATGGGTCAAGTAAAGTTGATGCCACAATTTACTGAAGTTTGGTTGGAATATTGTTGTGCCTTACAACAACAAGGCCTGAAATCATGTTCGCCGCAAGTTTACTCTCAAGGTTTATGCACAATCCTAGTCATATTCACTTAAGAGTTGGTAAACGAATTTTACGATATTTGCCGGGTACTAAAGATTTTGGCATCAAGTATACAAAAAAGCAAGTTAAATTTGCATGGTTTTTGTGATAGTGATTGGGGTGGATGTACGGATGACATGAAAAGTACATCCGGATATATTTTTTCACTTGGTTCAGGTGTGTTTAGTTGGTGTTCAAAGAAGCAACAAACTGTTGCTCAATTATTCACAGAAGCAGAGTACGTTGCAGCGGCTCTAGCAACATCACAAGCAATTTGGTCAAGAAGAATTTTTGAAGACATTGGCGTAAAGCAAATGGAGCCCACAACAATTTTTTTGAGACAACATGTCAGCAATTGCAATCGCAAAAAATCCCATTCATCATAGTCGCACAAAGCATATCACTTTGAAACATCATTTTATAAGAGACGCAATTGAAGATGGAGAAGCGCCACTTGAATTTTGTGGAACTAATGATCAACTAGCAGACATTTTTACAAAAGCACTTTCACGAGAAAAGTTTCAAGAACTCAAAAGGCGGCTAGGAGTTCAACCAAAACACATTACGGGGAGTATGTAGATTAATGTGTTCCAAAATAAAGGAATCACATATTTTTTCAAAAACAAAAGTCTTCCCAACTATTCATTTGAACTAAGGTAATTGAATAGTGTTAAAGACTAGTATTTGCAACATGTTTTTAAAATGTCATTTGCTCCACTGATTTGCAAAGATCGACTCCCACAATTGTAGACTATTCTTATCAACTTTTCACATTGTTATATGACCACATATATGGTCTATATAATGTAGCAGATTACATGCAGAAAGAACTAGCAAGTGAGCACAAACAAAATAAAGAAAAGTCAATTGAGTAAAACAAAGAGTTTACTCCATATATTTTTTGTACGAGAGTTTCTGTTTTCATCCTTGTACTACAATCAGTTTGTGTTCTAAATTTATCAAAGAATAAATATTATTTATGTGAGTGTTTATCTCCTACTTCCAACGTATCTTAAGCACCCTCCCTTAAAGGATCTTAGCAAAGTATTTTTGTATGAATTTAATAATTCGATGAATGATGGGATCTATTGAGCATATTAAAGTCGATCTTAAGCACCCTTCATTGAAGGATCTTAGCAAAGTCGATCTTAGCAAAGTACTGAGTTTAAATTTGAGTTCTCAATATGAAGTTAACATGGATTATGGGACAAATGTAATTGTTTCACTAAGAAAGTTTGAAATGCTACAAAATCGATCTATTACTAATAATCCTTGGATTACAGGCATAGGATGAATTGTTTGAATGCGGGTGTGGAAGATCGTGCCTATATTCTCAAGCACAATAAGAGTGAGGGAGTCTTAGTTGAGCAATTTCATATTCTAAAAAGCGTGTTCGAGTTTGGATTTTTGATTAATCGCCATCTTTATTATTGGCACGTCCGCTCGTACACTTTAATTTTCTTTATACGTATTTTCTCATTGTCAATCCGTTTGAACTTTGAAGTTGATGTTTATCAAATTTTTCTTTAAGATACAATTATTCTTTTTCCTTTTTTTGTTTTTTTTTTTTAATTCTAATTGATGTTTTTAGAATTTAAAGATTTTTTCTGATGACCGATGAGTAATATCATGCCAAGGTCGAGGACTGTGATACTTGGACTAAATTTTCTATGCGAATATAGATCAAGTTATAAGACTAGTAAAAAGCACTGATCTCTTTTTTCTTTGGATGTTAATTGATGCTCGAAAGATAAAATGTTAACGGTACTAACGAATTACTAATCGCAATATTGTAACTCCAATTACTGATCAAACTTTGGCGTTTAGAGATTTGCATCAGGATGCAATCAAAATAAATTCCGTTTCGTTTTTTTCCTTATAAGGCTAAACAATATAAGACTTAATTTAAAAAATATTCTCTTCGCCTCACTTAAAATGTTCAGCTTACTATTTTGGTATGTCTGAGTATAAGTGTCCACTTTGATTTTAGTGGGTAGAGTTGATATTTGATTGGTGGATGGTGTAGTTAATGATGATTTTTCCAAAACTACGTGTAGAGTCAAAATAGACGTTTTAACCGTGACGGAGAGAATAAATAATAATAGTAGAAGTTAATGGAAATACAGAGTCTACCAAATCATATAACTACGTCCTAGAATTTTTCTATCAATCCTATCGAGACAAATTAGAATTTAAGTATACTCATATTGAAACACTTTATTTAATTTGTAGACCGTTTAAAAAAGTTAGAAAAAATATTAATAAATTAGGGGATAACAAAAGTAATCGATGGATTTGATGGTAGATTAATTTTATTTTATTTAGAGAAAAAATTAATAAATAATGAGTTGGGACTGATTAATTGAAATTTAATCAACAATGATGATGTTACATAGGTTAATTGTATATTTATATTTAAGATTTAAGATCAGAGTAAATTGCATGGATGATCCATGTGTTTTACACAAATTCTCACCGTATATTATATTTTTTGCATCGACAGTCTCAAAATCTAAAAGTTATTGCACTATTGGTCCCTTATTTTCGAGAATGACTAAAATACCCTTTTCTGAATTTCTTTATTCATTTTATAATTCTTAAATTCTTAAATCTACTCTATTTATAATAACAAAGTATAAAATACAAAAAATCTTTGACTAAATTTTGAATGGAGAATTCATGACCATCTAATTAGAAAGTCAACATGAAGATCTGTACGTCCGTTTATTTGCTGATGTCATAATCTTCCCTACTCAACCTAAAAAGACATTAATAACTCCCCTAATATCTTTCTCATTTAAATTTTGATCGGATTTGATTTAGTTTCAAATTTCAAATTCAATTAATTAACTTTCAATTTCAAATAAACTTAAAAAACATGAACGAATCGATGCACTGCCATTTACCAAGTCAATTAAATTAACAACAATTAACAAAAAAATAATAAAATAAATTAAAATAAAAAAACTCGTGACCGGCAATGAATTGGTAAATGTCATCATCTTAATTACTAATTAGAGTACAAATAGTAAGAACTACATGCAAATTTTAAACTTCATTTAATAAAAACAAATATACGTGTCAACTAGCATGACTCTTTTATGGGTCCTAATTTTTACACAGGAAGATTTACTTTGTCTACATGCACTTTATACGAATTGACATGTGTACCCCTAACCCCATTCAAGTTGACATGTCTTATTTCTCTTTCTTCTTTCTCACTGCCTCACAAAGCCACCCAGCCTTCTTTACCAGAGTATTTAAATATTTAAATGGTGGCCTCACCTACCGGCGTTGCAGTGTTTCCCGCGTCGGTTAAACTCCACATCTGTCACAACAATTTTGTGGAAGAAAACCCATTGAAAATTAGGGCATTTTGTTTTCCCCAAATGCCACAGGTATCGCTGGTTAGTGCATATTCATAGAAACGATTTTTAAAATATATGATCCTGTTATTTTGTTAAGCCTAATATGAAATGTGCAATATGTATATATTGCCCGATGTGTTTGTTGGCAAAGTCAAATACAAAAATACATGATTGCTAATAACAACAAACAAGTTCAATTATTTGATGAATTGCATATTATATGTTTGATGAAATGCCTACAACATTGTATATAAAAATCAAAATTGGTTAAAAAACAAAATTTTTGCTAATGACATCGACAATGATTTTGATTAGATTATCACAGACTTGCACTATTATATTGATTAAGAGTAGATTAGATTATCATATAATATTTTTTTGTTCTACATGTTAGGCTACATTGTAGCAATTTAAATTACATCATATCCTTATCTAATACTCTCATCTGATAATTCGAATTTAAAAAAAATCCTACATTGACGCATAGATAGGATGAATCGGTGAAATCTTCCTGAACAATACATGGGATTACAATGATTTCGGAGAAATTTGATTTTTTTTTGTTTCCCTGCTCATATCCTTTTGAAAATGTCACATTGCCTTACTATATATTCATATCCCATGTATCATATTATCAGTAACATACACATCCTATATTCTGCATTGCATTCAATCGTTCATCAATCCGAACCAAGCTTCACATTCAATCGGTATCGATTTCAATGGCAACCGCTGTTGATGACTTTTATACCCCTTTAAACCTTCTTCACTGAGGTAAGAACTCCTGGAAGATTTGTGTCAAGGTATTTCTTATGTAGACCCAGAGTTACATGAACAATCCGAATCAAATTTCCAGTCATGAGTTGATACTCATGGATGTTGAGGTAGTAGCTTTTATATTATTATTTTTGTTAATATGTCATGCTTTGTGATATATTATTGTTTGATATTTGATATTCATGCTACTATATTTATGACTTATTTCTTTGTTTCACATATCAGGGTAACAAGATTTGCTCGTCCAATAAAAATCAACTCATGCCAGACATTGAAGATGCTATCAAAGAAGGCAACTACTGTGAATTGTACAACTTTAGGTTGGGACCATATGATATAGACTACATGCTAGTAGATCACAACTGCAAGATCAACTTCTTCAAGGAAACAAAGGTCCGAAGGGTTGAAGCATTTGATTCTGTTGTTGATGGAATCTATTTGGTTTCCTTTGATGACATATTGGAATAGAAAGTTTCCGCTAGACTTGCATTTGGTAAATTGTTAAATACATCCTATGTTAATATAGATCTTATCTTTTTCATATATATTATATATATATATATATATATATATATATATATATATATATATATATATATATATATATATATATATATATATGGATACAGTATTAATCAACTCATTTTCTTTAAAATCTGTTTCATTTAGATGTTGTTGGTTTACTATTTACGTATGACATAATGACGATTAAGAAGGAGAATGGGAAAGAAAAGAAGTCTATCAACTTTGTCTTGCAAGACAATAAGTAAGATTTAAATAAATGTTGCTTTTTTTCATTTTCTTATATATGAAGCACATACAATGCTTGGGATTCACTAACATCTTTTTTCCATTCTGATCATACATTTTAGGGATAATAGGATCAACTGATGTTTATGGGGCAACTTTGTTGTGCAGTTGCATACATATATCAAAGACAATCAGTCCTCAAATGATCATATCATTATCTTCATCCAGAATGCTAAAGTGAAAAATTGGCAATGTAAGAAAATTCATTACCCGTACTCCGTAATAGTGGGTTGAATTATAACTTCTTATAATGTACATCCTGTAACAGAGAACCCGCAAGTTTCCAATCAATTCTTTGGATGTCTTGTCTACATTAACGATGACGTGGATCCAATTACGCATTTCAAGAAAATGTGTGTCTGTTAACATAATTTTTATCATGTCTGTGTATTACACAATGGCAACTCTGTTATTGTATTTTGACTGTATATTGATAAGAATTCTAAATTTTCAGGATGCTTTCAGTAGCCATTGATGGATTGCCGTCAACTCTTCTTACAAATATTGAAGCAAATACAGTCATTACAGATGCTATTGATGATTTCCCAGTCTCTCTATTGAAGTCAGTTAATGAAATTTGTGAGGCTTGTGAGGCTCGTTTAAACACACCACCTTTCTGATCATGATTCCTATGTTAAGATTACCTATTATACATTTCAGATTTATAGGTTTACAATCGTACACTGATTTGTGTCCAGGCTCAGGAATGTGTTACTAAGGCTACTGTGCTCAAAGTGTTATCCAATGAAGGTTAGTTCTACTACAGTTGTCAAACGTGTGGTAAAACAACGGGTCCAAAAAATACTGGTGATGACAAGGTGAAGTTATATGAATGTGATATGTGTGGTCCCGTGTCTGACGTTAAGACCAAGTAAGGCGATGGTTGAATCTACGACCATAAATTTAGCACAATCATTTCTCTAATGTAATAATCATGTACATGGAATTATATTTTGCAGTATCATGACTGTTATAAGAGTTAAAGATGTGACTGGATCTACCTCCTCTGTTTTGTTTGAGAGGTTGTTGTCCAAGAGTCTCAATAGGAGTGTCAAATGGCTACATTCAAAGTGTGCAAGTGTATGTATTATTACAAATACTGCAACATGTAGTAGACTATTCAACGCGTTATTTTTTTTATATTTTTCTGATTTTACTTGCTTTTAATCTAACTCTTTGTTACAGTAAGAAGATCCAACAGTAATCCTTGATGAGTTTCGCTGCCTTATCAAAAGGAAAATGGTTTTCAGGGTCGTTGTCAGTTCTTACAATTTGAAGTATCAGTATTTTGCCTTCACTTTGAAATTACTCACTGATGATGAAGAGGTTATAACTTACATTATTATATCATATTATATGCTGTTGACTTACATTTTTGAAAATTGTTAGAAAATCCAATTTATTTCTATCATAATTTACAACTAATAGTATCTTTTTGTAATATATATTAAGACTAGCTTATTAGTTATAAATTGTAACTTGTCATCAAAACAACAGTTACAAAATTTAAAACCACGTACATGTTGACGTGTTTGTAACACGATGTTTAATAGTACCTATTGACGTGTGTATAGTAATCCAGATGGTTATTGCAATGAATGACCATATATATTAAATTATTAATAATGTACATATGAGATATGAATGTGGTTGCTTGACACTAGATTGGAAAACTGATAAACGCCAAAATGTACTAGATTATAGTACTAATTACCCCTTTGTTTAATAGGTTTCTAATGCATTTTGTTTGAATATGATACTTATTTCGTTTATATTTGCATTTAGGAGTTAATTTGAGCTTGAATCAGAAAAGAAACAGAAAACGAGCTAATATCGAAGAAAAGTTGCTAAAAGAATAAAGCATTGGACAAGAGAAGATTGGATCAGAGTAAAAGATGATCAATTTGTCGAAGCCGGAAGATTAAATGAAGAAAAAGGAAAAAATCTGGAAATTCACATCCATACGGCGTATGGAAAATCCATATGGCGTATGGATTGAGTGAGCCGTGCTGTCAGAAGCGGGCCGAGCCTGCTGGGCTTTTTACATCCATACGGCGTATGGAAATTCCATACGGCGTATTGATCAGTTCGGCAGAAACCCTTAAAACCTCATTCTTGCCTCATTTTTTACCTAACTTTTTACCCTAAACCCTAATTCGACAAAAACAGTTTCCAGAGGGTTTTCAATGACGATTTGGAGGCGTAAGAAGGTTAGGATTGATGCCAATTGATCCTACTTCGCGTGGTTCATCGATTCGGTTTGCGTATCATCTTCCGATTTCAATTCTAAACATGTCTATGTGTTTTGTTTTGGATATTGAATCTGATTTCGTATGATTGAATCATGGATTAGAGTTATTGTATATTGTTTAGTTTAATAACTTTTGATTATGATTGTTTGAAAGTTATAATTGTGTTTTGAATCAATTGACTGATTGAAGATTGTTACGTTGTCTGTAGAACCTTTTTTATTGGTGTGACAACCGTCAATTTAGGACTAGAATTTAGAGCCTAAACAAGTATTAATACATGTAATTAGTTCTGTGTTAAGCTAATTAATGTATCAATTATTATATATATTGTTGAATATATATCTACACAATGATGCGGTTTGTTTAAATCGTACGAGTTTCAAATCGAACGAATTTCGATTCAATAAATACGGACGTTGGTGAACAAATTTTATTAAGTAATACAAGGAATGATTAATAACGTTATCGTATTTAAAAATATTATGTCAATAATATTTCGTATCCAAGTTTTATCACACAATTAATATAAACGCGAATAAAATGTAATGGCGCAAACAAAATGAGACAAATCACCGTTTATAATATAATTATTAACTGTTTAGTAAAATACTTCAACAAAAATACTGAATAATCATTTGTATTTTAAAACTTATATTAAAACCTATAAAATAATTATTTAACGTTTGAACGACGGGGAAAACGAACACCACACGGAGCGGAAACGCGGGGCGAAAATGGGAGTTAACCTCCCATTCCCACCATCTTTTTCTTTCACTTTTCACTTTCTTTCTCTCTCTCCTCTCTTATTTTCTCTCTATCACCACCATTTTCACCATACACCTTAAACCACAAAATACTAGCATCAAACCACCTCGAATCTTCAAGCTCGTTTAGGATAAAAGACTCACGGCTTCACGATCTACAACCTTACCTTTCCGGAATTTCATTTCGGCAATTTGTAAGTTTCCGACACAACTTCGAAAACTCTCGTTTTTAAGTTTTATAACTTGATAATTGTTCCTCTAAGCTTGTAATGTCCTAAAATGGGTTGGGTAAGAATATTAGGCCGATCGATGGCCGGAAAACGCGTTTTTAAGGTTGAAACTCCGATCAGACCCCGTACGTCGCATTTGGCCTGGAGCAAATGCGACGCAGCGACTTACGTCGCACGAATCCTCGACGTCGCATATAGCGACGCAACCTATTACGTCGCATTGACTTGCGAATGTTGCACATAGCGACGCAGACCTTAACGTCGCCAACTTAACCAACGTCGCATTAGCGACGCAGCACCCTACGTCGCATTGAATTGCGAACGTCGCAAAATGCGACGCAAACACTCACGTCGCACCCAACGTCGCACAAACCAGAAAACACAGATTTTCACTAAGTGTCGAGACCCTAAATTTTATCACTCGATTTCACCAAATTTCAAGTCCAGATGCGTTTTTCCTTAAAGCAATATAGTAGAATTAAAAATTTTCCAAGCTGACCTGGCAGCTCGACCCCAGCCAGGGGCTCTGCCCCTTGGACCCCGCCAGGGGCTGCCGCCCCTTGGACCCCGCTACCAGGGGCGCTGCCCCCGGACCCCCGTATTTAGATTCCGTAACGGCTTCTAAAGCACAATCAAAACACATTTTTCAAGTAAAAAAATGCTACGAAATCAAAATAATAATAGTTGAGATTATTATGACAAATCCGTCACCAACGGGCCGTGCACGTTTTCAAATACTAAAATCAATCAACCAAATCTTAGTAATTTGGACAAGGCAATCAACCAAATCGGGGTAATTTGGACAAACAACTACAAAGGTAGTCTTTTGAGATACCTAATCAATTAATAACCATCGCGTGTCATGGACACCTTCAGGTTACAAGTCTTCGGACAACACATCACAGCTAATCAATTCAAGTTCATTCCAATAAACACTCAAGGCTCAGGTGAGTTTCATGGCCCCATTTTTCACTGCTTTTCAACTACGGGTGTGATATTACTACTTTGATTTGTTTTACAAGTAGAACGCAAGTGCCAAACTTCAAATACTACATGAGTTTCAAGCTAATCAATTAAAGTCCTCTATAAGCATAGTCTCTAATATTTTAGCGTGAATGTTAGTATATGATATCATATGGGATTGACAATCCTCATCCGGGTTAGCACGCACTAACCGGTCAAACGGATGTATTAGCATTTGGGAAGACGAGTGTGGATTAGACACTCGTAGGAGGCAAACCAGTTAGGTTTCCTTAATTGGACCTAGCGCTCAAGTTAAGCTCAGACTATGTGCTCATGGATTGTATAACTTTTATTTTGCTTAATTGCATTTTAAATTCAATAAAAATCTTGCGGTTCTGACAACTATACATTGACATACAAACCTGTGAGCTCACCAGCGTTTTCGCTGACCCATTTTAGTATTTATCACAGGTACCCAGCAGTAGGTTGGCTGCACAAGCAGGGAATATTAGCTCGAGTCAGCATACATACAACTAGAGATTTGATTGCATTATTATATTTTGTAAAAGTAATTATGCCATGTAATCTCTCAATTTCAGGAACCGAGCTAATGTAACATTGTTTTGATGTAAACGTTTACTTTATTTATACAAGTTTAAAACGACGCATATAGTGGTCGTTCATTATTATCTTATGTGCTTTTTATATTGATTAGTGACACCCAAATCGAGCTTCCGCAAATCAATCAAATTTGGGAGTGTCACAATTGGTGATAATTAATTGCTACTTAATGTGGTCAATAGGATTGTTGAGATTGAGTTCCTTTGATAGTATTGATTATTGATGATTATGAATTTAGGTTTATGATCATTGCTAAATATATTGAGTTTCATAGGTTAAGAGCATAGTAATTAATTAATCTAAAATGAATGAGCTAATAAGTAATTATTAGATGGTATTGTTGAGTCATACCACGAGGATTAATCGTAACAAGTCGTGAATACTTAACGCACAATCTAGGAAAAAGCACACAATAGAGCACCATCCTTGTGACATCGGATCGATGTTTAATGTGGAACCCTAGATTGTAGATATTAGTTGGACCCGGAACGTTGGCTAATATACATTTAACTTGGATTCTTTGATTAGTAACTAAGTTAATATAAAAGAAATCACAATCAGACAATCAAAACACAATGAACCGGATAATATGAATCTGAGGGTGAAGACTCTAAGCAATTACATGTCTATCTCCAATTGTTTATCTTTTACTCTTTATCTTGTTTTATGTTGTTTGGTTTAGTTATTTAGTTCATCTTGAACGTTCGTACGGAACTAAAACGTAACCCCTATTTTACTGCTTTATTAATAATTCCAATTTAATTGAATAACATCGTTCCTGTGTTCGACCTGGACTTACCATAGCTATACTATTCCGATCGGGTATTCTTGCCTGGTTGTGTGATAGTATTGATTGGTATATCATGTACTTTATAAATAATAAAACTAGACGCTTTCACACGCATAAAAAACCTAAAAGAAGAACAAAAAAGTAAACTTCGTGAATTGATACAAATTACCTTTGAGTAAGAAGAAGGACTATCAAGCTAAATCGAAAAATTTCGGCATTCTTTGGTATCGACGTTGGCAATTGCTTTAGACGTTATCCCATCCGATTCATTAGAAATAGCCAATAACATAGGGTAAATGGCTTTTGCTATCGGAAAACTGGGTTCTCTTGAAGTATTCCTAAACCAGGTATTACCATATACCTCCATCATATTGCTGATGAAATACTAATACTTATGCATCAATGTATACTTAATATAGTTATGTAGTTTGATTTTTTAGCTCAACTTTCAATTTAATATAGTTATGTAGTTTGAATTTTTAGCTCAACTTTCAATTTAATATAGTTATGTAGTTTGAATTTTTAGCTCAACTTTCAATTTATATGGATTGTATATCAGGCTGAGATATTGCGGGAATCAACATTACAACAGCTGCATAATCTACTTACAACGACAACACAATCAGCACGTGCCATTCTTGTGATAAACGACTACTTCTACCGCATTCGTGAACTAAGCGCTTTTTGGATTGCTCGTCCGAAATAATAACATATGACCAGCCTATTTTGTGTTTAATTTATAATAAATGTATATTAGCATTTCCATATCGATGCCCTTCCAGAATTTTGAGCTGCAATACAACGTTATATTTTTGTCTGTGTTAAACTGTGCATATCGACTATACTTTGCACATGCCAATGTATTCGTCAACATTCCTAACTAATCATCACGTATGATTATTACAAATATCCATGATGCATCCCGCGAAACCGCGGGTCTTAAGCTAGTTCTTTTTCAAATATATAGAAAAAAGAAGTATATAATAAATAAATACTAGATTATAGCCCGTGAATTCGCAGGACTAAATATGATAAATTTGTATATATGCGGACACATCAAATGATTGTAATTGCATATAAACTTTTGATTCATAGCTAACGTGTAATAATCTTTGTGCTGATAACAATATACTAATAACGTTTATATTTGTTTCAGATGGCAAAAAACAGTGCGTAACCATCAACCATCAAGTTAAAACATTAATTGATGTGTTGATGTCTTAGGTGTGCACTCTAAAGGGTGCTTAGTGCTTGAAGCTTTGAATTGAAAGTAGTCATTTACTACACCATTTGCCACCATTATCATATATAATTTTGCTGAAAAAATTAATTACGTTATTTTGAAATCTTTGATCTTTCGAAAAGAAATTTACAACCAAATTTATCAATTAATTCTTTTGATATTGAATTAAAAACAAACAAAAAAAGTGCTTAGTTTATGTACCTGATAGCGTGTCCTCGGATTTCGACTAGACCAAACCCATTGACAAGCTTAATACATTCGATGGCACATGCGAAAACCACCGTATCGATTGTCAATTATATTAAATTCAAAAATGGATATTGAATTGTTTATGTGAAAAAAAACATCAATATCATACAATGTGTAACATTCGAAGCACAAAATAGTACCTCATCATCAATAATTAAGATCATTTCCATTGAAACTATCTGTGATGGATTATCCTGTAAGGTTTGGGTCCACAACAAATAAACTTTGACGTTGATCTTCCAATAATCCATGTCAGCATTACGAAGATCAATAAGGTAAAACATTGAATCTCGGCCATTAGTCGAACAAAAACATTCGGATTAAGAAAATGTATAAATTTTTTCGATGATTAATTGAATGGGTTATAGGTCATGTCAAATTTATAGATTAAAATCTTAATGAAAAAAGTTTAGATTGGAGGGAAAAATGCACTTAACGATTTGAAAACGTGAGAGTCAAAATTCGATATTTGTAAAATTAGTATTTTTGTATTGTTATTCATTAGATAAGAATTATTTTCAGAAATAAAGGAGTTAAATTAGGTATGGTTAAATATTTACATTATTAAATTGGGTATGATTATTTAAGATGAATACACATTTCTAAAAGTAGTTATTTCTCGATAACAGGGTTACATACACGATTTTAGTTTACCTTTATTTATTTATGATCAAATAAATATATTACCGAGTATGGAAATTGAATTGATGTTGTTCCAACTACAAAATGAAGCATTAATAATGTATTATATGTATATTTTAATGATTCATTATGCAAAATCATGATAGTGGTGATATACCACCTAAACATGTAGAACTGATGAAACATATTAAATTAATCGTGTTTGTATGATAATCTTGTAGTGAATCTCTTTTATAATTAAATTAGTTTTATAATCATATTAAGTTAATCATAATTATATTTAAAACTTCCATCGATAAAAATAAGTCCAATAACATTAATCTATTTTATAATTGATGAAATTATATTGACGATGGTTCAATAAAAAAAAATGATGCATTTAAGAATACATTGTACTTTATGAATTTTTTGAGTATAATATATTTTATTGATTAATAATGATTGCGTATCTTATTTTTATTTTTGAAAAGAACATATTTTAGTAACCAAAAGTTAATGAATTTGATAGATTGGTTATTAATTAATGCATTTTTAAAATAATATATAATATTGATTTTAAATATTACAATCAAAATAGTTAATATAAATTTTAGGAATTTGAATTTTATAATCCCTCCATCTATTGAAAGGGTCTTCTTAATTTGAATTTGAAATCAACATTAATTGTGTAATTTAATGATGGGTAATTCGGTAAATTTAGCATGACATTTGAGACTTATTGCACAGACAATAATTAAGAATCAAATCAAGAGATAATGTTAAATGGATTAACAAAGTCAGGGGATAATTTTAGTTTACTTTTATTTATTTTTGGTCAAATAAAAATATTACCGAGTATGGAAATTGAATTGATGTTGTTCCAACTTGATAACATTGAATAATGTTATATTTGTATAGTAATATTTCATAGTTTTTATATACTTTTAGTTACAATTATTTGATAAAAGTTAATTATTTTGTTCATATTTACAAAATAGGTAGAAATGAAGTTTGAATTAGTAAGGAATAAAAATAGAGTAAATAAAGTAATTTTTGAATAAAAGTTAATTTGACCTAATTATGATTGGGACAAAGTGGTTAAAAGAGTAGAGAAAATAAATTAAGTTTGTACATATTTGAGTTCGAAAAGTTAAATGAATTGAGCGAAAATAATTAGATTGAATATTTATTCGAGTTTATGAGTTGGACCAAATAATTAATTAGGCTAAATAATAATAATAATAATAATAATAATAATAATAATAATATGGTCATAATAACTGAGAGTCCCGTAATTCACTATTGTTTAGTGAATTGGAATCGCAAAGTGTAAAGTTTAATTGTAGCAGGGGTGTTGAATACAATTTAAAACTATTTCAGATTTTAGCGTAGTTAATTGATGAGTTTTAAATTGATTCACAGAAACAGAGTATAAACAATAGCAACAGAGTATAGCAGATTATAGATATGACAATATCAAAGTAACAAAGTAATGATAGTTAAAATGATGAATTATATTGATCATACAATTCACAAGTGTTGAATGCAGAATGGGTGAACCAAAGTTAATCCAATTCAAACACTTAGCTGATCTATTACAAATGAGATGAACAGCAGTGGACAAACACGCTGACTGTTCACTCGCTGGACCGTTAATACGTACTCTAGACAAACTGATCACTGACACACAAGTGATAAGTACGATTGAACGACTAGCCTCTACAGTACAAAACATTGAACTATTTATACTACAAGAGTTCCTAAAATATCGCCTATAAAATAGGATCTTGGAATGACACGTGTTGCTGCTTGATTAGCTTGATCTCTGATGAACCGACATTCTGCGGGTCCCAATTCTGTTACCGCAAATATCTCGTTACCTTAAAACCAATCATTTGCTGCCACGTAGTCTTTCGGACATACTTCAAGTGTCACTCTTGCTGATGTATAGATAAGTACAGTACTTTCTTGATGATTGAGAGGATTTATTGAATAGTCCCTGAAGATGCAGTAATCCTCCTCACTTACTGCGAGCTAACATGCTCTTGTAGAATGATTTGAACTAGAGATCTTCAGTGACTAGCTGTTATTCTGGCAGTGACTTTTGCCTTTATTGATTTGAAGAAGTAAAGCTCTCGCTGACGTTGATCAGCGACACACCAAGTTGAGCTTTTAATCTTCCTCAGCATATCAAGCAGAATGAATGACGCTCAGCGAAACCTATCATCAGCAACAGCAGCTTCGATACAATTCATTTCTTCATCGAGTAGTGAACAGTTGAGTTGGTCAGTGACCAGTCAGCGACCAGTGACTCAACAATCTCCTCCTAAATGATTGTGATTGAAGCTCCCTAGACAAACTAGTTGCTGAGAAAAGTTTATAGTCAGTGTTTAAGATTTTAAACATTCAGTGACTTATACTTTGATCCGTTCATTTTTCTTTTTGGATTCTTTTGATATGATCTGAGTTTTGCACATTGGTTTTCTCAAAAGAGAAATTAGATTTCATAGAACTGTAAACATAAAGTAATTTTAGTTACAATAAACCTAATCTATTACAAGCTTCAATTTAAGCAGCCCCAAACTCCTTCTTCTTTTACGATGCGCAGCTCATTCTGCAATTCATATTTTTCACTAGATGGCAGGTATATGTACTGTCTAGCAAGCCCTTCTTCTAGAATTGCCTTTCTCATCACTGAATCTTTGGGAAGCACACTGACTATTCTGATGAGATGTACAAGTTGCTCATGGTCTATCTTTTCAAGTTCTGATTCTCTTTGGAAACACAACTTTCCATTGAAGTCTCTGTAGACAATTCCTTTCTCTCCTTCAGTAACTTCGGTGCCCTAAACTCTTGGCACATCATCAGGAATAGATAGATTTAGCTTTCTGGTGTTTGGAATTCTGATGATTCTGTTGGTACCTGACCTATACCTTGGGCTTAGTGGCTGCACTATCTCTTCACCAAATATGACAGTGTCTTCTGGTCTAAGTAGCTGCAGATCCACCATTTTCTTGAAAAGCCTGTCAATTTCATTCAAGACTTCTTCTTTTGCAGCGCTTGAGGAGTGACTGATAGCAAGTCTGATTTCATTCCATTCTTCTCTATGTAATTTGCAGACTTGATCGAGATTAATTGCTTAAGTCTCCAGTCCTCTATGGATAAGTAGCTGAGCTTGAGATTTGTTCTTAGGCTTTTTCAAGTTGACTTTGGTGATAGGAGCAGGATTTGATCTTCCAGTCATTCTGACAGCATATTTCTTCCTGTCAATCTCATCCAACATTTTATCCGCTGATGTCTTTGCTCCCCCTTTCTTTTTCAACTTGCTGCCCTTTTTATCTGCACAAAGCTCTTGTTGAAGATCAGATTCTTCAACATCTTGAAGAAGTTTAGACAGCCTAAAATCTTCATCTTCTTGCTGTCTCTGTAAAAAGATTTCTCTTTCTCTTTGTATATCTTCATCTCCACTCAGTTTCAACAGATAAGCTCTATCAGAATCATATTGTTCTTTCAGCTTTCTTTTTCTTTCTTCTTCTTCTTTTGCATCTTGCTCAGCTTGAAACTTTAAGAGCATCTCTCTCTCATCCTTCTGCCTTGCTCTTATTTTTCTTTCTATTCGCTGCTTTTAGGTTTCTTCAGGATGAGGACTTCCTTAAGTTGAATTAGATGACAAAAGTAGAGCAGAAGAATCTGCATTTGCAATCTCTGGTTGTGAGTGGTGATATATTGTTGTGGTTGTTGCTTCAGTTGGTGTAATGTCTGTGGGGATTGAGAGAGTAATCTGTGTTGTTGCTGTTGTAGTTGTGGTAGCTGGTGGATTTGTTGTTGCTGTTGAAATTGTAGTTGATGGAGTTGTGATTGTTGATGATGGTTGTGTTGTTGCTGGTGGAGTTGTTGTTGGTGGTATGATTGTTGTTGCTGGTGGAGTTGTTGTTGGTGGAGTTGTTGTTGGTGGTATGATTGCTGTTGCTGGTGGAGCGTCAGATATGACAGTATCTGTTTGAGGCCTTTCTGATAAAGATTTAGGTTGTTCCAAGATGGTTTTGAGATCGTACATGGTGGCTGATATTTCTTCCTCAGATAAGGTTATCCTTTTGGAAGAAATAGACTCTGATGTGGGAGACTTGCTGGTCCTTTTTCTTTTAATCAGAACAGAAGAGATTGGTTGCTGATCTTCCATCTGATCATCAGTGTCTTCTTCCTTTTTGTCATCAGCGTCTCCTTCATTATTCTTCTCCTCAATGCCAGTATCTTTATTATCAGTCACATCAACAGCACCATTTCCATCATTACCATCGTCATTATCATCATCTCCTTCATCCATATTATCAGTTTCAGCATCATTTCCATCATTACCATTATTATCATCGTCATTATCATCATCTCCTTCATCAATATTGACAACACCATCTTCTTGTTGTGTGTTCATCCATTCCCACCTCATCAGATCAAAGCTTGCTGACTCCCCCATAACCTGTGCATTCTCATCAGCTGCCCACTCTCTAACTTTATAATCATACAACCTTTGTTCATCTGTATGAAACTCAGGGAAAGCAACCACATCATTATTTTCTTCATCAATATCATCAGTGATATCCATATTATTCTCAGCATCATCACTTTTATTTTCAGCATCATCACTTTCATCACTTTCATCATCATCTTTATTCTCCCCCTCTGCCTCATGAACGAAATTGATAATCTCAGCAAGTCGATTACAGATTTTCTTATGATCAGCATGTATAGTTTCTAAGCCTTTGATGGTTCTTTCCTGATTGCCGACCATCATTGGAATTTCTTTCATAACTTTGTCAGTATGAATGATATAGTCCACAATAGAAGATGCCATCTCTTTTTGGTTTCCAGTGAGAGAAGATATTGCTTCATCATGAGTTTTGAGGCAGACGCTGGTGAAAGTGGAGAGCTCAGAGAGGGATTTAGCATGAGTTTCCAGAAGTCGATAATGATCAATTTCAGCATTAGCAATTGTTTTAACCTTTTCACATATCGACTCACTCCAGGAAGGAATGGGTTCATATACTGCTGCAAGAGAGTGAACTTTACTAGTGAGATCAGTTAGTTGGCCTGTTAGTGACTCCCTATCCTCAGTAAGCATTCGAATTTGTTGCTGAGAAGAGGAAATGTAGTCAAGCAGCAGTTTATCTGTTGGTGAGATGGTGGAGGTTGATGCTTTGTTGGTTGGTTGATGTGCTCACACCGTGTCGTTGTTTTTCAATTGATGATGCGAGCGCAGCAGGGGTTTTTAATTTATATTTTGCGGGGCTTAAATTAACCGTACTACCTACTTGATTAGTAAGCGGTAAGTATAACCTAAGATCGTTCTATGAATCCAAACGTGTGGGCGATTAAAGTTGACACTTTCAGTAGAGAATTATTTAGGATGGCACAAAGTAGGTAGGTTTGGGGTTTAAAGACAGATAATTAAAATACAAGAAAGTAAATTGCAGGAAATTAAAATGCAGGAAAACAGATAAAGATAAAGATGTGATTGCTGAGATTTCGATAATTAACATTTCAGGATGACAGAACAAATAGGGTTGATACGTAATATGGCAGTTAAACTACTAGGTGTAAACTCTAGAACCCTACCAACTCATTTTCCAATTGGCGTGTCACTTGGAACTAGGTTATCGTGATTCTGATCGGAGCAATACGCAAACTTCCAATACTCATCTAGTTGAAAGATGAGCAACCTATTTTGGTGTTATACTGAGGTGCATGAATCAGCAGCGTATCGTCTCATAGGTCCGACCGTTCTTAACCCCTAAGGTAGTTTACTACTCTATTAGCACGAAGATTAATAGCTTTGTATGTTTGGACCGCCGATTATGTAAGACTTAGTGTTTCATGAACTCTAGGTAACTAGGACTTTGTTCTATTCCTAAGTCTCGTCTTTGTTTAGTTAAGTTCTAATTACTTCGACTTATGACTTAAGTTCTCCTTTTCAAATAGTTATACATCTCAAGATTATCCGCAGTTTGATAAAACGTGTTTCATATGAGGACCATGCCTTTTAATAATAGACAGTGTACTTTACATGAGATTTCCACTGCTTCTTATATCCAACACGCGGTCAAGAGTAATTGACAGTGAAAGTGACACTCTAACTAATTAAATGTAAAGCAGTGCAGAAATGTAAACCTAATATATACAACGAGTGGTTTCATTGTGTCTTACTTATTGCATGTCATGGGCACAGATAACTACTTACCATAATTAAGGTTGATCAGGTCCTAATTACTAGGTTGCAGTCACGTGGATAACTGGAAAGGGTGCTCCATAAATTAAACTTAAATTCATAAAGTCCTAACGGTACAAAGATTATTATCTCCTATTTATCCTGAACGTATATTACGAACATTATTTTATAATGCATTGATTATCGTAGGATACACCAGTTAGTTGTGTAGTTGTATTGTCCTTTCGGAGTTCCAACTTTTGAACCAGAGCTGATTCCAATGATATAACTGCCTTCGGTCGTTCATCGGCTTCCGTACGTTTGTACTTTGCATAAAGCATTTCCAGCACTATACCGAATAAACAGTTGAATAGGGGCCGTTATATCATTTTACGATTATCGTGCATTGATTGTGTAATGACATCCTTACTTATAATTATCTACATCATCAGCAATCACAATAATAAACTACTCGCAATTCATGGCAACAAATAAATCACATACCAGGCAATAATACATATTCAAAATATGAAATGAGACAAGTATAATAAAAGTTTAGATATCACCCGGAATTAAATGCGTAGCTGCGTATTATTATAATTGACAAACTCTTTCACACGTACAAAGATTGATCTCCGAATCTCTAGCGTTCGCCCTAGCTTCTATGTTAGTCCGTAGACTAATTACAATATTCCTAGAATGAGAAAGACTAAAAGACTACGAAAGATTTTCTAGTGAGAAAGAAAGAGTGAAATATGCTAGAATGTGTGCATATGAGGTGTGTGTTTCAAATGAACCTAAGCCTCCTATTTATAGGTGAGCTTTGGCTCACATTAGCACCAAGGGGTGCATGTTAGAAAAAGATGGCCAAAAGGGTGCACCAGGTACCGTACAACACGAAAAGTAGGCGCACCGGGTACCGTACAACACGACAAGTAGGCGCACCAGGTACCAAAAGTTACCAAAAATGGAAACCGGGACGGGGGCAGGGTGGCCGGCGCCGCCCAAGGTGTGGCCGGTGGCGGTGGACCCAGGGCCGGCGGTGGCTGGCCTGTGGCCGCCCCGTTTCACCGTTTTTTGCTTCGTTTCTTGATTCGTGCGTGTTTTCTTCGTTATGCATCCGTTTGCGTCAATTCTTTTTTTTGTTGGATTCGTAATTCAAAAACGAAGATTTTGACATAGGATAGGCCCTGAAATGAGGTTCCTACCTCCAGATATTGCGTGCGAATCATTTGGATCTTCCGGCGGGCGTAGAATCTTCATTCTTTATCCGTTTCAGTTGATTCTTCTTCTGTTGGATTCGTATTTTGAAAACGAACATCTTGGATAGAATGGATGTTGGTGAAGGGCATTTTAGTCTTGAAATCTCGTTTTGATGTCTTGAATCTTCAAACGTGTGTGGAATCTTCGTTTCTCATCCGTTTTGCTTGATTTTTATCGTGCAACCTTGTTTTGACCATCTTGGCATAATGTTATTGATTTGTGCTGTATTTGAATTAAAATGCCAAGAATCGTTCCAGAATGAGAGAGATATCGGTAGTAAAAACATGACTTTTTACGCGATATCAAGTATCCCACACTTAGAACTTTGCTTGTCCTCAAGCAAACTCATTCATAAAAACTTCTGGAAGGATTCTAATTGCATCATTTGTTAGAAATACTATTTTCAGAAAATATAAAATTATGGTTATGAAAGAGTTTTTTACTGGAAACTAAGGGTTTATAGAACTTGATACCTTCTTCGGGCAACTTATAAGGTGATCATGACTAGGCAATCCTCACAAGTGGGTCACTCAAATCACTCAAATGTTTAGGGTTTCCTACTTACTAGTGTCAATCACTCGGATAGCCAATCATGCAGCATTTTCGTCATAGGCTTGATCGAGAATCAAATCTCCATCACTTTTGATGAGGATGATACTAACCTTTCGAGATATCTTGGAAGGAATCGGGTTTTTGGTTTGAAGAAGGTAAGTGGTGAGGGGTGTGATGATTTTTTTCTTGTATTTTCTTGAAGCTTTTCTTCGAAATTCCTTAGGTTTTTGAAAGGACTACATAGCCTTTCTTCTTTGGATTCTTCCTTTTTCTTGACCCTTTTCATGATTGTGTCGGCGTGATTCTTTCGATTTCTTCTATTCTACCGATCTTAATAATGTACTTTGTGGCCTGGAAGGATTTCAATAATTTGGGTTATGTTGGCTTTTCTTGCAAAGGTCTTAGGAATTCGGGAGTGTCTCTGAAGGTTTTTAGGTTGATGAGACTTCTGTAGGTTCGGGATAAATGACAGGAGATCTTTATTGGGTGTGAAGAGTGGGTGTTGAGTGGGTGAATGTTTGATGGTGGGAAGGTGTTTTTGGATTCCTTGGAAGCTATCAAGATAGGTTGTACCTATGCCACGTGTGGCATTCATCGATGTGATCTCGAAATGCATTACAAGAGCAAGTTCTAATTCAAATGCATACATCGGCACACACATAAAACGAAAAGTGTAGGATTAAAGATGAATGCTAATTATGGGCTCAATCCTCACGAATCGAATGTTTTGGTTAGTATGTGCCTAGCCATGTGTTGCCTTTTTCGTCCGTATCTTATTCTAAAACAGTTTTGTTTCTTTGTTAAACCTGGTTTCTCGCTGTAATTCGTAGTTTTGAAGGATAGGATTTCTAAAGAGATGTTTTTGAATCCGAAAAATTTAAATTTTTTTTTCCATTTTTAGCCTTTTGATGAAAATATTGTTTGGCTTACGGACAAGAGGTAAAACTTGTGGTTGTAGACCGAATATCCCACACTTAGAGGAACATTGTCCCTAATGTTCGAATCTATTTGTTGAACACCTCTTGACGAAGTATCCCACACTTAAAGATTCTACTTATCTTTGGATTGTTTCATAAGTGTTGTGTTGTATGAAGGATCCCACACTTAGTTTTGGAATATCGGGTGAGATAATCGAAGCTTTAAATGGATAGAGGGTTTTGGAACGGTGTACCACTTTTGATGTATGCGTTGTTTGCTGATTGCTAGGAGTTTGCTAGTCTGCGGCTTATGGCTCCAGAATTCTCCGCCGTGAGTGTCTATTGCTTCCTTTGATCCGGTCTTCGATAAATAGTTGTTTGATCAAACAAACAATCCATTCAACAATCAAATAATAGCTGCTAATAAGAAAAATAAAGTGAAAGCATAATAAAATAGTAAATAGATAGATGTGATGTTGAAGCATCAATCGTACATCAATACAGACAATAATAATATAGTAAATAGAGTTTTGGTAGAAAGTAGAAAGAAGTTAGAAAGTGGAGCAATCGATTGCTCTGCCAATGATCATACTGCTGCAGTAGATGTGGTAGGTCCAGGAGAGGTCTCGTCTGATGAAGAGTCATTATGCTGATCGTTGGTGCCTTCGTTTGATGCATCATGGACAGCTTCTTCTTCTGGCATACCGATTGTAAAAGCTCCTTGATCTACTAGCTGATCGATTAGTGGCCCGGATGGTATTTCGAAGCTGTCGAATGGGAACATGGCTGATCCTTGGTGTGTGTTGTCTTGGAAGAGATCTGTCTGTCTGTGAGATGAGACCGGCACAGGTATAGTAGCTGAAGGGATGGTATGTCTGCCAGTCTTGGGGCTCTGAATTGTGACAGTCCATGCAGATACTCTCGATGTTCTGCTGCCTCTCGATGTGTGTACTCTAAATGACCCAACAACTAACGGGATAGTCTGTCTAGTGACTGGGACCTGTACTGGAGGTGGCTGTGGTCTAGGAATGATGATCCGAGGTGGTATAACATGCCCATGGCCTGGCGGTGGTCGAGGTGCTGGAGTAGGGACTACAGGTGGATACATGTGTGGTGGTGCTCGGCCCATCCCACATGGTAAGTGTGGTAGTGGGGTCATGGGCATCCCAGCTGCCTGCTGTCTCATGGCTGTATAGATCCTAATCTGCATCTGCATAGACCAATACCAATGATCTGGACCTGGAGGTGCCCCGTAGTGGTAGATGTATGCAGGCACTCGCGGTCTTTGGGCTGGAGTAGAAGGTCTTGTCCTAGTATGTGGTGGCATCACTGGTGGTGGTGATGGGATGTCATCATCATCATCATCATCATCCTTATCATTGTCATCCTCGTCATCAGTATCATCGTCATCCGTATCTGAATCACTAGGTCCTTGCTGGCGTTTCCTTTTCTTTGTTTCCTTTGGCAGAATCAGGTCTGGTATCAATATGTCAACACTGCCAGGATCTGCTGCCCGTGCTTTGATGTAAACAGCACCATCTTTCGTGATCCGGAGTATTTCCATACTCCTGAGAAATTGGTAGTCAAGTGGCTTAGAGCTCCATCCCGATTTAAATTTCTCAACATCTGTTGTCCGAAGTAATCCCATCTTTCGTATCAATCTGGTGATTACTGAGCCCAAGTACGATCTTTTCTTTCCAAAGCCTTTTTCATCTAAAAGTCGCTGAGCAACTAAATAAGCAACCTGTATGTTTCTCTTGTCGAGAATACATGCCATAAGGGCGACATCAAATCCAGAAAATCGACCGCTAGTCGTATGTTTCCCGTCAAATGAACAAGCTATGAGCTTGTGTAGGATCTGTAGGACTGGGTCTCGGAGTCGGGTTGCCTTAATACCCGAGAAGTATGGTGCAGGTGACCATTGACTCCATGCTTCAGCGTGTGTTGTCGAGATGGAAACAGAGGTGGCTCCGGTGATGAACAAAGGTGATTGTATCTCTTCTAGGGTGTATAAATCTAGATGGAGCGAGAACTGGGCGAGTGATAAAGTATGCGGGCTGCCCATGTACTGAAATGAGATCGAACATTCTTCAATTCTATCCTTCTTCTGAAATTTGAAGGTGGCCATAAATTCAGTAACCATCTCCACATATACTGGTTCATCAATACTGAATAACCTCTTGAATGATTCAAAATGCTGCCCATCAACCGTATAGGTAAGTATGCTTTCAAGTCTTTGCTTAAACCCTAACGCTTGCATAATATTCCAGTCAATGTGCCTGAGACACCCGAACTTCTTGTCCCTCCAGATACGTGCCATCTTGTCGTATGCTGGTGTGGCACTCATGTATGCTAAGGATCCTGCAAGGGGTCGTGCGGGGTTTAATTTCTTCTTTCGTGCCATTGTACCTGAGAACATTTAAAGTAATGGATCCTTTGAGAAAGAGAAATTTTAAGCACGCTCCGAAGAATTTCGAAGTGATGGCTTTAATTTCTAGACAATCGAAAGATTACATTAAATATAAAATGCTCTCATGCAGCAAATAGTCAATTATTTATCAAGGCAATATCGTCACTTAGAAAAATATAGTCATGGAATGGCAGTTGTCTTATTATGAAGTACTGTTATTTACAAAGTTTGGTGCAAACCAAGTTGGAAATGACAGGAATTCACAATCCATGGTAATATCATTATTGGTAGGGTTTGACTTTAAGAGTGCAAGCTGAAGTAAGGTTTTTGAATAAAGTAGTTTGTCTTAAAAATTCAATACTTCAGGTTGACTTTTCAGGTCAAAGCTTTCTTCAAGTGATATTTTCAAATATCCGCATGCCATAATTTAAACCTATTCATGCATGCATGTTCTAAATCATTTTAAGCATTTCCTAATTGATAATCAAACCAGGTTGTGCATTAAAAGTTATTATGCCCATGTATTTGGTGTGGTCCAAGACTTTTTATTTAAAAGTGATGATTCTCTAGGTACATTGCCTAGTTTGACTAGTCAAGTAAGTACAAGTGTGGTCATGCAATTTTCAACCTATCATATTGTTCAGTCAAGCTAGCCAACTTGTTGATTACTCTCAAAAGTCAAGATTGCTAACCCTAAGTTGTTCACATAATGCAATCATCATAGAGTAATCGTACAAAACATGGTAATTACTGAGATACTTAGTATACTAACACTTAATTAAGCAAAGTTCTAAGCTAAATCAATGGGTCAAAGTTATTCCTATTGAAAAAGTCGGACATATTGCTAAGTGGTAGGAACATTTAGTAACTAAGTATTCAATCAAGAAAGGCTCTATTTCCTAGTTACTAGCTTAGCTAACTTCAAGAAACAAGCTCTTTCAAGTTCAAAGTGGGTTTTGTGATCATACCTTGCTTTTAGAGAATTAAATGCAAAAACGAAAGTACAACCGCAAAATATATGCAACAAGGAGCTCGAAAGGACAAGAGATTATGCAATTTGATGGAGTTTTGATGGTGGATTCATGGTGATCATGGCATGGCCGATTTTTTTGAGGGAGGAGGGAGGAAGGTGAAGTTTGTTAGATGATTTTAATTATGGGGAGTTAAGGAGGTTCATAGTGGTCCTTTAGGGTACATGTACTCACCCTAAGTACTATGGTACTCATATGGTCCCTAAGGTGAATTGAATGTCAAGTATTAATGTCTTGGATTAATTCCCAATGTCCCACTAATAATGATAAAGAATCTTAAATGTGTTACTTGTAACTAGTTACTTGTTAGTCTCTTGTTATGTTGTAAATAATTTAAGAAACGCGCAAATTTTTGCGGAACAATCAAAATCAACTTTAAACATTAAACTCGCGCTATTTTTGGTGTTTAAAAATCTTTGTCTGACGTGGGTTTATAGAATGTACTACTGTTTCGGCAGAATGCTAAAAAGGTGTACGTTCTTTTAGAGGTGCGTGCGTTTTCAGACAATAATTAAGAAACGTTTTCTATTAAAGGGAACTTTCAAAAATTTATTATATATATGTATTAATATGCTCATTTAAAGTCGCGAGCCCCGACCTTTTCGGAGAAAATTGTTTTATGATTCGTTCCGATCCCTCCAAAGGGAAAGGGTCGAGATTTGCTCCCTTAATTGAACATTTTTTGGTACAAAACATTTCGATAGCTCCCAGATGACATTGTAAACTAGAAAATGACGATCCTCTAAACCTCCTAGGATCTCTCGTTCCTCATACCCTAAATTAACAAGATCATCAATCAACTTATTGTACGCCTTCCTTATCTTCTTGGGATTTGATAGACAGTCGCGCTCTCCTTTGTTTTTGTAGTTCAGATTGTGAGTAAGTTTATTCACAGCTTCCATAAACGCATTCTCTTCCGGTGAATCAAGTTCTCCGGTTGTAAGTTTAACTAGCTTACAGAGTTCACTAATTTCGGCTTTTTGTGTGGAAGTGAAGGGGTATTTGGTGAAGGTGAAGATTCGAACAAGCTTAACGTGAAGGTCTTTTCTTTTTTCAAAGAAGCTTGTGTTGATTCTTTCCTTTGTGGAATTGGGAAAAACTTCTCGTAATTTTGAGATTAGGTAAGAAGCGGGGTCAACAAAGAATGAAAATTTACCAAGAAATGTGATAGGAATCATCGGGTTTTGTTCTATCCAGAACTCAAGTTTGTTGATCATCATGGCGACATTGTGATTTATTAATATCATAGATATTGGAAGGTAATCCATGTCGGCAAATGATTCGAAGAGAAGATCTAGATCTTCTACAAACTTCAGTTCTTGGTCCTCGAAATTTGTGGAACGGCTTTTGCATTCTTGATTTGATAGACGAAGAAGAAGGTTTACTTGTTTTTCTAATCTAGCAATCGTTTCTCGTTGGTTGAAGGAAAACGGGAGATTGGCATAGGTCAATTGTATGACGAATGCTTTATAGACGTCCGCCCTTCGGGAAGGATCGAAAGAAGCACCAAGGTGGCGTTCTTTAAAACGAGTTTGTTCTATTTCGATGGATGGAACCTTATCCACCACTCGGTATATGGTGTATTTAGGTTCGTATGAAGAGAATGGAAAGATATTGTCATTGTGAGAATCAGATATAGTTTGGGCTTATACCGATATCTCAGGAATGAGGGTAATTTGGTCACACGTTTTCGGAGGCTTTACTTCATGATTTTCTTCGGGAAGATAATCGAAGTGGACAGAATTTGACACTTTAGACATTTGCAAAGTTGGAGAGTGATCTTCTGGAGATGATGCCAGGTCAGGTAGCTGATCCGTAACATCAAAGTCCAGGAAATGGTTTGGAATGGAATGTGGGATCCTAAATTCTTCTAGGGAAGCATATAATTCATCCTTTGAAGTACTAATAGAAGTGGGTTTTTTAGATGTCATGTTTAAACTAATATTATCCTAATTAACACTAAATTAACAGCGAATTAAATTAAAACTGCTTAAAGTAACTTTCGAGAGATTTCTAAGAAGGTGTCAATCGGAAAGATCTCCTAAATACTACTACTTAAGGTGGCTTGAATCTACGTTTGTGATTCCCCGGCAACGGCGCCAAAAACTTAATGTGCTCACACCGTGTCGTTGTTTTTCAATTGATGATGCGAGCGCAGCAGGGGTTTTTAATTTATATTTTGCGGGGCTTAAATTAACCGTACTACCTACTTGATTAGTAAGCGGTAAGTATAACCTAAGATCGTTCTATGAATCCAAACGTGTGGGCGATTAAAGTTGACACTTTCAGTAGAGAATTATTTACGATGGCACAAAGTAGGTAGGTTTGGGGTTTAAAGACAGATAATTAAAATACAAGAAAGTAAATTGCAGGAAATTAAAATGCAGGAAAACAGATAAAGATAAAGATGTGATTGCTGAGATTTCGATAATTAACATTTCAGGATGACAGAACAAATAGGGTTGATACATAATATGGCAGTTAAACTACTAGGTGTAAACTCTAGAACCCTACCAACTCATTTTCCCTTTGGCGTGTCACTTGGAACTAGGTTATCGTGATTCTGATCGGAGCAATACGCAAACTTCCAATACTCATCTAGTTGAAAGATGAGCAACCTATTTTGGTGTTATACTGAGGTGCATGAATCAGCAGCGTATAGTCTCATAGGTCCGACCGTTCTTAACCCCTAAGGTAGTTTACTACTCTATTAGCACGAAGATTAATAGCTTTGTATGTTTGGACCGCCGATTATGTAAGACTTAGTGTTTCATGAACTCTAGGTAACTAGGACTTTGTTCTATTCCTAAGTCTCGTCTTTGTTTAGTTAAGTTTTAATTACTTCGACTTATGACTTAAGTTCTCCTTTTCAAATAGTTATACATCTCAAGATTATCCGCAGTTTGATAAAACGTGTTTCATATGAGGACCATGCCTTTTAATAATAGACAGTGTACTTTACATGAGATTTCCACTGCTTCTTATATCCAACACGCGGTCAAGAGTAATTGACAGTGAAAGTGACACTCTAACTAATTAAATGTAAAGCAGTGCAGAAATGTAAACCTAATATATACAACGAGTGGTTTCATTGTGTCTTACTTATTGCATGTCATGGGCACAGATAACTACTTACCATAATTAAGGTTGATCAGGTCCTAATTACTAGGTTGCAGTCACGTGGATAACTGGAAAGGGTGCTCCATAAATTAAACTTAAATTCATAAAGTCCTAACGGTACAAAGATTATTATCTCCTATTTATCCTGAACGTATATTACGAACATTATTTTATAATGCATTGATTCTCGTAGGATACACAAGTTAGTTGTGTAGTTGTATTGTCCTTTCGGAGTTCCAACTTTTGAACCAGAGCTGATTCCAATGATATAACTGCCTTCGGTCGTTTATCGGCTTCCGTACGTTTGTACTTTGCATAAAGCATTTCCAGCACTATACCGAATAAACAGTTGAATAGGGGCCGTTATATCATTTTACGATTATCATGCATTGATTGTGTAATGACATCCTTACTTATAATTATCTACATCATCAGCAATCACAATAACAAACTACTCGCAATTCATGGCAACAAATAAATCACATACCAGGCAATAATACATATTCAAAATATGAAATGAGACAAGTATAATAAAAGTTTAGATATCACCCGGAATTAAATGCGTAGCAGCGTATTATTATAATTGACAAACTCTTTCACACGTACAAAGATTGATCTCCGAATCTCTAGCATTCGCCCTAGCTTCTATGTTAGTCCGTAGACTAATTACAATATTCCTAGAATGAGAAAAACTAAAAGACTACGAAAGATTTTCTAGTGAGAAAGAAAGAGTGAAATATGCTAGAATGTGTGCATATGAGGTGTGTGTTTCAAATGAACCTAAGCCTCCTATTTATAGGTGAGCTTTGGATCACATTAGCACCAAGGGGTGCATGTTAGAAAAAGATGGCCAAAAGGGTGCACCAGGTACTGTACAACACGAAAAGTAGGCGCACCGGGTACCGTACAACACGACAAGTAGGCGCACCAGGTACCAAAAGTTACCAAAAACGGAAACTGGGACGGGGGCAGGGTGGCCGGCACCGCCCAAGGTGTGGCCGGCGGTGGTGGGCCCAGGGCCGGCGGCGGCTGGCCTGTGGCCGCCCCGTTTCGCCGTTTTTTGCTTCGTTTCTCGATTCGTGCGTGTTTTCTTCGTTATGCGTCCGTTTGTGTCGATTCTTTTTTTGTTGGATTTGTAATTCAAAAACGAAGATTTTGACATAGGATAGGCCCTGAAATGAGGTTCCTACCTCTATATATAGCGTGCGAATCATTTGGATCTTCCGGCGGGCGTAGAATCTTCATTCTTTATCCGTTTCAGTTGATTCTTCTTCTGTTGGATTCGTATTTTGAAAACGAACATCTTGGATGGAATGGATGTTGGTGAAGGGCATTTTAGTCTTGAAATCTCGTTTTGATGTCTTGAATCTTCAAACGTGTGTGGAATCTTCGTTTCTCATCCATTTTGGTTGATTTTTATCGTGCAACCTTGTTTTGACCATCTTGGCATAATGTTATTGATTTGTGCTGTATTTGAATTAAAATGCCAAGAATCGTTCCAGAATGAGAGAGATATCGGTAGTAAAAACATGACTTTTTACGCGATATCATTGGTGGTGATTTTTGAGTGACAGGGGATAGTGGTGGTATTGGTTGTGATTGAGATTGGATTTCAACTTCTGGTTGAGATGGTTGATCATTAGCATGTTAAGAGATGTTGTCACTAGAAAGAGACATTGCATCTAATTCCTGGATGGGTGAGGTTATGGTATCATCAAGAGGAATAGTGGAGAAGGGTAGAGATGAAACATTAGTATCATCTAGTTGCTGATTCACCTTTTTAAGAATAAAACTATAGGATCGATGGTGCTGATCCATATCAGATGAGGATGTAGATGTGTCCATTGGCTGGGCTTCTTCAACATCATCAGCTTGTGTTTTGGCTGATGGATCATCAGAAACAAAGATAGCAACCTGTATCTCTCCCTGTGACTGGGGAGAGACATTGTCCGTTGGTGCAGTGAAAGATGAGAGTTAGCCCGGGTCTGTAGCCAGTGATGTGACATCAGCGATGGGTGTGTTATCACCCACTGATGGCACTTGCCCTTTGACTGTAACATTATCCTTTTGTGAGGATAATGAGTCGATGATGGGTTGACTCGATAAGAGGGTGTGGGTTGCACCCGAATCACTACTAACAATGGGTTGAGCCATTGTAGTTGTCTGTAGGTTTCCCTTTTTAGAGTCACTGGACTTTTGTGAGTCCAGTGAAGCAGCTTTAGGCTCAGGTTGATCAAGAGTGCCCGCAGGGACTGAACGTTCAGTTGCTGCTTCACTCTTGGCGTCTTTAGACTTCTTTTTCTGACTCTGTCCCTGATCCTTTGATGTCAGGGACTTTAACTTGATTTTCTTTGGAGCAGTTGGTGGTTTTTGTTTTGGTGGTTGATCAGCAGTAGTCACTGGGGGTGTGATCAGTGACGTGATCGATGGGGGGACAGAAGCATACGGATGTACAGTTTGTAAAGGCTGGGGTGCAAGTATCCCCTTTGGTTTCATGAAATCAGGGAGAAGCACAGTTGCATTTTTACTAAAAATTTGTTTCCCTATCAGAGTGGGTTCAAAACCTTTAAAAGAAACCCTATCATAGGCTTTGAACTGATCTTTAAAAACCAGTGAGAGAAACCTAGGATAGGAAACATATTTTGCTCTGGTAGGTTCACAGATTCTTAAAACAATATCATCAAAGATCACACTTGCATAGTCAACTTTTAAGGAGTTGACCAGTGACCAGCTTATCTGTGCTTCTAGGGCGTTGAATTGATCATAACTCCCTGTTTTTGTGCCCAAAGACTGAATAAAGTTTGAAAATAGGGCATTCCACACACCATCCATTTTAGATTTATGAACAGTAGAGTACTTACGATTTCCACTGCTATCCGTAGTGTATTTGCAGTTAATCCCAGTGAGATTCACTATGCCTCCTTTGGCATCTTCCTTGTCAGGCAGTGGGTCGTAAGTATCATGCTCAGGGAGTTATAAAACGGTACGGATGGTGTGTGCAGAAATAATTATTTCTTGACCACCGTTATCAATGAATCCTTTAAGTTGTGAAGAATTATTAACGATTGAGTGAGTGCAGGTATACCAGAACTCACTCAACCATTCTGGATTCATTTCTCCAGGTGATAACGTGAGAGCAGGGAGAATAAAATGGTTTTTCAAAAAGTATATTACCTCCGCATACTCTGATTTAGGGCAAGAGAGATTACCCAAATAGTTTGATTTAGGGACTGTAATGACAGAATCTTCACTTACTGCAGAGGCTCGAAGAGCTTTAATCTCTGTAGAAGCTGTGTATGTATTATTGAAAAATTTTGATTTAGACATTACAGATCCTTTGGAAAATTTGTTTTCGCCTTTGATTTAGGGTTTTTTAGAAAACAGGGGTTTTGAAAATTAGGAAAGCGTAAAGGTGATGAGTCACTGATTTGTGAGTTTAAATAGAGTACGCTTTGCTAATGATCGTGTGAACGAGAGTATGGCGACGTGGATGGTCGTGGTGGAAGTGGTAAAGGCATAGGGGGTTATGATGGTTGAGAGTGGTGGCATTAATGGTGATGGGAGTGGTAAGCCAGAAAAGTGTGCTGACGTAGGAGAGAGAATGTTAGAAGCGCGCGACATTTTCGTTGTACCAAAAATTATTTAATTTGAAATCCGTTAAATTAAATACAAAATGTATTAAATATAACAAATGTTTGTCGATTAATCATCATTAAATGATACATCAGGGAGTCACTGATGTATATAATCAATAAATTGATTATCCACCAAAAAGAAAAAAAATATTCAAGAGTAATAAAGGTGTTCTTTTATTTTGACAGAGATGTAGTCTCGCTGATTTAAACACAACTTAGAATACTGAATAAATCATAGAGATGTGGTCACTGTGTAGATATAAAATACTCTTACCATTCTTGAATACTTAATTAAAACTTTAAGAAACATGAGTATAGATTGTGTTGTATATAAGTTGTATAACATATCATTAGATTATCCTTCACTGATCAAGTTACAACTTAGAATACTAACAAGATCAGCTTAGGAGAGAAAGAATTCAATGATATAAAACTAATATAGAAACATAATAAATACTCATGTGACTATATAAATTATAAAGTTAGATAAGCATAGTGAACTGATTGTTACCTCTGAAGTTTTAAATAGTAACAGTATCAGTGACTATGCGTTTCTAAAGTTATATTTTTGATAGTCAAATTATTATTATATATATTATTTTATTTTTTTTTAAATGATAAAACAGCAATAAATACAGAAACTCAGAAAGTTCAACTATTTATTGAAGTTTATCATTTAGGAACATGATTAGTCCAATTGATGAACCCATCCGGAGATAGGTTCATAGTGGCTAAGCCTTGGGTTGGGCTTTCACTGATTTGAATAAACAGTATCTGATTGTTCACTGATGATTTTCTGTTTTTGAAAAAGTGTAGAAGAACATTCAGATGACACATGTTGCATGTTGCCACATTTATAACACTTTTTGTTTCCATAAATGGCCTTTTTTACTTTTTTTGTTTTAAGTTGCTGATCTGACACAATCATACAACTTTTCTTGCTGATTTTTACTTCTTGCATCTTTGACTTGAGGTCACTGATAGATGTTGTTTCAGTGACAGACACAGTGTCAGTGAAGTTGCTGATCATTATTTGATTTTCAGCAATAGTTTTGATGAGATGTGAAGTTACTGATGATTTGACAGTTTTCAAAACATTTATCTCATCATTACTATTTAAGACATCAGTATCTTCAGTGACCAACTTGCTTTTGGTGAAATAGTTTGGTCGTGGCTCACTGAAGATTGAAATGGGTTCAAATACGGCTTCTGAAAAATTACCCTTAGGTTCAAAGACAGGATCAACCATTGTTGAGTCAGCGAGGGATGCAGCGTATTCATAATCTCCTCCCAAAATATATTTAACTTGTTTTGGAATTTGATTGTTTACACATTGATTGACCTTATCGTTTGACTTACACCAAAATTCCATGACCTTTTTAAGTTGTTGAAATTGTGTCTCAAATTTTACCTTTTCTTGAACACGTACTTGATTTGCATAAGTTTGTGCATCAAGATCCAGTTTTAATTTCTTCATTTTTGACTCATTTTCATTTTGGTCATTAAGTTTGGATTGTAAGTCACTGATTTTACGTTTTTTCCCTCTTTGAATATCATGAGCATTTGATAAGTCAACTATCAAAGACTCAAAGACATTGTCTTTTTCAGCAGCTGTGTATGATTTAAAACAATGCACCTTGTAAAGAGTTTTAGGATCTCATTCAGATGCTGAACACTTAGGAGTGACTTCTTTGATGTCTTCAAGAAGTTCAGCGTCATCAGCCATCAGACAATACTCCTTATCTAAATAAATCATTGCTTCTTCTTCATCTGATGATGAGGAGTCAGAGCCACTGAATGAACCTTCTTCAGCGACGAAACCTTTTCCCTTCTTCTTTCCATATTTAGCCAATGCCTTCAGTTTCTTGTACTTTGCCTTGTACTTGTTATACTTATCATTTCTGAAGTCTGGCACTGGTTCAGGGACTTGGTTTACTGACTTTGATCTACATTCAGCTGCAAAATGACCAGGTTTGCCACACTTGTAGCATTCACCTTTGGATTGAAATTTATCAGATGATAGAGCACCAGCGAATCTTTTTGATCTGGTGTTCCTTCTGAAATTAGCAACCATCATGGCCATATCTTTTTCAAGCTTCTCCAGTCCTTCATCATACTGGTACTCTGACTGTTCTTCATCTTGACCACCTTCTTCTTCAGCTATCAGTGACTTCGAGCTTTTCTTAGACACTTTTGATTTTTGTCTCTGATCGATTTCATCAAGCTCTGCTACAAGGGCATTGGATATCTTCTGACTTCCAAGAGTAGCACGAATATGCTCACTCTGATCAGCTTGCTTTTCTGACTGCTCCCAGTTGAGCAAAATACCATAGACTTGAGTGAGATTAAGAACTGAATAATCATTCCTCTGTCTGGTACACGTGGCAATGGTTCCCCAGATTTTCCTTGGCAGCAACTCAAGAAACTTCTCAACAACAAATCTCTGTTCCTTACCTATACCAGCCTTTTCCATTTTGTTCATCAGTGACTGGTATCTGGTGTAAGTAGAAGACAAAGATTCATTTGGTTCCATTGCAAACAGCTCATACTGGCGAGTGAGATTGACTTCCCTGCAGCGAATAATATCAGGAGTTCCAATATATATATTCCTAAGGGTATCCCACATGTCTTTAGCAGTTCTACAAAGCCTGATAGATTCGAACACTTCATCAGGAAATGCCATGCCTATGTAGATTTTAGCTTGTTTATCCAATCTAACCAATCGTCTATCCTCATCCGACCATTGTTCCTCTCTTTTGGGCACAACCATTTCTGGTATAGCAGGAGTAGTAGCTGTAGCCATGACAGCAGGAACAATTGTGGTTGGAATGTGGGGACCATTGGTTATTGTATTACAGAGACGGTCGTCAATTAAGTCTAAAAACATCATCATTCGGGACATCCAAGTTTCAATCCTTGATGGATCAAAAGCTGGAGGTTTGGTTGTAGAACCATTTCCCTTCTGATAATCAGAGTCAACACAACTGTACTTTACTGATTCCATTGCAGACCTGGTTAATTGAATTTAAACCAACTCTGCTCTGATACCAATTGAGAGTCCCGTAATTCACTATTGTTTAGTGAATTGGATTCGCAAAGTGTAAAGTTTAATTGTAGAAGGGGGGTTGAATACAATTTAAAACTATTTCAGATTTTAGAGTAGTTAATTGATGAGTTTTAAATTGATTCACAGAAACAGAGTATAAACAATAGCAACAGAGTATAGCAGATTATAGATATGACAATATCAAAGTAACAAAGTAATGATAGCTAAAATGATGAATTATATTGATCATACAATTCACAAGTGTTGAATGCGGAATGGATTAACCAAAGTTAATCCAATTCAAACACATAGCTAATATATTACAAATGAGATGAACAGCAGTGGACAAACACGCTGACTGTTCACTCGCTGGATCGTTAATACGTACTCTAGACAAACTGATCACTGACACACAAGTGATAAGTACGATTGAACGACTAGCCTCTACAGTACAAAACACTGAACTATTTATACTACAAGAGTTCCTAAAATATCGCCTATAAAATAGGATCTTGGAATGACACGTGTTGCTGCTTGATTGGCTTGATCTCTGATGAACCGACATTCTGCGGGTCCCAATTCTGTTACCGCAAATATCTCGTTACCTTAAAACTAATCATTTGCTGCCACGTAGTCTTTCGGACATACTTCAAGTTGGAACACTCTTGCTGATGTATAGATAAGTACAGTACTTTCTGTACTTGATGATTGAGAGGCTTTATCGAATAGTCCCTGAAGATGCAGTAATCCTCCTCACTCACTGCGAGCTAACATGCTCTTGTAGAATAATTTGAACTAGAGATCTTCAGTGACTAGCTGTTATTCTGGCAGTGACTTTTGCCTTTATTGATTTGAAGAAGTAAAGCTCTCGCTGACGTTGATCAGCGACACACCAAGTTGAGCTTTTAATCTTCCTCGGCATATCAAGCAGAATGAATGACGCTCAGCGAAACCTATCATCAGCAACAGCAGCTTCGATACAATTCATTTCTTCATCGAGTAGTGAACAGTTGAGTTGGTCAGTGACTAGCGACTTCATCATGGTCAGCGACCAGTGACTCAACAATAACGTAAGAGTAATAATAATATTAATAATAACATTAATAATAATAAAGTAGATAATAATAATTAAATAAAAGTTATGATCATTTATGTTTGTGATAGGAGGCCACGTGATGGTGCAGGAAAGAAATCAGTAAGTCACGGTCAAAGTTTAAAGGCCAAGTCAAAGTTACTACATGGGGGCCCACGAAGAAATAAGGGTGCAAAAGGAATGGCGGCTAGTTTTGACTTGCGGAGTACGTACAATATCATCCATACGACGGATTAAAAAATCCATTCGCCGTATGAATCTTGTCCCAGCAAATATAAAACGCATCCTGCTGTATACGCATAAAGAGACTACTTTTTCACATTTTATTATTAGGGTTACGAATATTTTAGAGTTTTGGGGTATTCTTATTAACTTTTGAAGATCTTTCATTGTCAAAAGCTATTCGGTTACGCGCATTCATCAACAATCATTGTAATCACTCGGTTTACATTATTTATTTATTTAAATCATGTTTTCTTTAATTTCAATTATTATTTTTGATTGTTATTGCTTGAATATGAGTAGCTAAATCCTTTAACACTTACTTGAATGAAGTGATCTAATGATTAGGGTTGTTATCTTTTAATATTTATGTTGAATTATTTTTGTTTAATCGTGAACCTTATATATTCGAGTTTATATTAATTGATTTATCTTGTTGGTAAATTATTATATGATCAATTTAGCGGGAGCTTTTTCATAAAATAGTTTATTATAATTATTTGTCTATGAATAATTGTTAATTGATTGCGGAAGAAGATATTAAACAAGATAATCGTTTAAACATGAATGTGTAAGTAAGTGAAGTTGACGGAATTTATTCACTAGATTAAATCTTAAATTATTGAATCGAAATTAAGGTGTAGGTTAAGTGGACGCACTAATCTTAGTTTAATTAAGATTCATATATTCAACATAAATAAACTATCTATTGCAATTTAATTAATGTTTAATTGAAACTATTATGTGTTTAAGTTTTATATATTATTGAAGCTTTTTAATGATTTAATTAGTGGCTATAGCGAACGTTTGTCACATATTTATTTCATTATTTAATTATATGTCTATGTATGATTAATCCAATGATAGCGGATGCAGATTTGGTATAAGTTAAATAATTAAACTTAAATGTATAAGGTGATGATATTGGCGAACGTCTTTCATTGAATTAAATTATTAATTAGTTAATTAAGATTTATGTGAAGGTCATGGCGAACGTTAAACCTGATCTAAATTAAGATGAGCATTGATTGCTAGATAACCTGGTTTTTATTATACAACCCGAAATCATTAGTGAGCTAGTTCAAGTAAGTGTCGTTTTTAATATCTGATAAAGTTCAATTAATCAATCTGACTCTTCCTGAGTCCACTTGCCTTAGTTTATTAAATTTAGTTGTTAAGCAACGTGACAATTCGGTCACAACAAACCCAAGTCTTTTCTGTATTAAATTAATTACATATTTAGTTTTATTCTTAAATTCACAATCCCTGTGGAATGAACTTTGACTTACTGTAGCTATACTATACACGATAGGGTATACTTACCTCAGTTGTGTAATAGTAAACGATCAGTATTTATTTGTTTAATTTTATAACTAGATTTTACACATCAAGTTTTTGGCGCCGCTGCCGGGGACTGTGTTAATTTAAGAATTTAATTAAGTGTAGTTAATTGATCCTTTCTTTGAATTTTATTTTTAGAAAGTTACTTTTAAAGTTTAACTTGTTTTGTGCCGGTACATTTGACAGTTTTATCTTTTGTGCTTTTGCAGGTTTAATCAGGTAGTGGATGAGCACTAGGACTTCGGGTAACGAACTTGTTAGTTCATTGTCCGATCCGGAGAAAACCACAAAGAAGAAACGAAAGAAGAAATCAAAGAATACGCCGACGGAATCAACTGAAAGCCAAACGGAAAGTGGATCAACTTCAGCAAACGTAATCATTGAAGAGGTTTACGAAGAAGAGCTTGAATCGAAGTTTGAAGAGGAGATCAAATCAGAAGAAGAAGAAGAGGAGTAACAAATGGCTGACGAGAATGATACCCCAATGTTGTCAAGGGCTAGGGATGTTGCCCCTACACCAGAATCTGCCATTCGAAGGCCGGCCATTGACAACAACTTTTCTCTGAAGGGAAATCATATGAGTCTGATCAGAGATAGTCAGTTTGATGGAAGAGTGCGGGCCGATCCGCACAAGCATATTGCTAGCTTTTTGGAAATCGGAGATATGTTCAAATATGGGCCGAATACTGATGAAGCCATTCGATTGAGGACTTTTCCCATGTCTTTGTGTGGGGAAGCAAAAATCTGGTACCAAGAACTTGAACCGAACACTATCACCACTTGGAACCAAATAAGGGAGGCGTTTGTTAGCCGATTCTTCCCTCCGGCTTTAGCAGAAAGGTTACTGAATGAGATTCGAGGATTTAAACAGAATGATGGAGAAACAGTAGTGGAAGCCTGGTTGAGGATGAAAGAGATGCTCAGGAACTGTCACGGTCATGGGTTATCTAAACGGGAGATTATTGAGCTTTTCTATAATGGGCTCAATACCCCATCAGCTTCAGTTTTAGATGCTGCAGGAGGGGGTGTGTTTATGTACAAAACTCCAAATGAAGAATAGAAGATGATGGAAGATAAGGTCTTACAGAATATCAATTGGGCTAACGATCAGAAAACCAAGACTACTCGGAAAACCGTTGCTTCAGCTTCTACTAGCGGTTATGATAATTCTGAGATGATGAAAGAGTTGAAGGCAATGTCCACAAAGTTTGATGACCAGTTCAAGACTCTCAAAAGAGAGATCAAGGAGCTTCGTGAGGGTTGTGGTAATTGTGGCGGAAATCATGCCACTAATGATTGTGATAGTGATGATCAACCGATGATGATGGCAGATGAGGATGTAAATTACCTGCAACAAAGTAATTATCAAACCGGAAATAATTATCAGAGAGGCGGTTATCAGAACCGAAATCAGGGTAATTACCAAGGGAATAGGTTTTCTCGACCAAATCAGAATTACAACAATCAGTACCAGTCGAGAGATAATGTTCCACCACCAGCTCAGCAACAGGAAGCCACAGAATCCGCTTTAGAGAAGATGATGAAGGAATTTATTTCCAAACAGGATGCTTGTACTTAGAGGTTGAAAACCCAAATGATGAATTTGAGGATAAGTGTAGATCAAGGTCAGAAAAATCAACAAGCCTCGATTCAGGATTTGGAAAGGAAAATGGATCGGTTATCTGAGGGGCAGAGTAGTAGACCAACCGGTGGTTTACCGAGCAACACTCAACCGAACCCAAGGCAAACATCTTCTAGCGGTGGTCAAAATCCATACCAACCACCACCAGCCCGAAATGAGCATGCCAATGCCATTATCACTCGTAGCGGGAAAGAGCTACCACCTCCTCCGCCCAAAAAGGCCAAAGTTTCTAACACTGTTTTGCAGGATACCGATGAGCAGGAGGTTGAAGATGAAGAAGAGGAGGCGGATCAACCCACATCTATTCCGGTTTCACCTACACCTTCGGTTATTCCACCGGTGGTGAAGGCCTATAAACCGAAGATTCCCTATCCTCAACGCTTGAGGAAGGAGAAGATAGCAGCCCAATAAGGGAAGTTTGTTGATATGATCAAGGGCATTCGGATTAACCTGCCTTTGGTTGATGTTTTAGCTGGAATGCCAAACTATGCCAAGTTTATCAAAGATTTGGTGAGCAACAAGGATAAGCTATCGGAGGCATCAGCTACATTTCTGAATGATGAGTGTTCTGCTATCGTTCAAAATCAGATTCCACCCAAGTTGGGTGACCAGGGGAGTTTTATTATTTCATGTACTTTAGTGAAGTTTATGACTTGTGATGCCCTAGCGGACTTACGGGCTAGTATAAACTTGATGCCCTACTCCCTTTATGCAAAATTGTCTTTAGGATCCCTTAAGCCCACACGTATGAGTATAAGACTGGCCGATAGATCATTCCAATACCCGGTAGGGATTGTGGAAAATATGTTGATAGAGGTAGGTCAATTTACTTTTCCTGTTGACTTTGTGATCCTCGAAATGGAGGAAGATAGTAAAGTCCCACTCATCCTAGGACGTCCCTTTTTACATACTGCTGATGCTATTATTCATGTTAAAAATAAGTAGTTGACTTTAGGAGTGGGCCAAGAAAGGATTGCTTTCACGGTCGATAAGGCCATGAAGCATCCTTATTCTACTGACGATACTGGTTTTAGTATTGATGTCATAGATGAAGCTTTGGATGAGGAGTTACAGGGATTACTTGGATTAGATGCTGAGCTTGCTGAATTATTGGAGATAATTGATGAGAAAATGACTGAGGAAGAGTTGCTTGAAGCTTTGGAAATTAAAGAGGATGATCAAGAGCAACTAGCTGAGGAAAGATTTGAGGAGTTGAAGAGTGAGGATCGGTTGAGGATAAAGACTTCACTGGAGGATCCACCGAGAGATTTGGAGCTGAAACCACTCCTAAGCCATTTGGAATATGCTTTCTTGCAAGAGGAGAATTTATTACCGGTTGTAATTTTCTCTACTCTTGTTAATTCTGAAAAATGCATGTTACTTGATGTGTTGAAAGCTCATAAGGGCGCCTTTGCTTGGCGTACATCCGACATACCTGGGAAAAGCCCATCTTTTTGTAAACATAAAATAAATTTTTTAGATGATGTAAAACCCATTGTTCAAAGACAACGGAGGCTTAACCCGAACATGAAAGATGTTGTCAAGAAGGAGGTAGTTAAATTGCTTGATGCGGGTATTATTTATCCAATTTCTGATAGCCCTTGGGTGAGTAATGTCCATTGTGTGCCTAAAAAGGGGGGTATGACTGTTGTGACGAATGACCAAAATGAATTAGTTCCCACTAGGACAGTCACAGGATGGCGTGTTTGCATTGACTATAGGAAGCTTAATGATGCCACCCGTAAGGACCATTTGCCTTTACCTTTCATTGACCAAATGTTAGAGCGATTAGCCGGTAATGAATTCTTTTGTTTTCTTGACGGGTTTTCGGGGTATTTCCAAATTCCCATAGACCCTAAATATCAAGAGAAAACGACCTTTACTTGTCCTTTTGGTACGTATGCATATAGGAGAATGCCTTTTGGGCTCTGTAACGCCCCAACCACCTTTCAAAGGTGTATGATTGCTATTTTTCAGGACATGATTGAGACTTCCATGGAAGTTTTCATGGATGATTTTTCTGTTTTTGGAAATTCATTTGAATCGTGCTTGTCTAACTTAGACAAGATGCTTGAAAGGTGCGAGAAAGCGCATTTAGTTCTTAATTGGGAAAAGTGCCACTTCATGGTTAAAGAGGGTATTGTTTTGGGACACAAAGTGTCAAGTGTGGGGATTGAGGTTGACAAGGCAAAGATTGACGTCATTGCCAAGTTACCTCCACCCGCCAATGTTAAAGGAGTTATAAGTTTCTTGGGTCATGCGGACCATAGGTTTATTAAAGACTTTTCTAAGATCACTAGACCTATGACCAAATTGCTTGAGAAAGATGTCACTTTTGTGTTTGATGATGAATGTGTTAAGGCATTTGAGACTCTAAAGGATAGGTTGACCAATGCACCTATTATGGTTTCACCTGATTGGTCTCAGCCTTTTGAATTGATGTGTGATGCTAGCGACTACGCCTTAGGGGCTGTTTTAGGACAAAGGGAGGGAAACCATTTTAAACCTATTTACTATGCTAGTAAGACCCTAAATGGAGCGCAACAGAATTATACTACGACTAAAAAGAGCTCCTTGCGGTTGTCTTTGATTTTGATAAGTTTAGACCTTACCTTGTCCTATCCAAGACTGTAGTTTTCACAGACCACTCAGCCCTGAAGTATTTGTTTGCTAAACAAGATGATAAACCACATCTCATTCGTTGGATTCTCTTATTGCAAGAATTTGACATTGAGATAAAAGATAAAAAGGGGGCGAGAACCTTGCCGCCGATCACTTGTCGAGGTTGGAGAATCCAAACCTAGACAAGCTAGGCGATACTAACATTGATGATTCCTTTCCCGAGGAATTTCTTTTGCAGGTAGGTGACAATGTGGAGAATAAGGAAGAAGCACCTTGGTACGCGGATTTTGCTAATTATTTAGTTGCAGGTGTTTTGAGGAAAGGAATGACCTACCAACAGAAAAGAAAGTTTTTCTCGGACTTGAAATATTATTTTTGGGATGATTCGTATCTGTTTCGGGTTTGTGCTGATGGGATGATAAGAAGATGTGTATCCGGGGGTGAAACGAGGAAAATATTGGATGCGTATCACCATGGACCAACCGGTGGACACTATGGACCGTCAGTTACAGCTAAAAAGGTTTATGATGCAGAATTCTATTGGCCTACCATTTTCAAAGAGGCGCAAACACTTTGCCAAACTTGTGATGCATGTCAACGTGTAGGAAACATCTCCTAAAGAGATGAAATGCCTCAACAGAGCATACAAGTTTGCGAGGTGTTTGACATTTGGGGTATAGATTTCATGGGTCCGTTTCCACCATCTCATAAGTGTGAATATATCTTGGATGCAGTGGATTATGTGTCCAAATGGGCGGAGGTAAAAGCCTTACTGAAGAATGATGCCCGGGTTGTGATTGATTTTCTGAAAAGTTTGTTTTGTCGGTTTGGAATCCCTAAAGCTTTAATTAGTGACCGTGGGAGCCATTTCGCGAATCAACAACTAGAGAAGGTATTAAAAAAGTATGGGGATAATCACATGTTTTCAACTTCTTACCACCCTCAAACGAGTGGACAAGTGGAAAACACTAATAGGGCGTTGAAAAGGATTTTGGAGAAGACGGTTAAAGACAACCGAGCTGTTTGGGCGAAGAAACTGGATGATGCTTTGTGGGCATTTCGAACTGCCTACAAGACGCCGATTGGAACTACACCTTACAGGTTGCTCTATGGAAAAACGTGTCATTTGCCGATGGAGATAGAGCATAAGGCGTATTGGGCACTTAAAAATTGCAATACAGATTTAGTAGAAGCCGGTGAGAAGAGGTTTCTTCAATTGCATGAGTTGGATGAATTGAGGATGAATGCTTATGAGAGTTCAAAGTTGTATAAGGAGAGGACCAAAGTTTGGCAAGATCGGAAATTGAAGGTGCGGAAGGAATTTAAAGCTGGAGATAAGGTACTATTGTTTCAATCTCGTTTTAAATTGAAACAACCGAAGTATAAACCTCGTTGGACCGGTCCATATACGGTTAAGCACGGTTATCCTTCTAGTTATGTTGAGTTGTTTAAAACAGGTGGAGGAAGTTTCATTGTTAATGGTCATAGATTAAAGCATTATCACGAGGAAGATGTGGAAAACGAGTGGGAGGCACTCGAGATTTACCCTAAGAACTGATAAATCAAGGGTTTGAACTTTGTGGGCGTGTTCACTGGAAACCCTCACGAGACTATAACTCGTCCACTTGGGATACCGGGGGGTTTAAAGGCTTATTGCATACGCTAAATGCAATCGTGATTCCTACGAAAGTGAGTTAGGATTTATTTCTATGTTTTAACTATGTATTTAATTGTTTTATATGTTATGTTTTCTCTTGGTTTTGTTTTGTGTGATGTTGATTTTGAATGATGCTGGCTGACACGGACTTGTACGCGCATGCTATTGGACATTTCAAGAGATATAAGGGGAGTTTTACTGTTCTACTTCTTTTCTCTCATTTTCACTATGATTTTATTCTGTTTAGTACAATGGGGACATTGTACAACTTAAGTGTGGGGATGGAGGTCGAAAAGAAGTTTACTTGTCCTTAGGTTTTGTTGTATCTTTTTGGATTTAATTATTAAAAAAAAAAGTTTTATTTTTAAGTTTTGAGACTAAGTATTTATTAATTAAAATAGTTTTATTAAAAGTTTGTTTTTATTTTTAAAGTTTACACTTTAACATGGATTAAATTTTTGTGCATATAATTTAAAATAATAATAAATAATGTATAGTTTCATTTCATGATGTACTGATAGACAATCTATATGAAAATTTCTGAATTTTAAGAAGTAAATTTTAAACTTGTATATTACTTTGTGGTAAATATTCTATGATGTATGACAAAAAGTCTTAATTCCTAGATTTAGCATGCAATATTTTATATTTTTGATATTTATATGAAACCATTTGGGGGGTTTACTAATTGTTTCCTCTGTTGTATGAAAATACAGACCCGGTCTCATATTAGTATTCTTAAAAATAAGCAAAAGAAATGTAAATCTTTAAAATTAAGATTCCTAAAACTAATCAAACTATGTCGCTATGTTATACTAAGGTATAGACCTGTCACCGCTGGTTTGATTTAAAAGGGTTTGCTTTACTTGAATCAAGTTATGTCGCTTTGTTGCATGAAAATGCAGACCTGTCACCAATGTCTTGATTTTTTAAAATGATTTTTATATACTTATTTTAAATATAAAGTAAAGTGCATGACTAAATTTTAGGGGTATATCATAGGTAGGGATCATAAGTAATGTACATACTAACAATAATGTGTTTTCAGAAATATGAGTATAGATTGTTTAAGTGGACAACAATATTAGTAATCGTTAATGTGAATAATAATAAAGGAATTTATTCCCGAATTGTACAAAATAGTTTTTCATGTTAATTAAATTGTTTAAATTTTAGAAATTGGAAACAGATTTTTAATTTAAGTATTTTTAGTTTTAAATAGTAGTTTTATGCTTATAAGTAATCATATTTGGATTAGTGATGTATATTTGGTAGTTTAGTTTTAGTCTACTTGAGGACAAGTAGAAGTTAAGTGTGGGGATAATTTGATAACATTGAATAATGTTATATTTGTATAGTAATATATCATAGTTTTTATATACTTTTAGTTACAATTATTTGATAAAAGTTAATTATTTTGTTCATATTTACAAAATAGGTAGAAATGGAGTTTGAATTAGTAAGGAATAAAAATAGAGTAAATAAAGTAATTTTTGTATAAAAGTTAATTTGACCTAAATATGATTGGGACAAAGTGGTTAAAAGAGTAGAGAAAATAAATTAAGTTTGTACATATTTGAGTTCGAAAAGTTAAATGGATTGAGCGAAAATAATTAGATTGAATATTTATTCGAGTTTATGAGTTGGACCAAATAATTAATTAGGCTAAATAATAATAATAATAATAATAATAATAATAATAATAATAATAATAATATGGTCATAATAACGTAAGAGTAATAATAATCTCTCTTATCTAATATAGGAGAGACTATATTACTTAATCTTCTCCTAAGCTGCCCCATTTAAAATAATCCTCACCTTACACTGACTTAGTTAACATAATCTCACCCATTGATTATCATTAGTAAAATGATTAATTAATCTTAACATTCTTTCCCCTAATTTGTTCCTAATCTACCCTCCACACCCAGTGTCTTCCCTTCTCATTCAGACTAATCGACCAATTCCAGGAGCCCTGGCAGCGACCAATCATCACAAACAAAGACCGTGCAATTCAATCACTCCCAAATTAGAATTTATTGATCTATTCTTCTTCTCCATGTCAACCAATCAATTGATACAATTTCTGATTTTAGGGTAAACAATTGGTCTCCAAAAGCAATAACGTCCGACCCAAAGATGGGCAAAATTCCGATCAGTCTCAAAATGAAACGGCGAATGTGGAGAAGAAGGAGCGAAATTCCGATCAGCATCAAAATGAAACGACAAACGTGGAGAAGAAGGAGCGAATGATGGAAGAATCGAACAACCAAAGTGTCAGTCGGCGGCTGGACGATCGGAATATCCGGCAATCGATTGTAAGACTGGTTCTTGTGGTACGATTCTTGTAGGGTTTGCTACAGTAAGTGTTCCATTCATGATGTCCTTATATTCTACTTATCTTCTTCTATGCACACCTACATATATATAATATTTCACTCTACAGTATTTTATTGATTTAAAGTATTTGTTGAATTTTATGTTTCCTTATGATATACTGTATGATATAAGCTTGTACACTTGTATTCATATTACTGAGGTTGATCGAGTTTTCCACCATAAGTTGTTTGAGGGCAATGTAGGAAAGAGACAAGCTGATCACCATAAGTTGTTACGCTTTTAGCATATAAAATTGACCATTCATAGTTGTATGCATTCATCAATAGGTGAACAAGCAAGGAGGAGAAATAAGGATTCCAGATATGAAGAGACAATCAACGAGGTGAAGCAACATATTCTACTCCTACATGACATTTTGCTCCTTATAATTGCTCAGATTGTAAGATAATTTGAACCAATACAACGCTGCTTCTTAAACTTCTGCAGCTGACTTTTATCATTACAAGATACTATATTTTTTGGCGAAAAGTTATCAACCGACATTATTACATATACTATATTTACTGTACTGGCAGCTTCAACTCTGTTGACACAAAATGGGACGTTTGGGTAGAGATGGGTACCTTTTTAGGACGAACTAGGCCACTGATCGGTAACGCTTTTTTTTCTTATATCTGATTATTTATATATCTTTTGCTTCAAGGTGATTTGACTTATTTCAAATTTTTACTATCTGGGTTTTTATGCTTTCTACCTATCTAGATGGTACGTTATACATTGCATTGGTATATATTGATGAAATACATATTTTTAATAAGTTTGAACTGATTTCTTTTTCCTTGCACGCTGATAATCTTTATTAAATTCGGAAAATGATAACTTTGTCAGACACGTAATGCGGAGTTCTATTCAATGGAACAGATGTTGATGCAATCACCACCTGCCTTCTTCACTCCACTTCTGGGCAGCTTAACCGAGCATCTGATGACATACAATGGTAAGATTGAACTCGCCCTTCGTATTCTGTAAGATTCTTTCTGCCTACATGTTCCATATTGATAGTTTGGGCGTTCTGATAACGGGCCAAAATTGGTTGGGTTGACCCAACACACTTTCTGTTTAGCATCATTTATAAATCATCTGATCCATTTTTACTCTCTTGATTCTCCTTCTTTAGCTGTATAGTGAGATTTTGAAACTGAGCTAGGAATCATCATGCGGATGATTTACTGTAATGGCAGCTTCAAGTCTGTTAACAGTGGCAAAATGGGTGGCTTGGGTAGAGATGGGTATAAATGATGGGTATCTATAATATTTCACTGTATAATATTTTATTGATTTAAATTATTTGTTGAATCTTATGTTTCCTTATGATATACAATGTAAGCTTGTACACTTCTATTCATATTATTGCGGTTGATTGAGTTATCCACCATAAGTTGGGTCAGGGCAATGTAGGACAGAGACAAGCTGATCACCATAAGTTGTTACCCATTTAGCATATATAATTGACCATTCATAGTTTTATGCATTCATCAATATTAATTTATTAATTAAGCTAAAGAATGCATCAAAAGCTATCAGGTAGTAATTTTCCCCCCATGTTGTGTAACCCGAATGCATGTTGCTACTTGTGAAAGCGAGCGTTTATACATTGCTTTGGTATATATTGATGAAATATATATATTTTTAATATGTTTGAACTGATTTCTTTTTCCTTGCATGCTGATAATCTTTATTAAATTCGGAAAATGATAACTTTGTCAGACACTAATGCGGAGTTTTATTCAATGGAACAGATGTTGATGCAATCACCACCCACCTTCTTCACTCCACTTCTGAGCAGCTTAACCGAGCATCTGATGACATACAATGGTAAGATTGAACTCGCCCTTCGTATTCTGTAAGATTCTTTCTGCCTACATGTTCCATATTGATAGTTTGGGCATTCTGATAACGGGTCAAAATTGGTTGGGTTGAACCAACACACTTTCTGTTCAAAACTTAGCATCATTTATAAATCATCTGATCCATTATTACTCTCTTGATTCTCCTTCTTTAGCTGTATAGTGAGATTTTGAAACTGAGCTAGGAATCATCATGCGGATGATTTACTGTACTGGCAGCTTCAACTCTGTTAACAGTGGCAAAATGGGTGGCTTGGGTAGAGATGGGTACCTTTTTAGGACGAACTGGGCCAAATCGCAAACACTTTTTTTTTCTTATATCTCATTATTTTTTATAAGAAATGAGAAAATAATTTATGTATCTTTTGCTTGAAGGTATGGAGGACTTGAGATTTACTGATGTGCTAGACTAGCAAGACATCAAGTTGGCGATGTTTGTGATGGGAGCATATGCTTAAAAGTAAATGCTCTCTACATATAAACTAACTGGTACTCCTACTATTGACCTTAATTTAAAAGCGAATGTTTTGCTTATGGGACACACCATTCTGTTTGTGGTTCACAGTTGCTTTTAGGTAGATTTGAAGTTATAATGAACATTATTTGAAATGATCGAGAGCTAGCTACAATGGTGTAGCATCCACTACAAACTTGGTTAAGCTTATGCAAATAGTTTCTGGATCATGCAAAAAGGGCTCTGAAAACCCTTCCCATAAAAGTATCTCTCTCTTATGAAGAGCAGCTCAATAAGGTATAAGAGTTTTTTTATTTTAAATTTTTAATAGTCATGTATTATCTGATTTGTGTAAAGGAAAAAGGCTAAAGTTTCAACATATATCCTTTACACTTGGTCATATAACCACTAATAGGTGATGGCGGCAATATAGTATTAGTACATATGTACATGTGCCTGAGATGATTTATAACTTTATCTACTTTTGATTTTACTTTTAGAATTTTGTATTTGATCTTCAATGTTTCAGATTAGTAAAACTGATTTTGATTTATTTTCTTGCTACTTGCAGGTGCAAAGATGCTGCATTTGGGGAGCTTTACCAGCATATACGACTGAATTTGAGGAATGCCATGCTTCCTCTGAATAGAGCATGTCATCTTACTTGTGTGCTCATTTCTGCAGTCAAATGGAGATAAAATTCCTAATCATTTTATAAACATCAATTTTGAAGGATAGACGTCAGGTCATCCATTTATTTTAGTGTTGTTTAGTGGGTTGAGATTAAAAAATTTGATGTTATTCGACCTAAGTTTACTGATGAATGTGATGTTCGTGTTATTTCTATAGGGTCAATGCGCAAAATTAGCTAAAAAGTGTACATGTCGTTATTTTCTTCGAAACCAGGATAATAGTTAGTTTCCTTTTATTTCAGTCCTATATATCTATCATGATTCTTATCGGTTTTGTTAACCGTGATGTTGGCGACTTTAATCTTGACTTTGATTGATATGGTTAGGTTAAATGTGTTTTCGATAGTCTAAGGACATGAAAGCTTGTCCTATGAGTGGAGTATATGAAATCAATGCTTAAATTACTGATTTTTTGGAACAGTATTTTACAATTATGTTGGTACAATTATAGGTTAACTATAGTAGATATGGATGTTTCTGAATGTTACTTTTTTACTCAACACAGGTTACGTCATTATGTGACAAGGCAAAAGAGATCCTGATGCAAGAAAGCAATGTTCAGGCACATTCATCTTATTGTTATTCGAAATACGTGATTTTAGTTAAAAGAACTTATACACTTTTTGCAGCCTGTTGGAAGTAGTAAGATAAACGCTAGATAAAAATCATGCAATAAGGGTGTAGGTACTACATTTGTGGATGCATCCTGCTTACGGTCAATGCAAAGCTTCTATTGAGAACTACATGTTGGACGAAAAGGTATTTGCTCGATATCCTCTATTTAGCCGCATGACCCTGTAGTGAAAATGCCTTTTTGTGAAAGTTTCTAGATCTGCATTGGAAGTTTTTCTTTTTGATTTGTGAGTTTAGGTCTAGATTAACTTTTCTTATGGTGCTTTTTTGTTCAATGTTGTGAGTTAGAGAACTCTTCAAATTATCCTTATGAACGCGTGTGTTAAAATAGAGATAATTTTGAATATGCCAACGTTTTCATGTATGGATTCTTTGGTCTATCTGATGGAACCTCCAAAGACATCATGGGAAAGTTTGGTTACAGGCATTCCCAAGCTAATGTTTTTGCTCAACATTGAAAGCAACCTTTGTAAGTTTTAAACCATGACGAGCATTAATGAGTGTGCTTCTCTTAAATTAACATTACAATCTCACGTATTGTGAATTTACAGGTGCCTCCAATTTTGGTACGGAAAGTATTCAAACTTATGTTTTTGTATACCAATGTCCATCTATTTAAACGGTACTTAGAGTGAACATATATATATATATATATATATATATATATATATATGCATGCTATTTTGTTTTTGTATACTATTAAATAATGCACGGTTGTTTTTATGATATTCTCAATTAATGAATAACGACCATGTCTAATAAATAGTAATCTCAAATCTCAGGTTGCGTTGATGGGGATATAGTGAAAATTAATCGAATATCCTGGAGTTGTATTGGACACGTTGAAATAAATGGAAGGCACACAAACATTGATTGGGGATTACAAAGTATATATGTGTAAGCTTCCCGTTTTCTTCTCAAATTCTTAATAATAAGTACACGCTTTTATAGCTTGGGTTATATTTGAACTTGGAGATGACAATTTTTACCCATTAGTGATGAAAGAGTGAAGTAGGACTGTATTATTCACCAATTAAGTATCTTAAACAATGTAAGGTTCCTTCTTGCTTCTCCGTTATTTCACTCATGTATCCTGGTAAGATCTGCATCTACATGATATTGTATCTTATTGATTGTTATTATTTTGGTGTGATCTGTATTTTCCGTACTCTGACTTTAGTCTCTCTGTTGGAATATGTGTTTCTTGTGCTAAAAGCTGATGTTAATGGTGACGATTAAGTCTGCTATGTGAAGTGTCTGCATATAAAGATTTAATCCATATTCAAGACGTATACCCATATACTTGATATTTGGGGCATTGGATCCATATTTACCTGAATGCTTATTGGAAGATCATTATTGCCTGAAAAGAATGTTGTGCAAGTATCGAAATGGGTCGAGTGGGTCTGACCAGAAGAAACTATTATCCCGTTATGCTTAAGAAGCTTTTATAATAGTAGTTGTTAATAAATAAATCTCATAATATCGAATCATGAGCTGGAAATTTACATTCCTACTACTCTGATGTTTAAGTGCATTATGAAGTGCGCACACTTATGGAAGCCTTCATTGTGAATTGACACTGGTAGAAGTTGATTACTTAATGCAAAAGTTGCAATGCAGAATTATCTGAATGGAGAAGATAATGACATTTAGAGATCATAGCCAACTTCAAGCATGCCACACCAGACTTGCATTTGACAAATGTGCATTTGACTCCATAGGAATATTTCTTTAATATATTTCAATAAAGAGATAAATATAATGATATTCGAACAACCATAGTCATAGTAATTTGTTTAATCGTCTCTAGGTGGATTTGAAATTCTTGAAGAAGGTAGACATTGCTTTAAATAAGTTACACACTAATATTATATAATTTAGAATTGCTGATGTGTTGCTATTTTTTGGTGACATGTGGCATCCGGATAGTTTGACATGTCATCAAATTACATTAAAACACCATTTTTAAAAGTTTTATGCATTAAAAATAATATATATAAGTTGGGTACACATAATAAATATCGGGTACAAGTTAATTGTATTCTAGGTACTTATCCATTGAGAATTTATATTACACGCTAAGTTATATCTTATTACAATTACAATGCCCAAAAGTTATATGCATTTTAGCAACTAAAGTAGTAATGTATATGTTGGAATAGAAGTTCTAAGATTGTGATGTCATCAAAAAACTTTGTTAAGCTAATATTCTTAAGAAATGTGTAATATAAGTTTTTTATTTTCTAAGATTGTGATGTCATCAAAAAACTTTGTTAAGCTAATATTCTTAAGAAATGTACTCCCTCCGTCCCAAATTAAGTGTTTTGTATCAGATTTGGAAGTCTTTCTTTTTTAATTTTGACCTTAAATATTTTTGTTTGTGTTATATATTACTTTATGAAAATTATACCAATGAAAATATATTTAAAATCCAATCCATGCATATATTTTGTATCAAGTATTATATAACACAAATAAAAATATTTAAAGTTAAAGTTGAAAAAGGAAGACTCAAAAAGTCAAAACAGTTTACTTATTTTGGGACAGAGGGAGTATAATATAAGTTTTTTATTTTAATAAGGCAGTAGTCCGTAAATTTATAGGTTATAAAGAGAGCTTAGTTCCCTTTGGATTGCATGCCTTCAATAATAAAGAGACGGAAGCATTCTCTGCGTTGCAGTCCCATTACAATAATTTTTCTTACAACCTTTTATTCTTTTAAATCTTAATAATTAAATGCAATGAGTTGAGGATATTGTTTTGAATTCTTATAGAACCTAAACTTCGGATGATTTGCCTTGCTACAAGTTTCATTAGTTATTTTGAAATATAATAAAATACAAATATGTGGTGTTTAACCTTTAAAAAATTTTGTTCGATTTGATAATGAATTATATGTAATAGCTAACATAACCTATATTTTAATGATCTCACCCGCAAAGTTTGCGGGTTATGATCTAGTATTAATAATAATAAAGTAGATAATAATAATTAAATAAAAGTTATGATCATTTATGTTTGTGATAGGAGGCCACGTGATGGTGCAGGAAAGAAATCAGTAAGTCACGGTCAAAGTTTAAAGGCCAAGTCAAAGTTAATACATGGGGGCCCACGAAGAAAAAAGGGTGCAAAAGGAATGGCGGCTAGTTTTGACTTGCGGAGTACGTACAATATCATCCATACGGCGGATTAAAAAATCCATACGTCGTATGGATCTTGTCCCAGCAAATATAAAACGCAGCCTGCTGTATACGCATAAAGAGACTACTTTTTCACATTTTATTATTAGGGTTACGAATATTTTAGAGTTTTGGGGTATTCTTATTAACTTTTGAAGATCTTTCATTTTCTAAATCGGTTGCGCGCATTCATCAACAATCATTGTAATCACTCGGTTTGCATTATTTATTTATTTAAATCATGTTTTCTTTGATTTCAGTTATTATTTTTGATTGTTATTGCTTGAATATGAGTAGCTAAATCCTGTAACACTTACTTGAATGAAGTGATCTAATGATTAGGGTTGTTATCTTTTAATATTTATGTTGAATTATTTTTGTTTAATCGTGAACCTTATATATTCGAGTTTATATTAATTGATTTATCTTGTTGGTAAATTATTATATGATCAATTTAGCGGGAGCTTTTTCATATAATAGTTTATTATAATTATTTGTCTATGAATAATTGTTAATTGATTGCGGAAGAAGATATTAAACAAGATAATCGTTTAAACATGAATGTGTAAGTAAATGAAGTTGACGAAAGTTATTCACTAGATCAAATCTTAAATTATTGAATTGAAATTAAGGTGTAGGTTAAGTGGACGCACTAATCTTAGTTTAATTAAGATTCATATATTCAACATAAATAAACTATCTATTGCAATTTAATTAATGTTTAATTGAAACTATTATGTGTTTAAGTTTTATATATTATTGAAGCTTGTTAATGATTTAATTAGTGGCTATAGCGAACGTTTGTCACAAAGTTATTTC